>MU827304.1:1364004-1846504 GCA_029204205.1 Desmophyllum pertusum | reverse complement strand
TATTCAAGCCTATATCTTCCGAGGCCTTACATGTAATTTTGAACTAATTTCAGGATTCTACGTCAGACATGGCCATGATTTCAAGAAAAGGTTGTCATGTTGTACGTGTGCACAGAGAACAGAAGGAACGGCAAAAATCTCAACACAAGCACTGGGAGCTGGCAGGAACAAAACTTGGCAACATCCTGGGAGTCAAGAAAGAGGAAGAGGAAGTATGTTCATTATTGCGTTTGACATTAGGAAAATGCAGGCCTAATCTTGTGTTGATGACCCTGTGTCTTACCGACCTAAAACATTTGTTTGTTTTGCAAGATATGGATAGACAGTACCGCATGAAAACACAGCTCAATAGCTTTCATTTGAATGGTCACACACTAGGATTTCATCCACAGACTTAAAAGTTAAAACCACCTCGTACAGCGTAATAAACAGTACCACATGAACGTACAGCTCAGTAGCTTTCATTTGAATGGTCACACACTAGGGTTTCATCTACAGACTTGAAAATAACATACATGTATAGAAACACAGTAATTGACTTGATGCTTGATTCTGGGAGTCAAAGGGTTACATCGGTTGTTCGTTAAACCAGGATTACTCTGTATTGAGTCTCCTTACTGATGACTCTACAGTTCTGAGAATTTGTTAATACAGTGTACATCAATCAAATCTGATATTCGTAATTGATTATTTTCTATATTCTTGCCACCTGTTTCCTTAATAATGCACTGGATATGTAACAAGAAATTAGACGTTGATCACTTTGGGGAATCACAGGTTTACGTAATCACAGCTCACAGTGACCTTGATTGTTATTTAAGAAAACAAAAGGAGATGAAGAAGAAGATTACAAAGATAACCAGAAGTTTGCTGAACACATGAAAGACAAGAGTGAAGCCAGCAGTGAGTTTGCAATAAAGAAAACACTCAAGGAACAGAGGCAGTATCTGCCGATATTTGCCATACGAGAGGAGGTGAGATGGGAAGTTGTAGAACTGTAATGAGCTCTAACTAGTCTGCAAGCAGTTTCTCTATTTCCTTGAGGTTATTTGAGAAGGAAGTGAAAAGCAAAGTGGCCTAATGGTTATTGCTTTGGATTCCTGGATCAACAGGTTCAGGATGAAGCCCTGGCCAGGGTCACTGTGTTGTTGTTATTGGACGAGTCACTTTACACTCACAGTGTCTCTCTCCACCCAGGAGTAACTGGGTACTGGTGAATTAGTAGAGTTTGAGTGCCTGGGGTAAAGTTGGTGATGGATTCGCATTTAACCATCCAGGGATAAAAACCTGAGTTAAATGCTGGCACCAATGAGCCATATGGCTCCTCCAATCCCTGGGATGGAATGGACTCAAGCTTGATAGTGATTGTAATATTGGTCTGGTGGAGTGTTTGAGTGTCAATACATGTACATGTAGCTTCACTACTATTGATAGCTGTACTGACATTCAGTTACAGTGGAACCTCTCTCTGAGGTCAGAATTAATTATCCATTGTCAAGAGGTGGTCGTTGTAGGGAGGTTTCATTAAGAGTCAATGTATTTATCATCAGTGGCTGAGGAAAAAAATGGTCGTTGTAAATAGGTGGCTATTAGACTGGAGGTTTTCCTGTAAACTCGTTTACATTACATCACATCAAATTCAAGGATGCAGTGTCCTGGTCACTTCAATGGAAAAGTCTTGATACAACACTAAATTCCTCTACGTAATTATATTAATACAGAAAGTTGATGCTACATGTACCTAAATTTGACCAAACTAATTATTCTAATCATATCCACTATGCTTGTTCTCCCCAGCTACTGAACATTGTGAGAGACAATCAGGTTGTCATTGTCGTTGGTGAAACAGGGTCTGGTAAAACAACACAGCTCACTCAGGTAAAAACAGAAATGTCACCCTCCATACATGTAAGATGTAGTTCTTACATGTAGCAAAAAAGTGTTTTGGCAGGAATTTGATGTCACACTGAACACTTTGTGTTGGTTTGAAACCCTTTAAAAATTCCACTTATCATTTTAGTCTGAGATTCCAATTTCAAATCATTAGAGGGAAAATGACATTTTAGGTACTGTACAGGAACGAGGGGGTGATTGCATTGTTTTTGAATAACAAGAATCCTTTTTGGTAAGGTATGGACTGTTGTTATCCTCGGACAATCCTGCACAAGAATTAGGTGCGACAATTTTCGTGAAAGTTTGCGCTCGTGTAAATGTACGTCAGGGAAAGCTATTTGTGTGCACATTGGCCGGCTTGAACAGTGAAAAGTAATGTTTGTAGAATGTGGCGAGTTTACTGTCTCCTGTTTTCTACACTAGAAATCTTTAACATCTGAGATGACATAGTCCCTATAAGTAGTTTGCTGATTGTGTCGCGCTAGGCGCACTAAACAGGCCTTGTCTTAGTCATCTCTGGTACATGTATTGTATAAAATAATACAGTCATTTAGTGCACGCCTAATATTGGGAAAGAGCGGTTTTCAATAATTGAGTGTCGTAAAACCAAAACAAAGAAATTGCAGTGGCCAATCACAACAAATGTTAACAACAAAATGAACCAATGAGAACTCGAAGCAAATACAGGTACAACTGTAACCGTCGCCAAGCACGGGAAAACGCGTGCGACCAAGCAGCGATTGGTTTTGGTGTTGCATCTGATTGATTGAGTAGGTGGCGCGAGTTTCTTTTACTGAAACCAATAACAGAGCGTAGTAAAGCAAAACCAAAGCAATTCTGGATTACTCGTCATTGATTCAATAGCAGTTATTACAGACGGTCAGCGGTTTGACATGCAAATGAGGCGAAAGGGTCAATCTGGTATTGTTTTCCATTTGACATGCAAACGAGGCGAAAGGGTCAATCTGACATTGTATTTGGCCCATTAGCCTCATTTGTAGGCTCGATTACCAGCCGCTGTTCGGGAAAATGAGCCAGAACGAAGACCGGACTCGAGAGAGTGGCGGAAATCGAGCCTAACTCGTTTGCATACTTTTTAAAACAAAAGAACATTTGACCGCGGGCTCAACTGTAATAACAGCTATTGAAATCCGCTCTATATAGAATTTTTTGTTACTGTTGTTGTTGTTGTTGTTGTTGTTGTTGCTACTTATTTGATGTTGTTGTTGTTTGAATGTCATTCTCTGTGACCTTGCAGTATATGCACGAGGATGGATACACAAATTATGGTATGATTGGGTGCACACAGCCTCGTCGAGTGGCAGCCATGTCTGTTGCTAAACGTGTCAGCGAAGAGTTTGGCTGCAGACTTGGTGAAGAAATTGGGTATGCCATTCGATTTGAGGATGTCACTTCAGAGGTAAGATACTCGTAGTTTGGTTGAAAATAAATCATACTTGGTTTGCACGTGGATGTAAGTTGGACGTCTTCACTTTGTTCCGAGGAAGGGCTAACGCTCGAAACGTCAGCTTCTAGAAATTCGCTACTGACGCTACAGCAGTTAATTTACCTTTATCAACTTCGAGTTGATAATCAACTAAGTGTCTCCACAGTGGCCACCCTGGTTAAACCAGTTTGAATTCATGGGACTAGACTCTGTCGAAAATGGGTAGATCACATGAAGTGCCGACCTTTACTCTCATTGAAACATAACTGGCCATTGTAGAGAGGTGGTCGTTGTAGGGATGTTTCAATGAGGGTAAACGTCATTTCTTCATGTGAACTACCAATTTTTATCAGAAAATCTAGTCCCATGAATTCAGATGGGTTTGAATTGAAGGGACGAGTCCCCTCAAATAGCTAGTCTGTATCCTCTCGTGTGAAATGTTCCTGGAACTACAGCTGTAGTTTCAACTACATGTATAGTCCCTGCGACCAGATAACAAAACTAACCAATCAAAGACCAAATCGGGCTGTCCCTGCAACAAGTCCCCTTACGTCGTGTGTACACATACATGTACGCTCAAGAGACTTGTCCCCAGCTAGGACACAGTCTTGCTACAAGTCCCTGCAACCAGTTCCCTCCCGTGTACCAACATTATAATATATGGATCGGCGCGAAGTCGGGACAAAAAAATTGGCCGTTGTGGGCTACCACTCTTCTTGTGTTTATCCAACATTCCACTGTTAAACCATTAAATACTTACAATCTATGTTGTTTTCAGAGTACTATTATCAAGTACATGACAGATGGTATTCTTCTGCGAGAGTCCCTCCGTGAATCAGATCTTGATCATTACAGTGTTGTTATAATGGACGAGGCTCACGAGAGATCACTCAACACAGATGTACTCTTCGGTCTGCTGAGAGAGGTGAGATGTAATGAGCATTCCCTAACCAACAACTGGCTGTAAAAAAAACCTCTTCATGTTAACGTTAAACTTACTTATTTCAGTTACCCCCAAGCATCGCTTTCGAAGTCCAATTCAAACTTGTCATTTTTATCATGAACGAAATTCCAAAAGCATCAAAGATGAAAAGATAGGCACGTGACAACAGTATGAAGGTTCCAGATGTTTAGAAGAACTTCTTGTAAACGAGGCTTGGGGTGAATTTTGAACAACTGACGTAATAATGCATAAGGTCTAATTGTAAAAATCTACTACTAGCTAGTATACTAATGCAAATGCGGCAATCTAATTGGCTGAGCTACTCGTATACTATCAATGCATTGGTATACGAGTGGCTGGAGGTCGTCAACAAAATGGCGGTTTCTTCTCGTTTCTCCGAAGTTTTGGAGTATTTTTTCTGACGCATGAGTCTCAGTAACTATCACATCATAGAAATCTCGAGCTCATAGTCTAATTATTGTTAATTAGTTTGTATAAATATACCCAAACGCATTACTTTACCGGATATTTATCAAAAGTCATGAACTCTGAAATAATGGTATGACGACTTTTACAAAATTTCAAAGAAATGCATTTTGTCCATTATTGTAATCCATTTCCATCCTCGCCATCGTTAGTCATCTTCACTTCCTAATGGGTTCCTGTCATTTGTCGAGTACTCTTCTACACAGTCAAACCATTATTATTGGGTTTGTTGCCGTGATAGAATTGCCAGCATTTGTTCCTAGTTGTTGTTCCTCTATAGAGTGTTTTCACTTGACGTCATAGCCGCCATATTGGTGTCCCCGTACAAAATAATTTTTTGTTAGGGCCACCAACATGGCTGCCATGGCCTTTGTCATTTAATTCCCACAGGACTAAGTGAATATGCTCTATACACTTACATGTCGTTACCAGCAGGTTTTGTTTTTACACTCAGATCATTTCTCGCCGAAGAGATATGAAACTCATTGTGACGTCTGCAACTATGAATGCTAAAAAATTTGCCGACTTCTTTGGAAATGTTCCAACATTTCAGGTAAGGATTGTGTTGTTTTGTGCTTCGTCGTTAACTGTCAGACAACAGTGTTGATGTCTGTGTACAAGCCTATTGGCTTATCAGGCCGGCGCTTACATGTAACTACGCATTTCCATAACATAAAGGAACTAGGAGTATTACTACTCCCCTGGATGGAATGCTAGTCCATCGCAGGTAACCCCCCAGCATTTTTGCCAGGTTGCCCTGACAATTAGCCGGTACCCATTTGTACCATCTGGGTGGAGAGAGGCACTGTGAGAGTAAAGTGACTTGCCCAAGAACACAACACAATGACCCCGGCTAGCGCTCGAAACTGGACCGCTCGATCCGCACTACCTGAAATGAAATGCTTATTTGAAAGCAACACATTGTTTTTGGCAAGTCACAGTAGAAACACTCGAAGAGTTACCGATTCTTATTATCCAATCAAAAACTAGTGTGAGAACGCGTGAGTAATCAGAAAGTAGTGACGTCAGTTTGACGGCTTAAGGTTACGTCACGTTGCCTAGCAACACATCACGATAACTGCGGGCTCAGCCAACTGTTCTCGGAGACATGATCACCTACGTACTATGACGAGATGTAAATCGTGTATTTCCTGTCCCGGTGTGGTAGAAGCAGATTACCTTTAGTAAGGTATTTTTTCTTTCAAATTCAGATTCCTGGCCGGACCTTTCCCGTGGATATACTATTCAGCAAGAACGTGGTAGAAGATTACGTGGACGGCGCTGTCAAACAGGCGTTACAGATCCACCTCACGCCGGCGAAAGGTACACTTACTGCCGCTTACATGCTCTGTAGTTTAGTTAAAAAAACTGCAGGGCTGATGTTTTTGTTCGCTTTCTGGAATCAAACTGTCAGGCCCCATCAGGCCATACTATACAAGGCATAAAACTAGTTCAAAGCATAGTTAGTAGTTCCCTCTACTAACTATATTCAAAGTAATGATAATATTTAGGCCCCGTCCACACTAATGCGTTTTCGGAACGCTCTGTTTTTACTGAAAAAGCAGCTCCGCGTCCACACTATCGTTTTCGCAGCGTTTTTCCCGTCCACACTAAAAGGCTCGAAAACACTACAACAGTTATCTGCGCAGGCGACAAATAGACGCGCCCACGATGTTTGTGGCAGGAATGACGGCAGCGTTTTCGAAAGACTTAGTGTGGACAGGACCTTACTCTTGTGAAGCCCTTATTTTTGAGGAAAACAGAGCAGATTTAGTTTGCTATTAATTAACACATAAAAATACCCAACTGTTTTACCAATACGTTGTTTGTAATGTGACCTTTATCCTTCCCGAAACTCCAGCCTTTGAAGCGTGTTTCGAGTTGCGCTCTAATAGAGGGACCAAGACGGGTGTAATGCGCTCTCGAATTTGCACTCGAAAAAACGTCACTCGCTTATATATTTGGTTCCATCGTAGGCGATATTCTGATCTTCATGCCTGGTCAGGAGGATATTGAAGTCACTTGTGAACTTATTACAGGTTAGTGAAGCGCCTTTCTTAGCGTGGAAAATACTGCAGCGACTATTTAATATGCACTCGTGATAATCTCATTGAATTAATAGTCATATTTCGAGCTATTGTACACGATCTCAAACGTTCACAAAAAATGCCATCGCCACTTAGCGATAGGTGTGTTGCGTATCATGAATGGTTGATCGGAATAATCGTTCAGCCAATTACTGCGGCAAAGAAATGTTCAAGCAGTGGAAAACCGCGAAATTTGCCTAAGATAATCGCGAGATTCTTTGTTTTTGCGTCATTCTGATTGGTTAGACCAAAACCAAAGCAATTGCAATGGCCAATCACAACAAACGTAAACAACACAATGAACCAATGAAAACTCAAAGAAAATACACGTTACTAGCGCCAAACGTTGGTTTTGGTTTTGCATCTGATTGGTTGAAAAGGTGGCCAGGCTCGATTTCCGCCGCTCTCTCGAGTCCGGTCTTCAGTGGGCTCATTTTACCGAACAGCGGCTGGTAATCGAACCTAGAAGGTGGCGCGAGTTTGTAAAAAAAATCATAGAGCAAAACAAAACCAAAAGTAAAGCAAAACCAAAGTAGTTCAGCGATTACTTTCGACAGACAATTGAAAAGCGCTCTATAACTTCTAGTAAGGTTCGTTGTGTTTGTTTTTACAGAGCGTCTGGATGAGATAGACGAGTCGCCTCCATTAGCAGTATTACCTATATACTCACAGTTGCCGTCAGACTTACAGGCCAAGATATTTCAGAAAGCACCAGACGGAGTCAGAAAATGTATAGTGGCAACCAACATCGCAGAAACGTCTCTTACAGGTGTGAAAAACTGTTTAAGCAGTTGAACCCCGCCCGTTACCTTAGACTAATTACTAACACGACTTCTTGTTTTTGCAATTGTCAGTTGATGGAATCATGTTTGTTGTGGATTCTGGGTACTGCAAGCTGAAAGTGTTCAATCCCAAGATTGGTATGGACGCCTTACAAGTTTATCCCATCAGCCAGGTATTTTACAAGCCATTGAAGATTTTAGGAAGCGGTAATAAATCAAAAGCTCGTTGTCTAGCCTTGAATAACGTAGAAGTTACAAAAACTTTGACTTAAAAAGATGGTGAACGCTCTCGTGTAATAATATAAACGAGGCCAGCTTTTTTGATTGATAGCTTATAAACTAACTCAATTCTTATAGCTTATAACTTGACGCAAATCCTGAATTAGCCCGTAACCCTGCTTTGAACAGCTGTGTCCTACGAACTGCGTGCTTCTGTGAAGCGAATGTGCGTTTATTGCCTTATTTCAGCGAACTAAGTTTTGTCTTTATTGCAGGCCAATGCAAATCAGAGGTCTGGGCGAGCAGGAAGGACGGGGCCTGGGTGAGTGTAGTAGAATAACATAGACAGAACATTAAGGTGACGCAGGACCCTTGCTCTCATTATGTATGTATTTATTTAAAGAGTATGCACGAACCATAACGACTGATGCCGACAATACGCGAAATATTTATGAGGATATTTTTTTACGTTCTTAATAATGTATTCAATAAATGCTGTTTCGGCGTATTAGTAATTACACGTGCGATTGAAATATTCAGGTACGAGCTTGTTGTGCATTTCACTCTCGAAAAATACTATTTCGAGAGCTCGTTGTTTCAACTGAAAAACGGTATTTTTTACAGGTAATTCAAAATTATCAAACCATAATCCATCGCCACTAGTTGAAACGTAAAAAGGTGTACACGTGTATTTACGGTGGTTCAGTTTGTTTCGATTAAAGCATTTCAGTGCACAGGAATTGCAATGTAAATCAACAGCGTTCGGCACACGGCGCGTTCTTGCCATGGTGTTCAAGAAATATGTTGTTGTTTCCGATACAAAATAAAGTTATTTATGACTGTTGTCTGGTTTCTTTGAATAGCGTTGACTGAATACGAAAAATAAAGAGTCCGCGAAATTGAATGAAATATATAACAAATTTAAGAACTTGCATGCTGAAAATTGCGAAAAATAATTTATCCACTTGTTTTTTTTTATATAACTGGCGATGGTATGTATCAGGCCTTGCCTTTCTCTTGTGCACTACAAAACTTTCGAAATCTTCACTCACCTTGAAAAGTACGCGGTTAATTACCACGTTATTGTACTTATTTTTACGGCACGTGCACTGGAATACGGCAAATTATCATAATTAGATTCACAGCTCTAAAGGCGTCGTTGTTGAATATATTATTGACTCGTGTGATCTTCGGAGACGGGAAAAACTACAACTTTGTGTCCAAGCTTTCGTCGCGGATATAGAATTTCCGGAATTGATACTCGAGGAAGGTAAACTTAGTACATTGTATTGTGATGTGACAGAAGCGGAATTTCAAAAAAGCCTTTCAAAAAGAAGATCGAACGTTTCAAAGTCTAATTTTCACATTTTTACTCCCTTAGATGCTAACAACTTTCAACGAGTCTTAGAAATTGCAAAATCTGCTTCTGTCACATCACAAAAGAGGTTATTATCTACCACTAGGTAATACAAACATTTAATTTAGAACGCTTCTCAAGTTGAAAGCTTGGACACAAAAATTGCATGTCCGCAATTCTAACTTTAGAAGCTTAAAGTATCACCATACAGCCCGATCTGCCAGAAAAACCACAATCATGATATAGTTCCATCATCCGCCAATATCCCTATTAAGTTTCAGCGGAATCGACTTTCAAAATTCGGAGATTTGAAGGTTTAGAAGACAACACCCACCCCAGAAATTAAGCTTATGAATTTATTCATGGGCAAGGGTCCTGCGCCACCTTAAAGGAGCTACATCTTCACAGCGGTCAAACGTTTCACCGCTGTGGAGTGGGCACCAGTGTTAATAGCGCGAAATGGTAACTTTTCAGAAGCTTGGATTTTTTTGGGTAAATCATAAAAAAGTTAGTAAACTCAAAAATTGAAGAAAAACTAACAAGCTTTTAGCTCTGAAAGTAAAACCCTTATTTTTGACCGACTTCGCTTATTTTTTACGTTTGACCGCGGTCAAAGCTACGTCACGGTTGGTGCATCTTGAAAAAATTTCGCCATTCGCAATCCGTCTTAATCTTCTCCATCCTCAACCATCCTTGTTCCTGTTTGGTTTCTTATTACTTCTTTGGTGTTTTTCTACCTTAGTAAACTACTATTTTGAGGCTTTCTTCAGCTTGAAAGTGATTTTGCACTTCGCAAAAAATGACTTAAAATATCGTGACATAGCTCCTTTAAGAATACACATACAATTACCATTTTAAAGTTGTATTTATTTGTGTGATGAAAAACAACTTGTTCGTACAAAGTAAAACTTAAAATTAACTTTGAAAATCTTGAGAAATCCAGTCAGTGTTCGAAAGGCGATTGTTCCACTAGCAAGATCTATAGAAGAAAATTGATTTTGTTTTCTTCAACTACGTTTACATGTCACATGTGATATTCTCTTCGTTCACTGGCGCTAGCATAACATGACTTTTTCATTAATTTTGGATTTTCCAATACATCACAGAATGATTTGTTTAGACCACCATCTTAGTTTTATTCTCTTCATTGTTCTTTTCATTTCTATTGTTTTACGTTTCGTTTCCATTGAAATATTTCATTTTAATTAGCTTCCTTGGATTCTAGTGCGAGCGTTGTTGGAATAATATCCTTGTCTAAAAAATGTGATGGTATATTTCCCACGAGTCTCCTGTAGCTCAGTGGTAGAGCGTCCGTCCGGTGTGCGGAAGGTCATAGGTTTGACTCCTGTTGGGAGAACTCAGAAAATGTTTTTCGTTCTCAATATCCTTATCTTGTGTATCTTGTTTTTCAGCCAGTGTTTTCGACTTTTCACGGAGAGCTCCTACAAAAACGAACTACTTGTGTCCACGGTGCCAGAAATTCAGCGAACAAACCTGGCCAATGTTGTTCTACTTCTCAAGTCCTTGGGAGTTCAAAATCTGCTAGAGTTTCACTTTATGGATCCTCCGCCTCAGGTAAATATTAATAAAACTAGCCTAAGGTCACTCTCTTGGTTGTCATAAGTAGTTGAATTAGAAGACATCATGATTTCGAGTGATTGTATTAGACTTGTTCTAATAGCTCCATTTATTCTGTACTATGCTAATTATCTCAGGTATAAATACTGCTAGTTTAACATCCTTGTGACACTACATGATTATGACACTGGAATAGAGTTGAAATATTGTATATTTTCTTATTAAATCTTGCATGAACTAAAACGTAGTTTTGCAAAGATTTCAAAATGTCCTCGGCCTCGCCTTCTTCCTACTTTACTCTAAATTGTCTGGATTTTGTATAAACCAACGTTAAACATCATAAGTAAGTACTAACGAGTCACTATCTCTTCTTTCAATTTTAAAATAGTTTGAATCATCGTAATATGTATGTAACATCACTGCTCAGAGGACAATTCCTTCTGTGTCAGTAGCTGTTTCGAGAAAGGTTGTCGGAAAAAGCGCACGCGACAATCCCGAAAGGTAATCTGGGATATGATCAGCAAGGTACGTTCCTGACACTGTAGCTGTCGAACCTACTTTTGTTGCTTTCTTTTAGCACTCGCAAACATACGTCCATGGCGTCTCGTGCCATTTTCTCAGATTTCCCTGAAATGCTGAAGTCAAGGAACCGTGAACTTAACTTACCCACAATACCTTTCGGGATTGTCGCGTGCGCTTTTTCCGACAGCCTTTCTCGAAACAGCTGTACCTTCATGTGTGAGTTGTTCATTTTTTTTTTTTACATTACTTACTACAATACTATTACAATGCGGCAATTTACAATACTCTTACATGATTCCTTTCGCTATTACACAACAATTTTTACTACTATTATACTCAAGATCAGCGGCTTTACACTAACTGTGATTTCTTTACTTGTACGACATAGCTTTTATAATACAAAACATAAAAGATAAATGAAAAATGAGGAGGGGTCAGTTTCTCGGAAGGTTTAGAGTGATTATTATATTAAGGTTAGAGCGTTTCCGACGCAGTATTTCGGGAGGAATTTATCGACGAACTCTGGAAGAAGAATATCCTTATGTGAGTTGTTCTGACGTCCAATTATAAGAACGCGTCAATCATGACCACATCCAACTCATATTCATTATCTGAATCGTCATCAGAGTCGGAATCCACGCCATCAGGAAAAAAAAAACAACCTTCAGGCACAAGTTGAAGTTGTACCATGGTCAGTTGGTTTGTTGATTTTGGACTTGCATGCCTCAGCAGCTACTGGTCGCTGCTGCTCAATCGTTGCAAACCTCTGGCCATTGGTTAAACATCAATCTATAACGAGCATCCACAAGAAACGTAATTTCCCTTGTAGATTCTCGCCATAGATTGATGTTCTAGGCTAGATTGGTCGTTGCACCTCTGTTTTCACCAATGGTGGCATGATTCGTTTCATCAATGGTGGCATGGCTGGTTTCATCACGGGTCGTATCACTGCTTGTTCAGCTGAGTGTCTCCGTAAACAGACTTACCTCCTTTAGCACTCATACTGGAGATGCTATTGGCCTCTTTGCATCTGCCAGCTTCCTGAATGGACTCGCCACAGGCATACATACATCAATCAGTTCCTGGTTGGTTTCCATTGATTCTTGCTGTGACTCCTTAGCTGTTACCTCTGATCTTCCCATAGCAGTGGCTACTGGCCACCATGCATCCGGCAGTTGTCCAGATGGCATCGTCATTGTAAATGGCTCCTGACTTGTTTCCATTGCCTCAATAGAGGGTGTGGCCGGCAATGAGAGTTCCATTCCCATTATGTCTTCGGCTGGCTGTACACTGAAGGAATGGCTGCATAACATTATTTTGCCCACACTCCAAATGAATGCTCTTTTGAAGCAGACTCTTGGTTTGTTTCAATGGCAACGTTTCTATCAAGTTCTCCGAACGAATTAGCTTTTCCACGCCACGTGGCTTTTGATCGATTTCTATTGGCTACCTCTTCACTAAAACTTGCACTGCTCCCATTTAACAGCTCTCTTTTGCGTCAGCAACAAGAAACAAAACGAGAAAGTACCCGAAGCCGTTGGCTTGGTGCGTCTATTTTGTCAACTGTTTTGTCGTGTTAGAAGCGCTATGTCGATCCAGGAATGAGATAGCATTTGTAACACTACAAAACAGCTCCTCGCGAATTAGGCGCGACGGATATTTTCCCGTTTTGTGCTTGATATGGCTCTGTATAGTTTCGCTGTTTACTGTTATGTTCTTCAAGTCTCTTGTATCTGACTTAGAAAATGTTATATGCGGACTGTATATCAAGGTGCAGCTTGTTCACCTTTGAGATACGCGTGTTTACGCCAGTTCCGCCATACTATCTTGGTACGTACTCTCGAACTCCTCGAACTCGCGTCGAATGTAAGCGTAAATTTTCTGCGGCACGAATAACAGCGCATTTTAATACCACATCATGTGCGCCGTAAATGATACGGATACGAACAAAGTAGAGGTAGAGCTTGCTTCTTCTCTTCGCACCTGCTGAAGCTGAAGTATTCTCGCAACATGCAAGAATGTTATGGTCACTAGCAAGCGTTCTGTTGTCGTCATTAAAGGGACACTGTCCCGGCGTATTTGCTCAAAACTGTTATAAATGCATGAAATGGTCCCTAAATCTATGGAATAAGAACTTAATAAACTCTAACTAAATGATAAAAAGCAATTTCTTCAAGAATTTCCATACTGCAACAAAATTTTTGCAAAATTTCAAAGATTTCCGAGCCAAATTTGAAACTTTGAAAAACTGACATCCTAACGTTTTTTCAAAAATCCATATTGCAATCCATTTCCATCCTCGCTGTCGTTTGTCATCCTCATTTCCTAATGGGTTCCTGTCATTTGTCGAGTGCTATTCTACAGAATAAAACCATTATTGTTCAACTTCCTATGATCTAGATATGTTTCTGAGCTTCCCCAAATCATGCTAAAATCAGGACAGTGTCCCTTTAATGCCATACTCACTTGTTGGGGAGCGTACGTTGAACTTGGGTCAACTTTCTCTGTTCTACGCAAACTATCGTTTCTTTTACACAGCCACCGCCGGTTGAAGAACTTGTTTGAAAAAACAAGTTCTTCAACCGGCGGTGGCTGTGTAATGATCCTACCACTTTATTTCTTTTCTTGTCGGTCGATGTGGTTTTCATTTCTTTGCACGCCTTCTCGTTGTTCTGTTGAGTCGTTTCAGTCTTAACACGGCGACTTTCAACATTTTCTGATGTTTTCTGCCTTTTAGCTCCTCAGTGATACGTGGTTAAATATAGTATCTTATCCTATCTTATCTTTGTTTACCAGTTACTGGGTCCTCGCCTTTTATGTACGCTATAAATGCGGCGTGCTATCTCCGTAAATCCCATTAAACTCCTCCAACTTACTTTGAACGTATATAAGCGTAAATCTTACGCACAACAAGTACCTCCGCCTTTGCCAAAACAATTACGATCCAAGGGATAAAGGGACAAATGATAATAAACGAATGGCGAATGACAGACTAAGCGCTTTTCATCTGTGAATCCATCCGTCTCGGACTCTGAACACAGTTGTTCTTTTAGTTCTTTTGTGACGCTGTTTGATTAATCTGTTTCGTCATTTGAACGTGCGCGAGTAACGCGCGCGCAGCTCTACTTTTGAATGAAATAAACTCCGCAAAAATCAATCTCGTCCCCAGAGCTAGCGCGTTTCGGTCAGCGGTGACCGAAACGCGCTGGCTCGTTTCCTTGGTGCTGACCAGGTGGTGGGCGCACTAAGCGCGCAATGCATGCTGGTGCTTGTTCGGTTTCAGCTCATTTGCTCCCAACCGCCATCGTGTGAAGATGTCTGGAGAGCATCGAATTATCTCGAAATAACCACTTTTTGCTCCAAATATCGTCGCTTCTGCAAGTCTTTCGATTCTATCGTGTTATTGATATTAGGAAGTAACGATTTTCTCGGACTTAGTGTGGAAAACCATTGGTTTTGGACGTCTCAACGGGACTTACAGGTAAGCTAAATCATGTTTGTGGTTTGTAAACACTTTACACAACAAGTTAATACAACCTCTTGATAACCTATTGCTTTATAGCCACCGGAAAATCAGGGGCACCCTGAATATAGTGAGAGTGAACTGTGAATGATTTATTGAATCCAAAATTTTTATGTGTTCTGACTTTGATGTAGCTCAGAGAAAAATCAGCTAAATAAGTCAGTGGTAGTCTTCCTAGCGAACGAATTCATCAGTAGTCCGCAGCTTCAATATACATGTAGCTACATACCCCCTGCATAGGCCTATAATTAAAATCAATTATTGATATCCATTCAAGTCTAGTACTTCATGGCTGATACATGAAGGATCAGTCTATTGGCATCATGATAAATTACAGGGGCCAGAGTACATATTAGTGACTAAGCCGAAATGTTTTGTTGCTATTATGTTAGTCAGGGACAAAGCACAACAGAATGAGCAGTAGCATCTAGTTGGATGGCTGGTAAAAAAATAAATTATTCATACATCTGAAAATCAGTCGAGTATGCAGCAGGGGCAGATCCATGATTTTATGAATGGGGTGGGAGTTAGTATGAGAGGGGAAAGCTAAAGTCCATAGGCCTGGGAGGGGTCTGGACTATGGAGATTTATTTACCCAGAAAATTTTGAAACATGTGAAAGAGTATATTTGCATTTTTATTTCATAGCAGTTTTTAAAATGTATTATTAAATGGGACTGTGGATAGCAACGATGGCTGTTTATTTTACATTCATACGTTTTCAATTGAACAATGTGGCTTGTAATTAAAAGGGGAGAGAAAAAGAGAGGAGTCATAGAAGTTTTAAAAGCTTCTCAACCACCTCAACCCTCCCTTCAGATCCACACCTGTATATTTGTCAGCTGGATGCTTATGCTAAGATGGTTCAAGGCCTTTGTATGTTGGGGTAATGTCAGCCAATGGTTAGGTCTTTTGAGTTATTGAACAGCTAGCTAGCTACCAGCAAACTGCAGTGAGTGTAATTTTCTACATTGTAAAAACAGCCCTTGTTCTTACTACTGTGAAAGGCCTTCATTCTATATGGTTCCATAAAAGGATCCTCATTCATATAAAATGGGAGACAGAGGGCAAATGTGTTGCTGTTAGGTGTGCACAGGCCATGTTTATTTCCTTCCTTTATTGCTGCTGCACTGATTATAGAACTAGTTTATAATCAAGTTATTTGTTGTTCTTTATTCATGCAGAGAATAACAGAAACTGAATGGAAAATGCCCAGGTGTGTTGGAGGAATAATTTGGGAGGCAGTAGTTACTTTACTCAGAGAAGCTTGAGCACCAGGATGTGAACAGTTAAAGATTGACTGACCAGATAAAGCATATAAAGAAACAATGTGCAACTTTGTGTCATTTCATATCTTCCTATTTTCAATTTGACATCAATAATTTTATTGCTAGAAAGCAGGACAAATCCTTTCCTGACACCCAAAGCTTGACAGAAATACTTTTATAAAGCCATTGTCACAGTAATGAATAAAACCCATTTGGTCTTTTAGAACCATTTTATTGAACTTCCCATTCCCCTCAATAAAAGGTTAATTAGCTGTCCTGATGAGAACCATGAGAGGTTGAAAGTTCTTGACAATTCCGAAAATGAGCTGTCCATGTGTATTTTCTAATATGAAGTCTACACCTTCTGGTTTTGTTGTGAAGTATAATATTTATTAGTAACAACAGATAGAATACCGTAAATCCTCGAATAAGCGCCCCCTCGAATAAGTGTCCCTCCTATCGGCCAAACATTGAAATAAGCTCCCCCCTCCCCCCCTGTTTTTTTCTGGGTAAGAACTGAGACAACAAAGGTTGAGTATTGTGTCAGTCATGTTTCACTCATCATTTTGTGAAATTATCGGTAATAATTATTCAGAGTCAAAGTTGAACTACTCTTGACTACTATACGAACAGATTTGCACATACTTGTTTCAGCTTGTGAACATGTTCGGTGAACCGAAAATAATATTACAAATAGCAAGATGCTGCTATTAGAACTACATGTATATGTACAGCTTTGTATATTTAATACTCAGGTTATAAAATTGTTTACGTGCAAATGTTTACTACTAGAGTAGTATTTCAAAAATAAATGACCGTCTGGCCAAGATTTGGGAAAAATAAAATAAGCACCCACCCCTCTCGAATAACCCCCGCCTTATCCTAAATTTGAAATAAGCACCCGGGCACTTATTCGAGGACTTACGGTATTACACTTCAATGTGACCTTCAGTGTACAATCAAAACAATATTACAAAACACAAGAATGAAACCATTTATCATCTCTAGAGGTTCCAATTGAGTAGAACATGACCTAAACAATACAGAAAATAGTAGTTCCTTATTTCATCAGCATAAATACGTTCAACTGTGACGGCAGAATCAAGGCAGCATAAACAAATATGCCTCCCTTCGGTAAACCAGTCCTCTTTTGACGTTCATCTTGATTATTTTCCGGAACATATTTCCCAAATAGGGTTCTCTTAGTCCTAAAAGAATACAGAATTAAATAATTTGTCAGCAAAAATATAACATATTAAGCATCCAAAGAAAGTGGTAAATTGTCAAATGAAAGTGCTAAACTCGTAATGTGAGACTACATGTGATATTTTTAACTCCAAGTTATAATGGCAGGTAAATATGCGCGATATTTTGACTAATAAATTGCGCTATGACGGCGTTTCACACCTTACTGAAACCTCTCACAGCTCTACATGGTCTCAAAAAATGCACCATTTTCAGTTACCTCAAACGGCTCAGATCGACTGGTGCGATCTGGTGCGATCCACTTTCTACATTAAAAAACTTCTAATCTTTTGATTTATTACACTAAAAAGCCAAGCACCACTGGCTGAGAGCAGTGATCTGAACAAAAATACGACCTACTCGACGAGGCGAAATATGTGATAATTTTACCTTGATTTTTAAAAGCGATAAATTGGACCTTTAAACTTTATAACGAGGATATTTGATTAGACAGAATGATTACCCGAATGTTAATGTTGCTAAATATGACATCTTAGCTTCAAAAACGAAAGAGTCCTTTACGAAAAGAATGAATAAACTTACCCTGAAAAATCGTCTTCACCACTCGAATCTTCCGCCATGATGGATTCGTGACCAAATCATGCATTGCGCGCTTAGTGCGCCCACCACCTGGGTGCTGACCAAAAGGATCGCGACTTCTGGAACGAGATTGCGCAAAAATAGAAGAAAGTAAAGGAATTTGCTACTTTAAAATATATCGGAGATTTAAACTGAAGAAAGCACTGTCAGTGGATGGTGGTAGAACATTGATATTTCACATTATAAAATTATGTCTATATATCGTACGATGTGATTGGTTGCGTTAGATCAGCTGTAAACATGGGTATGACGTCACGTACCATTTTGTTGGCTTTATTTTATAAAAGAAATAGAAAACGGCCGCTTTGTGCTCACATCACCTGACCTGGTCATGCAAGCACGCTCGCCATTTTCTAGTTCTTAAATCTACAGAGCTACGTCAACAGTATATAATTTTTCTAGTGAAAGTTTCGCGAGAGATGAATTGAGCGCGCGAAGGGTGACGCCTGTTTTTGTTCAGGCCTGTAAATAGCTGCAAACAACAATATATACCCAAAAATAAATCGATTCTAATACTTTCGCTTGTAGGACAATATTTTGAACTCCATGTATCAGTTGTGGATTCTTGGCGCCCTGGATAACACAGGAAGCCTCACCCCCCTGGGGCGCCAGATGGTAGAGTTCCCCCTGGACCCGCCTTGTCCAAGATGTTAATCATAGCCGTGGATATGGATTGCAGTGACGAGTCGCTGGTAAGTTGTTATGTTCAAATGTTTACAGTCAGGGAACATTTGAACGGCTTTCCGTTCAGTCCTGTCTGACGGGAGACGCGGACGTGGTAGCCTAATGTTTAGCGCGTTGGACTCCAGATCGAGCGGTCTGGGTTCGAGTGCTGGCCGGGGTCATCGTGTTGTGTTCTTGGGCAAGGACACTTTACTCTCACAGTGCCCCTCTCCACCCAGGAGTATAAATGGGTACCAGCGAACTGTTAGGGAAACCTGACAAGATGCTGTGGTTAACCTGGCATTGGACTAGCATCCCATCCAGGGGGAGTAGTAATACTCCTAGTCAGCTTCATGCTACAGACACCGGGATATGCCCCGGCAGTGTGGGGCAGTTTGGCCCGAGTGCGGCTTTACCTTTTACCTGTCTGAATGAGCCTACAGGTATAGTTTTTAGTGAATACAAGGATGTTAACGAGATTTCGTTTCGTCCTGGATGCACTGATGTACATAGCAATTCCTGGCATGTGTCTCCGTCTACGAGAATTACCTGAGCCTGCAGTTTTCGTCCCCAAACGTTGCTAAGCAACATGATACATGCATTCTCATTGTCCATATTTGGACTACAATCGAAGCTCTCTGAGCGGACACTCTCATAAGCGGACACTCGTAAGCGGGCAGCTCTACTTACGGCCGCCTTGACAAAACCCCGTTTGAACTCCAGCTCATACAAACTGTATTTACACATTCCCGTAAGCGGCCAGCTCCAGTTGCGGACACTTTTTCTGCTTCCCGAGGGTGTCCGCTTACGGGAGCTTCGACTTTAGTTAGTTAGTGATCGCGCTAGTTTTTGATTGGACAATAAAAACCAGCCGGAAACATTTCGAGCCGCGTCCTTTAACGTAGGTTTGCCAAAAAAAAAAAACGGCACTCATTCCCCGACTGGATGGCGTTGTTTAACTTGCGTGTACGCTATCGCGTTGTCAGTGCTATATCTGCCATTTTCGTTTGCATGCGTTCGTACGCTTCTTCGTTCAATTAGGAGTCGTTTGGAGACTCGTTCAATACTGAGTTGCCAACACTGTAGTCTCAAGGTTTGTATAAAGCTTACTCGCAGCGTTCTTCGTCTTTCAACAGACCATAGTATCCATGCTGTCAGTGCCTGCCATCTTTTTCCGTCCAAAAGGCAGAGAAGAGGAGAGTGATGCGGCCAGGGAGAAATTTGCTGTACCTGAGAGCGACCACTTGACTTACCTTAACGTCTATATGCAGTGGAAAACTAACAAGTGAGTCCTTAGTTTATTTATAATAACCAAGGAGGAAACACAGTACATTTGAGATTTAATGCCGGCTTCAAATTGCTGTGTGGGAGACACGGTGGACTAATGGTTAGCGCGTTGGAGTCTAGATCAAGTGGTCTGGGTTCAAGCACTGGCCTGGGTCATTGTGTTGTGTTCTTGGGCAAGACACTTTACTCTCACAGTGCCTCTCTAAACCCAGGAGTATAAATGGGAACTGGCGAATTGTGAGCCGTGAGGCAATCTGACCAAAATGCTACCGGGGGGTTAACTGCGATGGACTACAATGGCATACCATCCAGGGGAGTAGCGATAATCAGGTATGGATACGCTTGTAGATCAGACTTTAACCTTTTGCAACGAGATAAGTTCCCAATGGATATTACATGTCTTTTAGTTGATCGCGCAACATTGCGTAGAATATTGTTTTATTCTCCTGCAACTTGACTGGCAATTTTCACGTATCAAATTTTAAGTTAGTTTGCATGTGCAAAAGAACCTTCAGTTTAATCTTGCTTTGGACAACCTGGTCCTGAACTCAACGTAAACACGAGCTGCCCGCCGGTGCAAAGCGCGGGAAAAGTCGTGCTTGGCTTCGGCTTGCACCTGATTGGCCTAAAATATTGATTGGCCTTTTGACTGGTTGAATTAGCTGCACGTGTTTTTTTTAACTAATCACAGCGCTTTGCAAACGCAAATACAAATCAAATACATAATTACTGTTGCGGTTTGCTCTGAGAGCCTTCGCTTTGCTTTTTGAAAACTGAAGTTACAGTAATTCCGATTGGATCTACTAACGTGATGGACAACAAAACAAGTCTATATGTACTGCACTATAACATAACTTCAGCGAAACGCGCGCTCTGATTGGTTAATTGCGCGATTCCATTTGCCCATGGGTGCACTTTCACGTCACTGGTTTGTCGCCTATCGCCTCGAGCAACTCTTACGCTTCTTCGTGCTTAGCAACCTCCCGTGTGCATCCATAATATAACTTGATGGTTGCACGCTGCACGTTTACCATTTCTTAACTGTTTGGAATGGAATGTTTGCAAGGCGTGCTAGGAAGGATGAGACTTTTGAACGGCTCAACAAAAGCTAACTATGGCCATAGTTTGAGAAAACTCTCAACACTCGTCATCCTTATGCTACCAAATTCCTGTTGTGCATTTTAGGTTTTAGGGTTTCTTTATTAACATTTGTTTGTTGTTTTAACAGCTACTCTGCCCAGTGGTGTAATGAGCACTTTATTCACATCAAAGCTATGCGAAAGGTAAGGTTTTTTATTCGTCATTTATTTGTTTGTTTGTTTGTTTGTTTGTTTTGCCTTGTCTAAGGTTTACAGATACCCTACTGCAGAGTACTCAATAAAAAGCATGGAATTGCTTGCGCTATCGTGCCTTAAACGATTTCGCATACTAAATGACGGTACAGTGGAACCACAATTTAATTGGCTGAGCTGAAGAATTTTGTTTGTCATAGCGGGGAGCTCTTTATAAAGGGGTTCGTTTTATTGGGGTTACACTGTAGTACCAACCAGGAGATTTGATTGCTTGTTCTTTGCAGGTTCGAGAAGTCCGTGGACAGCTAAAAGATATCATGATCCAACAGAAAATGCCCTCAAGTCCTGTGGAAATGATTGGGACATCATCAGGAAATGTATCTGCTCCTCGTACTTTCATCAAGCTGCCAGATTAAAGGTGTGGAGATGAGAGTTCCAAAACTGATCCATTTCCATTCGATGCTTCATTGTTCTTGCTTTTAAATTCAGTTTAAAGGTTCCCCCTTTAGTTGACGACGATCTCGAGGATTGGTGTGTTTGGTTCCCTGGGCTTGTTTTTGTTCAAAAGGCCTTGTATTAAAGGAGGCTTATTTTAGAGATGGGGCTTAATATCGCGCGTATATTGGGAAAGGATTTTGCGTGTGAAGTATGTTACAGTGGAACCTCGATATAACGATGTGCCAAGGGACTGACCAAATTAGATCGTTATATCGGGAGATCGTAATAACGAATTCCCGATATAACGATTTTTCGGGAAAAGAGCCAAAAATATCGTTATATCGGGGTATTGTTAATAATTGATTTTCATGTATTGCAATCCCTATCGTAACAAGCTGTTGACAGACACGTTACAGTCCTTATGCAATGATCGTTATATTGAGAATATCGTTATATCGAGTATCGTTAAATCGGGAGTTTTCTCCATACATTTACTGTAACATTTGCCCGGCTGTCAAATGTTGATCGTTATACCGGGAACATCGTTATATCGAGTATCGTTATATCGAGGTTCCACTGTAGATGTATATAAGAATACCGCATGATAAAACTCCGTAAACGTAGCGATATGAAGCAAAAGACAATCTCTACAGTCACTCATCAAGTCTCTGAAAATACCGTAATGAAACAAGATGTGGAACAAGCTCTACAGGAGGTGGCTATAATCAGAAGAAATTATAATCACATGGGCTTTTTTTCTTCGGGGAACCGGGGTGTGAGGCGGGGGCTTATTATAGGAAGATGATTTTGCATCGGAGTTTTGCGAAGCATTTATTTATTTTTTTATTTTTTTGAGGAGAGGGCGGGGAAGGAGTTTGGGTAGTTTACGTCGTGCACAACTAAATTTGACTTTGCTGTTCATTTATCTTGCAGGGTATCGGCGTGTACGTGAACATGAGAACAGGAATGCCTTGTCATCTTCACCCCACTAGCGCTCTGTTTGGTATGGGATACACACCAGACTACATTGTCTACCATGAACTTGTCATGACTTCTAAGGTAACAAACGGACTTGTAATGGAAGTAATATATCAAACACGAGAGAGTGTGTTTCATCACGTTTGCAAACCCGAGAAGAGAGTTGAAAATACGACGCAGCGGAGTAGTTTTGACGAAATTCGAGGGGTTTGGAAATCGGATGAAACACTGTCTCGAGTGATTGATATACCGTAGAATTCCGAAAGTAACGGGCCCCCGAGAGTAACGCCTCCCCGAAAGTAACGTCAATTTTTTACCCTTCTATTAAACCCCGAAAGTAACGCTCCCCCCCCCCCCCGAAAGTAACGATCCCCCAGAAAGTAGCGGCCCCTTCAAAAATGTTACCACCCAAAAACAATAAAATCTTATTTAATGAAGTAATGCGGTATATGGAAAAAAAAAATACAACTTGGCAGTGAACTGAATACCGTAAAAGCTCTATTTAGCCCCCCTCTCTATTAAGCCCCCCCCCCTATCTAATAATCCCCCCCTTTGGAAGTCAGATTTTTAATAAGCCCCCCTCCTTCCATCAGGCTGATGTAAATGACTTTTCAGCAATATTTTCTGGCTTTTCAGTCACTTTGTATTGAAACGTGGTCTTTAATTTCCAGAACTATCGTCGAGTTAGGGTATAAATGACGTTTCCTTTGTAAGACGGTCATACATAACCCATTTCTTGTTCTGTTTAGTTAGTGGTGTAATAGTAAAGTTTGAAAAATTAATGTGAATTTTCTTGAAAATTTATGATTTGAAATAAGCCCCCCTCTCTATTAAGCCCCCTCTTTAATAAGCCCCCCCCCCCCCTCTTCTTGAGGCCTGAAATTAAATAAGCCCCCGGGGCTTAATAGAGCTTTTAATTGAAAAAAAATTGTCTCATTAATTTACAGCGAATACCAAACAACCGTCTCCTACTTTAGAACATGCAATGAAATAACTAGAACGTGAAAAACGTTTGTCTCTAATACTACACCAATTTCTTTCAAAATAACTGTCTCTATTTGCATGAACTTACAATGAAATAGCTGGAACGCGAAAAAAACTCTTTGTGTAAAACGGCTGTTGAATTACAATGAAGTAAGCAAGGCTGATACGTAGAACACTTAAAGCGACAACGACATGATAGAGTCCCAAACTGAAAGCCAAAAATGCAACCGTGGACAGCTGTTTCGACCTGGTTGGGTCTCGTCAGCACGGTGTAGCCGCATAAAATAGAACCACAGGTAGCCCAAGCTCTATATATGAGTAAATGACCTGACCTTTGTTTCAGCTGAGCGGTAATTTGAGCGTCACGTAACCGTTGCGTAACAGCGAAATTATAAGGGTTTGTATGGGAGAAATCGTTTTCCTTTTGAATTTAAAAAATATGAACGATTTTTTGATAAAAATCACTCACCTGAACTCCTTGCTTGTCTGTCTGTGTCCTGTTTGGTTTTTAGGTCCATTGGAAGCGATTTTAGGGGGTTTTTTTTTCATTCTTTCTCCCTAGGGAGAAAGGGTTTTTTTAGAAATGCTTACAGGCTCTCCGCCGCTGCCTAAACTCTCTCCCAGACTACCTTCGCGCGGCCGTTCGCCTTTTCGCTTCGTCCCCACTATCCGAGAGCCTGGAACAGGCTAGGTTTGCTCTAAAGTGCTTTATACTAGCATTGTTGGTAACCTGTGACTTGCTTCTCGTCACCACAGGAATACATGCAGTGTGTCACAGCTGTGGACGGTAACTGGCTGGCGGAACTTGGACCCATGTTCTACACTGTGAAAGAATCCACCAAAACTAGACTGGTCAGTTCTTTATACTTTTAGCATGAATACAGTCGAAGCTCCCGTAAGCAGACACACTCGGGAAGCAGAAAAAATGTTCCTGGAGTTGGCCGCTTACGGGAATGATTCTCGTAAGCGGCCACTAGCAGCTTAGAAACAACAGAAAAATCAAAATCGTACCCCTCGAAAGTGTCCGCGGCCGCTTACGGGAATATGTAAATACAGAGTTTGTATGAGAGTTCAAAAGGGGTTTTGTAGAATCATTCAGCTGCGTATGTTAGAAGCTATTTCAGGTTACGTTACGTTTCTTGGGCGAATTTCACTGACAAATATTAACTGGTAATCTTGCATAACTGAAGGTAACGTCGCATATACATGATCTGAAATATGACAACAAATCCAACAAGTTGATTGAATCTGTTCTTCTTGATTTTAAAGAGGAGACATCCGGGAGAGCCAATGTTATGATGTTGATTGACATTATGTATACTGCACTATGGAAGAGAGTGGTTTTCAATTGAGTGTAGTAAAGCCAAAACCAAAGTCATCACTGGCCAATCACAAGAGACGAAAACAACACAAGGAACCAATCAAAACTCAAAGCAAATACACGTAACCTGCGCCAAGCGCGGGAAAACGCGTGTGACCAAGTCGCAATTGGTTTTAGTTTGGCATCTGATTGGTTAGGAAATGCCGCGATTTTTTCGAACCATTCAGAGCGTAACAGACCAAAACAAACAAAGACAAAAACAAAGCAAATTACTTTCGACAATAAATTGAAAACCGCTATCTATTTATTTCTGAGGCAGACTCACGTTTGCTACAAACCACCATCAATACTTGAAGATGAGGACTTGTTCCTAATATAGCGCAGATCTTTTGTGATAACGACACCTGTGGGCTGTCCCATGCACCGTAGGCCGCTGTATTAATTCTGGTTGCTTGGCTTGTTGTACAGGAGAAAAGAAGGCGTGCTCGAGAAGATTTGTCGGCGATGGAAGAAGATGGCAGCAGCTAGTGCGCAGATCAAAGCGCGAGAAGAAGAGAAGCTTGCCAAACAAACACCATCAGTCAGGTCAGTGATTAATTCTTAATTTCTCTTCACTTTTTTGTAACAAACTCATGAGAATTAAGACGCTGATCATAAAACAGTAAATGAGTACATTTCTGATTATAAGAAGCTACACAGCATCAAGATCGAGTCACATGCATGCTCACATGCATGCTCAACGCTGCTAGCTTTGAACACTGTTAATAAGCATTCCGAATTGTGTGACATGTTGCGACTGACGAACATTTCAGAGTCTGTTTTATCAGAATCCTCTCCGCATTCGGGCCTCTCGCTGTCAAAGGAGAACTCATCTATAAAATCTTAATTTTCGTATAGTGCAAGCCAGAAAACCGCGAACACAAAAAATGATGCATATATAGAGGATATTACACGGCGGCGCGAAGATATGAATTTTATTTTCGAGTGATAAAAACAATATTTTACGAACGAGCGCAGCGAGTGAGTAAAATATTGTTTTTACCACGAGAAAATAAAATTAATATCTTCAAGCCACCATGTAATTTTCTTTTTATTATATAGACAAAAGACAAAAGCACAAACCTTATCGCGAACTCTTGCAGCTCGGTGGCTGGACTTTCCAAATTTCTCTCCTTTCGTCTTCACTTGCAAGGAACTCCTTGAATAATTTTAAGTCATATGAAGTTTTCTTCTTCGTGTTAACATTTTCCTACTCCACAGTGAACGATTTCATGTCGGTTCAGTGAATTTCACGAATCTATCGCTCGCCATTTTTCAACCAGAGTTTGGCAGCTTTGCACAAAAAGCCATGCAAAAGCGGGAAATGACGTCATCGATACCCTCACTAGTGAGGATATGGAAAATACGCCACTCGGGTCCCGGATGTAGTTTCGTATGAATTTTACGAGTGGTCTATTTTCCAGTAAAACACTCGCGTCTATATAATAATATATTTTACTTTTGAGATTTGTAAGTTATTATTCCGCGTGATTGAACAATAAATATGACTACCTGTTTGTTTAAGAGAGGCTTATACCATATCGCTTTGGTATCTGTTACCATCAAGTTTTATTAATGTGACACAATGTATGTTTTGAATCACAGATCACAAATCGTTACACCAGGACGAAAACCCCCTGCAACTCCACGCCGTACCCCTTTCAGATTTGGACTGTAATGTCATCAGTGCAGCAATCAAGCTCTGCACTCTACACTGGTAAACAGAAAAGTTCGGAAGGGGAGTTTGCGAGATTTTGTCACTTATCCTTCCCTACGATGGAATGACTATGAACTCATTTTTAATTCTTCAGTGCTTTCCGTAATCAAAATTCCTTTTCAAGAAGATAAGAAAAATGTACGCGCCCAAGAACCAAGCAAGCGAATGTACAAGATCGCAAAGAATTTAACACTGAGTCTCACTCATGACTGAATGCTAAATAGATTTTCCGAAGTTGTAAATAAAGTGTACAGCTGGTGTTTTATTTGGCGTAATTTCATAATTTGTCTTAATTTGGCTCTTTGTGAGAGAGCCACCGAAAATAATTCCCCTTTCACCACGGTAATTTTTCTATAGCAAGTTACACTAAGGCCCTGTTCACACTAATGTGTGTTTTTAAACGCTCCGTTTTTATCGAAAACGGATCAAAAGCTCCGTGTCCACACTATCGTTTCCGTAGCGTGTTCTCCGTCCACACTAAAACGCTCGAAAACGCTACAACAGTCATCTGCGCATGCGAGCGAACGTCAGCGTTTCGAAAGCCTCCGTTTTCGCCGTCCACACTAAAACGATAGGGCTCCGTTTTCTGATGTCTCCACTCTGGACAGCGTTTTCAAATGTATGCGTTTTCGATGATAACGCTCAACGTTTTCGTTGTAGTGTGGACGATAGGCGAAAACGCATCGAAAAGTATGCGTTTTCAAACGAAAACGCATCAGTGTGAACGGGCCAAAGACCATCAAGGTGAATAAGGCCTATTCTACTTTTACAATAACACTGTTTGTCTAACTCACTGTCTGTCTGTCTGACTGACTTTTTGAGTGCCTGACTGTTCGACTGATTGCGTGATTCAGATCTCTTTCTCTTCCTACTTTAACGTGCACGTTTTATGCTAACTGAGTTGAGCAAGGAACAACAGTCACAATGTTCAGCTACAGACTTTTATTCTTCGCGATGTCAAACATCTAATTCTACACAATTAGTTTGCAAAAGAGTTCCTCTCTTTGCAGAAGTTAATCAAGCAAATGCTAAGTAACACGCGTGACCCTCAGCTGGGCATGCGCACTCAGTTCAACTAATTTACGTAAAGTGTTACCAAACAGATTTTTACGCGATTTCTTCGGGAGTATAGCACACCAGATATGTCTTCGGAGAGTGTAATGTTTTCTCAATGAATACAATTCTCAAGTGACCTATTCATCACGACTGCATGTATTTGTATAGGAAATCGTTTGAACGCGAGGGCAATTCGTGATTTATGGGCACGAGTGATGTTTTGAAAGTTTTCAAAAAGGCGAGTGCAATTTGAGAACTTTCAAAACATCACGAGTGACCATAAATCACGAATTGCACGAGCAGTTCATACGATTCTTTTTGTTTATAATATTCTCAACAAAATTTGCTGCGGCCGTCACGCCACTCTGCACACAAAACGCTTCACTAGTTTCCAAAGTGCTCACATGTTTTATTTGAACGCGCAGGCAAACCAAGCGTGAAATTTTTGAAAGAATCACAGAATATACCATCATTTCTTTCCAATCACAGTACTGTAGTTCAGAAAATATGAAAGCTTATTTCAATGTCATTATAAAGCGGCAAAAAACGTCCTCTATCGAGTCTTACTTGTCCGGTACCGTTTATCACAATTCCGTATTGCACTCTATAACCTATTTATGCACACGTCATTGACCAATCAGAAACTGCATATTTTGTTGAGTATATTATAAATGCCTAAATTACATAGTCATAAATTGTATTGGTTACACTGTAACACTAAAAGTCAATGACATCATTTAGGTCTTTTGAGGAAAGTTTCAGCTGTTCGCAGGTCCAGAAATGAAAGAATCTTAAGAGGCTGTGCACCTTAAAGGGGCACTGTCACGGATTCGCATGCGCGAAAACTGCCTCACTTCCTGTCGACCATAAATTTATTTGGCCGCCATTCCATAATGACGGTTAGTGAAAATATTTGCATGTATTTTGTTTCTAATCACGATTTTGTAAAAACAGATAAAGTCGTAATATTACTGTAACAGCGTGCGCTGTTCGCATACGTATTTCCGAAACATGATTTGCATACAAAAATTTTTTGCAACGGCCGTAACGCAACGCCACTTTCGACAGCCAAGCTTAGATTTATCCATTCGTACATAAGTTTCCAACGGATAACCGTTGCCGTTTGAACGGCTCAATATTTTTTCTCAACGGATAACCTGGCTTAGCTTCGAACGGTGTGAAGATTTTTTTCTGAACGGGTAGCAGCAGCCGTTGGAACGGCTGAATATTTTTTTTCGAACGGCGCGACACATTTGTTGTTGAGGAGACGAGTGATCGAAACAGATGTGACCTCAGCTGTGACCTCTCACGCGAAAACGTACAACACGGCTTTCCGTTCGAAAGGCTAAAAAGCCGTTCACTACCCGAAACGGTTAGCAAGCCGAACGGCTGCTACTAACCGTTCGAAAAAAAAATGTTCGAACTGCTGCCGGTATCGTATCACTGTATCCTTCGTAAACCTGCAACGAATTTCGCTTCAAGCCATGTTTTGAAACTGTTATCTCAAGATAAATGCGTTTATGGGGTTTTGTCCACTCTCTCTTGGCTCTTGTCGGGGTATTGAATATTCTTTTTCGCCCTGAATTGCTACGCTTTCCACCGTGTCCGCCGCCGCCACTAGTCGACGCCATTTTGGATTTGGCAACTCAAACTTGAAAAAGTTGGGCCCAAACCTTTTCAAGTTCGGACTCGCGAGACTGGCGCATGCGTCCTTGTGACAGTGCCCCTTTAAAACCGACCAATGATTTTGGCTCGAAAAATAGTTTGGGCTGATTTTAATATTTATAAGTACAGGTTACCAAACTATAAATAAAAAATGTATTTCTTTTGTTTCAGTATTCCTTTATTTATAAAAATATTGACTCGCGAAGTTTGGTCGGCCCGGCGAGGAAAAAATCGAGCCAAAACAAGCCGTTTCGAAAAGCGCCTTAAAATTTATTCTCGCAACGTGAATTGGACTAAAACCACCATCAAAGTAAAGAAAAAATGCTTATTGGTGGAATCTGGTAGGATAACGATCAAAATATTTAAAAGTAAAACGTCCAAATTATTATTTGACTATACCACACTAAATCTGCAATAGCGATAGAACCAATTTTCAGAAAATTATTTCTCAAAAGTGGCACCAGATCTAAAGTTCTAATACGCTAATATCAAACAAGATAAAGATAAACTTTCATTTTACGGCAAAAAATGTTGCGGCCCGTGCGAATTCACTGTGTAATAACTCGTTAAAGTTACTGTAATTACCGTCATTTCTTCAATATGCAAATTACTTACGGTTTTATCGCAGGCATCTTAACTGCCGGTTTCAGACTTCTACAAATCACACCAACCATCCTGAATATAGGAAAGGCTTATAAGAAAAGCACAGAAGGACAAATGAATGCACAGAAAGCCGAAATTTTTGAAGTTTACCTGCCATTGAAGAGATATTGAAGTCCAAAGTTTCGCTCGCGTGACTCCGTGTTCGATACATTAACGCCAACGGAATGTTTAAGATTAAAAACGACAAAGGAAGGCCTCGAATTTAACGTTCCAAATGTTAGGAAACTTAAACTTCAACCTATTTGCCCTCAACAGCAAGAAAATAACGAATCCAAGTTGAAATTCACCTCGATCGAATGGTCTGACACTTCAAATGACTGTTTTATACAGCGAAGTAACTTGACACCGATATACCAATGTCACGTGTCTTCGCTGACCTGCAGGTCAAAACCTTTTAAAAAGTTCAGCGGCTTTTTCTTAGCTTTTATTCAAATCGTGATCTGGATATAAAATCTGGATATAAAAATGTCTCAAGTTTGCTTTTTGTATAACAGGCTTTGTTGAAGTGCCGATCCTCGCGTGGACGTACGGAAACGGGTGTTTTTGTACGAGTGCCGTGATATCAGTGTCATTTAAAAAAGTTTTTATTGTTTGTCACGCTGCAATCTCAGAGTGTGTCATATACTTCAATGAGCTGATTTTGCTGGCACATCGCTTGATAAAGTTAAAGCAATGCGTGTCTTAGCCTGCAGTTACTATGAGGTGCCATTACCGCCAAAATTCAGCCCTTTAAATTTTGTAAATGGTGCCTTAAATTTTGTAAATGGTGCCCTTTAATTTGTAAATGGTGCCTTTAATTTTGTAAATGGTGCCTTAAATTTTGTAAATGGTGCCTTAAATTTTGTAAATGGTGCCTTTAATTTTGTAAAATGGTGCCTTTAATTTTGTAAATGGTGCCTTTAATTTTGTAAATGGTGCCTTTAATTTTGTAAATGGTGCCTTTAATTTTGTAAATGGTGCCTTAATTTTGTAAATGGTTGCCTTTAATTTTGTAAATGTGCCTTTAATTTTGTAAATGGTGTCTTTAATTTTGTAAATGGTGCCTTTAATTTTGTAAATGGTGCCTTTAATTTTGTAAATGGTGTCTTTAATTTTGTAAATGGTGCCCTTAATTTTGTAAATGTGCCTTTAATTTTGTAAATGGTGCCTTTAATTTTGTAAATGGTGCCTTTAATTTTGTAAATGGTGCCTTTAATTTTGTAAATGGTGCCTTTAATTTTGTAAATGGTGCCTTTAATTTTGTAAATGGTGCCTTTAATTTTGTAAATGGTGTCTTAATTTTGTAAATGGTGCCTTTAATTTTGTAAATGGTGCCTTTTAATTTGTAAATGGTGCCTTTAATTTTGTAAATGGTGCCTTAAATTTTGTAAATGGTGCCTTACATTTTGTAAATGGTGCCTTTAATTTTGTAAATGGTGCCTTTTTTGTTCAGAGGTCTGGGGACAACTTTCAGGTGACATAACCGAGAAAGCCTAGGGCTCAGTTTCACCTAAAATTCAAAATGGCCGACTCTGTTGAAGACCTTCGCAACCTTGTTGTAGGGGAAATTGAAAGAATCTGCTGTAGCTTAACAGGCCCTTCGCACATGTTAGATGTCCAAGAAGCACTAGAGAAGATTGAAACAAATTGTTGAAGCTGTTAATTGTTTTGGATTCTGTGATGAGATTGCCGGAGGATGTATATCGAGACATTTCAGCAGCGAGAAGAATCATCGAAAACTCGAGCGCAACCTCGACGAGAACTCCTCGAGTCCAATACCAATATGCCAGGACGCCCTTCTTATGAAATCAGCGAGGATCAGTTTCAATCTCTGATTGACCTGGGGTTAACATTTCCACAGATTTCAGTGTTACTTTCACGTACGTATCGACGAGGACCATTGAACGACGTCTTGCTGAATACGGCATATCAGCGGATCATTCACCACCATTACAGATCAAGAGTTGGACAGTCAAGTTAGAGATATCAAGACCTTTCATCCTAACTGTGGATCAAAGAATCTGGCTGGTTACATCTCGTGGTTGCATCTCGTGACATAAAAGTACCAAGGGAACGACTGAGACAGTCCTTGCAAAGAGTTGACCCAGTAGGTGTATCTGTTCGCTATTCATCGACGTGTTTATTCTGTGTCTCGTCCGCAAGCGCTATGGCACTTCGATGGTAACCATAAACTGATTAGATGGCGCTTTGTGGTGCATGGGTGTGTCGATGGATTTACCCGAATCCCTGTATATCTAGCTTGTAACACGAACAACAAAGCGTCAACTGTTCTTGGTTGCTTTCTAGATGCTGTAGCCCAATGGGGACTCGGCAAGGATTTTTTGCAGGTTGCAGGTCAACTGCTAACCCAAACCCCAACAATTAGGCTAACCATACTAGGCTAACCTTCAGTTAGAATTAGGCTAACCTTCAGTTGGGCTAATTTAAGCTAACTGGGCTAACCGTGACGCCATTCTGCTGCCTAACCGTGTGTGTAATGTTTCTAAAAGTAGTCTCAACCTGCAACCTGCAACCTGCAAAAATATACCTGCCCATGGGGACTACCCTCCAGTGTTCGTAGTGATAGAGGAGGTGAGAATGTTGATGTAGTACGATACATGCTTGAGAGAAGAGGACCTGATCGAGGTTCGGCACTTGTTGGCCGAAGCGTTCACAACCAGCGGATAGAGTGCCTGTGGAGAGATGTTTTTCACTGAAGTTTTGGACTTTTTCAATAGCCTCTTCATGTCTATGGAAGAGATGGGAATTCTCAACCCAATAAGTGAAAGCGATTTATGGTGTCTACACTGTTGTTTTCCTTGACCTCATTAATCACAAGTTACCAGGAGTGGGTAGCTGCCTGGAAAAGACATCCTCTGAGCACAGAACGCAACACGACTCCACTACAGTTGTGGGTGCAAGGCCGCTTTGAAAATTCCAGTTTTGAGCCAACCGTTACCGTTGACTATGGTATTGATTGGGATGGTCCAGTCAGTATTGACAATGAATGTGATGATGACATTGAAGTGGCAGTCACAAATGGCCCTTTGAATCAAACCCAGCTAAATGAGCTAATCAGAATGGTAGAGACAGTGGTTATAGAGTGGCCTCAGCCACCCCATGGGAAAGTGTTAGATGTTATCTTTTAGTAAAGGACTTTGTAACAGATTGCATGTTGTAGCGAACGATCACAGCAAAGAAAAGTGCAGAAAATCATATAAAGACTTTACTGTCATATATTAATGCTATATGTTTTGAATTTTGAAGTATGGAACATAATGTGACTGTTTCTGTTGCATCTTGAGTTGAGTTTGGTACAAAACTGTATATATATAATTTGATGAGATTGTTGGTTTTCCAACAATGATGCCTCTTGATGGAAGGCCGTCTTTGGGACTACACAGGAAGCAACTGCAAAGTTCTCTTAGTTTCTTTAAAGGAGCTACATTGTATGTCAGGATATTTTAAGTCATTTTTCTGATGTAGAAAATTACTTTCAGATTGAAGGAAACCTCAACATAATTGCTTTCTAAGGTAGAAAAATACCAAAGAATTAATAATAAGCCAAAAATATACAAGGATGGTTCAATACAACTGATTAAGATTAAGACGGATTACGCGTGACAAACTAGCGCCATCCATGATGTAGCTCCTTTAATATGTAAACATTAAGCCCATTTGGGCTTCTCCAGTACAACAACAATCTGTCTGATGTATACAAGTCTTATAATAATTATATACAAAACACAATAAAGACAATAGTAGTAAATAAATGTGAATACAATTTCTAAAAATCACCTAAGAATTACGTACATGTAAGATTAAAACCTAGTAAAAAATATAAAGCATGCAGGATAAAGATGGCTAATTATCGGCTATTATATTATGGTGTGATAGGTTTCTCTGTGATAATAAAAGACCCTCTTGGCCACCATTATACTCCCACACAGTAGTATGTCACTTGAACATGACATACACGAAAACCGGAAGTCCTATAATCTACATTGTAGAACTTCCGGCTATGAAAGATGATGGGCCCAGTGGGCCCTGGTACGAGAATGCGTTCTCCCGTTCGCGCCACGCTGTCCACGCTGTCAGATGGCGCATGATCTTGCTCAGGCGGCTAGTATAGAATTCTTTCTAGAGCAGCTGAAAGGCTCACAAACAATATTGAAAGTTCTGCAAGCTCATCACAAACCTCTCTAGCAGCAACAGCAACAGCTACGGCCCCTTCAAGAGAATTAAGCACCTTATTCCCTCGTCATTTTCAGCCGAGCAGCAGTCTTTTTCGGTTATGTCACCTGAAAGTTGTCCCCAAACCTCTGAATAAAAAAGGCACCATTTACGAAAATCGAGGCACCATTAAAAACCCCGCACCATTTATGAGAGTCAGGGTGCTACTTATAAAAACAGAGACATCATTTATACAATTAAAGGCATCATTTACAAAATGAAAGGCACCATTTACAAAATTAAAGGCACCATTTACAAAAATTAAAGGCACCATTTACAAAATTAAAGGCACCATTTACAAAATTTAAGGCACCATTTACAAAATTTAAGGCACCATTTACAAAATTTAAGGCACCATTTACAAAATTTAAGGCACCATTTACAAAATTAAAGGCACCATTTACAAAATTTAAGGCACCATTTACAAAATTTAAGGCACCATTTACAAAATTAAAGGCACCATTTACAAAATTTAAGGCACCATTTACAAATTAAAGGCACCATTTACAAAATTTAAGGCACCATTTACAAAATTAAAGGCACCATTTACAAAATTAAAGAGCTGAATTTTGGCGGTAATGGCACCTCATACAGTACAGGTGGTTTGGGTTTTTTCATGTAACGCGCTCGCCGAAAAACATCTCGCGCTCTGCGCTCACCGATAAAAAACCCAAACCGCCTGTACTGCAGGCTATGCGTGTCTGCGCTCGCATGTCTTAGGAAAGTACTGGGAGGCCTTCAAGGTCGTGCCAGTATCCGATACATGGAGGTTCATCTACAAAGGCCAGTGGGCGGGACGTGATCAATGTTGCTATGGCAAAGGAAGTATATCAGCTATTTGGGATACAGTGTGTGTGCGTGTGTCCATTGGCTCGCGTAAGAAATGTTTGATAGTTTGTCCAAATTAAAAATCTGATGCGAGGGTCTGCACTCAATAAAGCCGATTTTATACATTGTCCGTTGGAAATAAAGGGAAAATGTTTCTACTAAATAGAAAACAGTTTTCTTTTGTTCAATGTTTTTATAAAAGACGGAGTTCATCAGAATACTGCTTTTCGCCATATAATTAACAAATAAAGAAGCCAAAACCATGTATTATACTGTCATAAAACACGACGGGAATTTGAGAAGACGAGAGAAATTTAGAAAACACGAGCCGCAGGCGAGTGTTTTCTAAATTTCTCAAGTGTTCTCAAATTTCCTTCGTGTTTTATGACAGTATAATACATGGTTTTGGCTTCTTTATGTGCTTTAAAATATAGATTTACGCGCGCGAAACGATAAAACACGCTTTTCTATGTTATATACTCTGATAAAACATGGTTTTTAACCAATCAGAGCGCGCGCAGTTTTCAGTCTATATTTTAATAAAGTATAATACCTGGTTTTGGCTTCTAGTATAGATTTAACGGGCGTATAACAACGAAAAAGACGGCTTTTCTATGTTTTATACAGTATTACTCCGATAAAACATTGTTCCTTAACCGCTCAGTCATAGCGAGCGCAGCTTTCAATCTATATTTTAAATCTGGATATAAAAATATCTCAAGCTTGCTCTTTGTATAAAACTGATCGGCTTTATTGAGTGCAGACCCTCGCATCAGATTTTTAATTTGGACAAACTATCAAACATTTCTTACGCGAGCCAATGGACACACACACACACACACACGCTGTATCCCAAATAGCTGATATACTTCCTTTGCCATAGCAACATTGATCACGTCCCGCCCACTGGCCTTTGTAGATGAACCTCCATGTATCGGATACTGGCACGACCTTGAAGGCCTCCCAGTACTTTCCTAAGACATGCGAGCGCAGACACGCATAGCCTGCAGTACAGGCGGTTTGGGTTTTTTATCGGTGAGGGTAGAGCGCGAGATGTTTTCGGATGTTTTCGGCGAGCGCGTTACATGAAAAAAAACGCGCGCTCGCCGAAAAAACCCCAAACCACCTGTACTGCAGGCTAAGACACGCATTGCTTTAACTTTATCAAGCGATGTGCCAACAAAATCAGCTCATTGAAGTATGACACACTCTTTGAGATTGCAGCGTGACAAACAATAAAAACTTTTTAAATGAACACTGATATCACGGCACTCGCACAAAAACACCATTTCCGTACGTCCACGCGAGGATCCGCACTCAACAAAGACTGTTATACAAAAAGCAAACTTGAGACATTTTTATATCCAGATTTATATCCAGATCACGATTTGAATAAAAGCTAAAGAAAAAGCCGCTGAACTTTTTAAAAGGTTTTGACCTGCAGGTCAGCGGTGACCCGTGACATTGGTATATCGGTGTCAAGCTACTTCGCGTGTCAGACCATTCGATCGAGGTGAATTTCAACTTGGATTCGCTACTTTCTTGCTGTTGAGGGCAAATAGGTTGAAGTTTAAGTTTCCTGTGCATTCATTTGTCTTCTGTGCTTTTCTTATAAGCCTTTCCTATATTCAGGATGGTTGGTGTGATTTGTAGAAGTCTGAAACCGGCAGTTAAGATGCCTGCGATAAACCGTAAGTAATTTGCATATTGAAGAAATGACGGTAATTACAGTAACTTTAACGAGTTATTACACAGTGAATTCGCACGGGCCGCAACATTTGTTGCCGTAAAATGAAAGTTTATCTTTATCTTGTTTGATATAAGCGTATTAGAACTTTAGATCTGGTGCCACTTTTGAGAAATAATTTTCTGAAAATCGGTCCTATCGCTATTGCAGATTTAGTGTGGTATAGTCAAATAATTTGGACGTTTTACTTTTAAATATTTTGATCGTTATCCTACTAGATTCCACTAATTAGCATTTTTCTTTACTTTGATGGTGGTTTTAGTCCAATTCACGTTGCGAGAATAAATTTCGAGGCGCTTTTCGAAACGGCTTGTTTAGGCTCGATTTTGTCCTCGCCGGCCGACCAAACTTCGCGAGTCAATATTTTTATAAATAAAGGATACTGAAACAAAAGAAATACATTTTTATTTATAGTTTGGTAACCTGTACTTATAATATTAAAATCAGCCCAAACTATTTTTCGAGCCAAAATCATTGGTCGGTTTTAAGGTGCACAGCCTCTTAAATGAGACTAATTACTTGTGCAAAATTCTGTATTTCAAAAAAAACTTAAATAAGGAAATTCGAAAGAGCAAAGTAAACGGACGTATAGTAAGACGTCAACTTTATCTAAGTTGCTATCGAAAGAAAGATAACTGAAAGTCACTAAGAAAGCGAATCGAGAACAAAGAACTAATTAAGAAAGTATTGAAAACATGGAGGAAACGCGGGCTAGTTTTTAATAATAAACGGAAAGTATATCAGGCGAGCTTTCCTCTAGTCCAGTTCTGGCCCCTCTTTGTCACGCAATGCTATGCTCACTGAGCATAGCGTTGCGTGACAGAGAGGGGCCAGACTGGACTAGCTTTCCTCAAGATGTGTGAGAGTTTCACAGTCTAAGATAAATACTATTATTGAAAAGGAAATTGCTTATTTAGAAAGCTTGCTGGCATCTTACGCAGATTGCTTATTAAGTAAAAGAAATAATTTATTTTGAAAACTTCGACAGCTGAAACTCACTCTTAAATTAAGGAAAAGATAGCTAGGAAATTACGATCTGATATGATTCAAAAGAACTATTAGAATTTCACAATGTTGACGAGAGCTCTCCGAAGTTCGACGTTTTATTTTATCTAAACCCATCCTGACCTGAAAACGGAAGATTTATTTCGTATCTCGACTTCCCAAATTTAGTAACCGAGGGTAAATATCTAAATACGGTTAAATACGAGTATTATGACTGAATACGAGTAAATATGAATAACTAGAAAGAAATACGAGGTGTTGCCAAGAAGAATTTTAAAAAGATTCAGTGATTGCAACCTCGTCCCCAGGGTCTCTCTTATTCCCGCCAAAAGCGAGAGAAAAAGATCCAGGGTCTCTTTTTCTCTCGCTTTTGGCGGAAGAAGAGAGACCCTGGGAACGAGGTTGCAGTGATTGCTGATCAATTTGCCAATGTTCGTACAACGAAGTCGAATTGTTTACAGACAAATTATGTTTTGGAAATATGAATTCTTCTTGGAAGCACTCGTTTGGTTATCTGAATCATGGTTAATAGAGGGAAATGGTTATGAAGCCCGGCAAACTTCAAAGGAGCAAACAAAGAGGCCAAGATTTATGTTGGAAGGTCCATGACCGTACACATCTTTTGTTTTGCGCTCATACACTATGCATGAATTACGTAATCGCAAACGTTTCTATTGGTTAGTTGCTTGAACACACGTAGCCACCTATTGTATTTTGTCAGGTCTTGTGCACGGTCAACCCCAAAATAGCGAACAAAAACATATAACAAAGAACTTTGCCGGGCTTCATAACCATTTCCCTCTATTAACTATGTCTGAATGAAATATTCCCTGATGTAAATATATTCCAAAATAATCCCTGAATAAAATGCCAAATGGCCGCTAAAGTCTCAAACTGGTTAAATTATCGATCGGCTTAAAATATGGTAGAACAGAAGGGATTGTTGCGTTATCTCAAGACATCAAGCTACAGAATCACGCGCCAGTGCCGTAGTTAGCACCGCTAGCCTTCTCCAGTACGGTTTTAACTCTTTCATACCGTAGCTCATCTTTTTCGTCCGCCAAGATCTCTTTGCCGAATTGCTGAAAATCCAAAATCACAATTATAGAAGGATATGTTAATGTCAAGTACCGATAGAAATGAGAGAGCGGAAATTTCATTTATCCTCGGAATTCCATCAATTTACAAATTGGTTTCATGAAAAAAGTAAAGTAAAGCAACTTTATTTATACACGACTAAATATTACTAAAATATTAAATATGTATATAGAGCTGGTTACTCCGATGGAAAATGCTTTGTACGATTTTTATTCACTAGTCGAGTTGAGTAGTATGAGAAAACGCACTCGTTCGCTGCGCTCATTCGTTCGTTTTCTGATACTACGTACATGTACTCAACTCGTGAATAAAAATCGTACAAAGCATTTTCCATGGTGTAATTTGTTATTTGTTTATTTTATAGATACTGAGATTTTTGAATTTTTGAGAAGCAAAAGCGCTCGGCATTTAATCAAATGCGCGTGCGCGTGCCTAGGAAACCCATACATCAGTTGTATTTTAAAATAATGATCAAATATTTAATGAACACAACAAATCAAAACTAGTAGGCGTTAGTTACTTTCACATTTTTTAAGACAGAAAAACTGACTGAGGCTTACAAGGCAATGTTATATATACCTCGGTGTGACGATGACTCGATCGTATTCTTGTCCTCCCCGCTTAATTCATTCAACTCGGCAGGAGGAATTTCGGCTATCTCGCTTCGTGTTTCTCCTTTTGTTTGAAGAAACGTTGTCAACAAACATTTCTCACTAAAAAAGTTTCATCGTTCGCATTTCCTATTGGCTAATAGATTTGACGTATCATTTATATGCAATCGTTTTCTCGTGAGAAAATCTCAGCATCTATGAAATAAAATAACTAAATTGGAAAATTATTGGGATAAGCAAAAAGCCAAAGTTGATGATATCCTCAATTCTATAGCTACAGAATTAGCTTCCCATTAGTTTTTGATCAATTTTTGACACCTTTTTGACAACTTTCTGATGGCTTTCGTTTCAACTGGCCAATCAAAATACAAGAGTTACGAGAGGCGGAGATGTCAGGCTCCACGTTCGCGTTCTAACAATTGACATATCCGCCTCCCACAGTTCTTGCAATTTCATTTTCTAGTTTTTAAAATGGAAGCCATCGGAAAGTTGTCAAAAATTATATAAACTAAATTCGATTTTGAGACGACATTACGGCTTTATAATGACGGCTAGTTGGGAGAAAATATATTCCGTATTGGGCGGAGTCGCGAAGCGACGGAGTCCAATACGGAATATATTTTCTCCCAACTAGCCGTCATTATAAAGCCGTAATGTCGTCTCAAAATCGAATTTAGTTTTGCATCGCGATTCAAACATTTTTTGGACAAATTAAAAGGAAAATTAAGATCAGTTGTTGTTGATTGAAATATAAATTCCCACTATACGCGACGAAATGTGCACGAAACTTGAACGCGAAAGCATTTTATCGTCTCGAAGAAAGCCGGACTTTTTTCGCCGGTAAATTGCCTATGGAAACAAAATCAATTCAGAATTATGTCCGACAAAGTTTTCTAAAGTACCAAACAGCAATGAAATGGGAAAATTATCCAATTTTGCACCGAAAAAGTTGATTTTACAACTTAGCGCGTGCACATCGCGAAAACAAGTGAAAACGGTAAACAAACTCTTACAAGAAATAAATGACTTTAATACTCACCATACGCTAACTTTTAGATTGAGCAAGTTGTACCGGCGAATAAAGCACTCCATAAATTAGCAAATGACAAGATATAAATGATTGCCGACGAGTTTAATAATCGAAGAAAACTTTTGAATTTTGATGCATACGTGAGGAACCAATTCAGTGCCCCGGTGCCAATCTGTATCTTCAGAACCAATCACTGGCCCGCATTTGAGACGACATTACCGCAAAATAATGTCGTCTCACTCGTAAGCAAAACTATAGGTGGATCGCGATACATCAAAACAATGCTTGTGGCGGTTTTCACCCCACCTTTGCTGAAGAGATAGTTGTCTATTTTATATATGTTGGTTTAAAATTAGAAAAACGTCGTCACTTTGGTGGCCAAATTTATTCCAACCAACATGTCTCAGTCTTTGTTCTCATAGCTCTTCAGCAAATGAGTGCGCCGCCACGCACAGCTCTCGATCTCGTTAAGGAATCTCGTTGGGTCGTTAAAAATGGCTTGATTATAAAAAAACCTTTGTGCAGTGGCAACGGTAGGGCGCTCTTGGCTGTAATTTTCACCCCTCAGAGGTACCAATTCTAACGACAGGTCGAGTCGGATCTTGTTATATTATTTTTCCGGCTTAATATCATAAAAGGTACTAATGGTGGGAGTTTTAAAATTAAACACACTAAGCGGTACCAAGCCAATAATTTGAACCCTTCAAGATCACCCTCGTCACTTTTATATGGAAATTCATCCCCCGGGAGAAAAGAATGTGTCCAGAAAAACATTTGGTACTGACCGTTATAATTTGCTTCACAAAAGCTTTGTCAGTGCTGACTTTAGCCTTCTTCAACGGTCTAACACTGCGACCAATCCAAGTGATAAAGGCGAACTTGGCTCTTCGGCTTAAGTCGTCACCAGTCTCTACTCGGACATAGGCATACGCGCGCATATCATCTGTGAAAGAAAGGTAAAAACCAACTTAATCTAAATTATTAGAATTCTGAAGGGAAGGACACACTACGTAAGAGTGGAAACTCTAATAACATGTTGATAAATAGCCTTATTAAAGTTTAATATGTTCGGTCTCATCATCATGCTCATTCGCTTCAGAGATTTCATCTGCTGGTTTAACCCTATTCAGACCGGGCGTTTTTTGGTCTTTTCCGACCGGGGAGGAGTGGAGATCTATCCGCCTCCCTCCGTTCCACCAAGATTTATAAAAGCTACGACAACGAAACTTGGAGAATATATAGTACGTCTAAAAATATTTCATTTGACGCATGAAGCATGAGATGATGACGTCATATGATGTAGAAATTTCGTCATGACTTCCGAACAGCCACCATCTTGGATCCGCCATCTTGGATTTCTTGATTTTTTAAAAACGTCAGAAAACCACCAAAAATGACAATAACATAATGCTAAAATGATCAAAAAGGTAAATTTATTGCCAGAAAGTTATTTTTCTTGAAAAAACATGAAAATTCAAAATTTGGAAAAACATGCCTGTCAAAATGTGGTTGCCATGTTTACAGTACGTTCCGTGAACAATGACATGTCATACCAAATTGTTCCCAGTTAAATTTTAGGTTAATTCGAAACGTTTGGCGGCTTTTACTTCATTATCGGCGGACAGATACCCCCTCCCCCCTCCCGGTCGGAGTAGGGCTAAGCAACAACAGACGTTTTCGGTCAAGACGGCGACGTGATGACCGATAAGAAACTGGAGAGAGAACGTCGAACTTGTCGCCAAATAAATTATTTCAATCAGTAAGATATATTTGAGACGGCAACGAGTATTATTGCTGCTATTTTGAAATGCAAAAATAATCAATCTTTTCACTTTTGCAAGGGAAACAAACTACTGTTTAAAAAATAATGTTGGTGGTGTTTATTTAAATCAAATTACATATCACGCAGCGCAGAAATCTCCTACCCAGAAGAATATGCTTACTTTTAATAATGTAAGCTTTGCAAGGAAGATGGCTACTGTAGGTAGTTATATAATGGTACAGTCCTTTTTCTGTGACTCTTTTTGCTTACCACTTTTGAGTGGAAGGCGATACTAAAATCTTACCTAATTTATAACGAATATTTTCGCATATAACAACAAGACTTAAAGAACGATATTTTCAAACTGTCTGAAAACATTCGTGGCAACTTTCCAGTGAGGGTTTGGTAGCTCATTGGTGGTCGGAATAACGGTTCTGGTCTCGTTACCAGATCTCTCTCGGCGAAAAGAGATCTGGAAACGAGATTAATGGGGCTCCACTGTTCCCATGGGCAAGATTACATTAAAGTAAAATCAATCAATCAATCAATCAATCAATCCGATTGATAGGACAGAAACTATAATTGGTGTGGAAATGAAGTAAAGACGTCCGACAGAGCGAACAGGTGACCTGACCAGCTTCTAATAACAATAGCGGATGTCACGAAATGATTTATCCTCTACCGACCATGTAAAAGGGCCAGAAATTCACTATAGTCATCTCCGCTCTCTTTGAACGCGATTTCTTTGCCTTCGTCTGGGTAGTTAAAAACCGCCCTATAATGAGTAACAAAAGAAAATAATCAATTACACTTATATATACATTCTTTATTTTATTTGTTATGCAGGTGAGTTAAAAGCAGCCCGCATATATCATACCATATTTCCTTGATTAAGCGCCCACCCTCGAATAAGCGCCACCAAAGAATCTTGAAATTTAAAATATAAACCCACTCCTCTCCTTAAAAAGCAGTCAAAATGAATGTATGAAGTAAGATAAGTTAGTATTACTCCAGGATTTTTGCTAAAAATAAAATTGTACAAAAATAAAGCTGGTTCAATCATGAATATTGACAAGGAAAAACTTAAATAATCGCCCTGGGCGCTTAATCGAGGAAATACGGTATAGCATATCTGTATTGATTTGGCAAAACGTGGCTCTTGAGACCCAGGCTTTGTGACGACTTGAAGTGTATGGTCTGCGAAAAAAAACATGGGGAGGTTCCGTCATGGACACCTGTGCCAGGTAGTCCAGGCCATGAGCTAACAGCCCCAGGGAGTACAGAGTCAGGGGATGAAATGCTGCCTGGCTAGGGGAGGGGTAAGGGAGTGACTCTTTAGCTTTTTAGAGCATTGTGGGGCTTTTCTCGTTGTTGTTGTTGTTGTTTTACTTTGTTGCTGCTTAGCTGAGCCGCCTTGAGCCATTGTTAGGTTAGCTTAGCATCCAGCAAGGTGCGGATCTCATGCAGGTCTGCTTGGGTCTCTCATATCCCGCCGGGGGAGGGGAGGGGTGACCAGAAACTGTCTGGTGGGTTTTTGCAGTCTCTCGGCGGCCACGTTCGTGAATCCAGACATAGATACAGTCAGGAGAACAAGTGCCATTTCTGGCAAATCTTCGTTGAAGCAGTCGAAGAGTTTCCGAATCTTTTTATCCAATCAGAAATCAGCGCGAGCATTCACGAGTAAAAGTGAATAAGTAGAAAAGGACCGCGAACGAAAATGCTGCTGGTATAAGAGTACTCCGAAAACACTCGCGGCCAGCAAATACGTCATGTTGCTTGGTAACTTCGGGGAAGAAGACCGCGGGCTCAGTCCCGTTTCGGAGGCGGGTTTGCGGCCCGGACTGTTTCTGAAATATTGTTTCGAGCAAAGATGCAAACGCCTTTTTATTTTCAGTGTTCATGTTAAACTTACCATGTAGTTTCAGTGCCATCATTTCGTACGTCCTCATAGGCATCTCTAATGTCGTCTTCAGCTCCTGGTGCGAAAGGCTGGGACCTCGGATTGAAGCTCGAAGGGAGCCTGCCTGAATAACACAGTTCATTGAACAAGCAAACGATCATCAGCAGGCGCTGGAGTAACATGACGCGCGAGTTGGAGGGGCGCGCGCGAGAGGAAGAGAACCCGCAAGGCGCTGACTCGTCCCCAGCCGTCTCCCAGTCTTCTACGAGAAATGCGAGCGTCTTGGGGAATGGGGAAACTGGGGGATGCTGGGAAGGTGGCCGTGCTTCTCTCGTTTAAAATATTAATAGGAGACAAGAGAGACGTCTGGGGACGAGTCAGCGCAAGGCGCGTCTCTTGGTAATGGTATTTATATAGCGCATTTTCTATATTATTCAAATGCGCTTTACAATTCAACTCAGGGGTGAGATCGGACGTCAGCTTGTACAGCTTGTACAGCAGCTTGTACAGCTGGGGCTGTACGGCTGGGGACGAGTCAGCGCTCCTTGTACTCGCGCACGCCCCTAAAAACTCGCTCTCTTCTCCACTCGCTACGCAGCCTGTCAATTTTGAACTAGACAGTCTTTCTTATATCATTGCACATGTATAAATGTGATAGATTTCAAAAACATTTCAGCATTTCAGTGCTTGATGTGAGGATTCACTTCAAGTCTACTGAAACATTTCAATATATATACACTTCTCATCATGCCACCCGGCATTATGGGTAAAAACAACGCTTCGCGGTTAAAGTAGAAGCATTGATTTTTGGTTTCTATTTGGATTGGAGGCAATTTTTCAAACACGATTCACCGCGGACTTAAAAGTACGCCTTATAGAGAGGGGTTACTCACCAATTCCAACAAATAAAACCCTCGGAAATGTGCTTTGAAAAATGAAGTCAACAGAAGAGAACAATGCCCTGCCTTTTGTCACACAATTCTTATGCAAAACTGCCACCTTATAGAGAATCAACCTCTGCTGAGGGAAATTTACAAAGCTATAGAAATAATAATACAGTTGTAATTATTCCTGTCCTTTCTGGTACAAAAATGGTTGTTGTTGTTGTTGTTGTTGTTGTTGCTATAGCCTGGGAAATAATAATACAGTTGAACCTAGTCTCCACAACGGTCACCCTGGTGCAGAATTATCTGGCCGTTGTAGGGAGGTTTCAATAAGAGTATAGTGTATGGATCGGCACACGGTCGGGACGAAAAATCCTGGCCGTTGTAGAGAGGTGGCCGTTATAGAGAAGTGGAGGATACAGGCCAGGATCCAGGCGCGGATCCACACCGGCTGACACCGTTTTACGGAAATCGGTCAAATTTTCCAAATGACTCAAAATCGAGGAAATATAATTTTAGAGAGTGAAAATCTAAAACCGTTGGTCGTTGTAGTAACAATAGTGATATTTTACTGATTAAAAATACACATGTACTACTGAAAAAACAAGACTAGGTGCTTACATAAGAAATGCTACATTAAACTTGCACTGACGAGGTGCATTTCTTACCACCATGAGCAGAGCCAATTGTGAAGATAGAAAGGATGCTAACAACAAGGAGTACTCCCAACTTGGCATCTAAACGAACCAAACGTCCATAAGAATACATCACACAATCTGTATGTCTAGTCCTTCATATTCTTACAAGAAATATTATTAACATTTACTCAAAAGTGTGAGTTAATTAATCAAGGCTCCAGTTTATACACCTCAGTGTAAACAGTATTCACTTTTCTCCTGAATGTGAGCGGACCGAACGCGAAATTTGCTGGCACAGTTGAAATCGTGGCTTCTCCTCTTTTATTAAGATTTGCCATCGCGCAATAAAACTACCAGCTATGCAAGCTATTTGCAGAGAGTTCTATGGAGCCAGCCCAGTCTGGTGGTCATTGATCTAGTCACAGTCTAGCCTACACCAGAATCATTAATTTGCCACTGTTTAGATTATTCGCGTAGTTTTATGAGAAATATTAACGCGGATAAAAGCATGACGTTTCGACGAGAGACTGGAATTGAACATTCAATCAGACTCAATTCGCGCAAAACTTTTTGTTAATTTTGTTTTTTGTTTTTTGCCTTTTGTTTTTGTTTTAATCTATGAACAATCTTTCTTGTATTATTTACTCTTAATTTCGCTGCATTGTATTATTCACATTTTCACACTTTAATCCGCTTATATATATACCTGTAAAACTTCCAAAATTTGCATTTGAAAATGATGACATGGAGTCGTCGAAACGTCATGCTTTTATCCGCGTTAATATTTCTCATAAAATGTTTTCCCAAATCGCGTAGTTTACCCTATAAACTTACCATGACGTTGGTAAGGAATCATCTTGGACTTCGTGTTTCTTCAGGTGCTTCGCGATACTTAATCAAAGCCGGATAGCATGACAATCAGTATGTTGTAATAAATTGATCAAACTATGGTACTACAGTAAAACCCGCGTATCAGAACCAGCATTTTTCCAAAGTAGCCTAAAAAGGTTCTTATATATATATTTGGCATCTACCAAGAAATTAGGCTAAAGCGGTTCTTAAATTGGTTCTAATTATTTTCAAAGAGAAAAAGGGAAAATGGGTTGTTGCTGATCAATATGGGTGTGGTCCTTCTATTTGGTGTCATAAATTGTAACTAACCGCGGGCCAACTTAAACCGTTCAGTTTTCACAAAGAACATCAGTGACCAACTCGCCTTCGGCTCGTTGGCCACTTTTTTTGTTCTTACCACATTTTGACGTCATACTGTGATCTACAACTGAACAGACGCACGGCCAAATGGTATTGTTCTTTTATACAAAACGTATATATCTTTCTAGAAAGTCTGATAAAAGTGTTATAATCATTCTGTTGCAGCATTGCATTTCCTCAGCTATCAGTTAGATTTTTACGAGTATTTCAGGCATGTAGCGAAATGGTTCTTTTCATGCAATATTCGATCAAGAGGAAAAAGTATAAACTTTAAAGTGATTTCAACTAATTTCGATTCATCAGACTCACGTCACGGCAAATCAATGTAGCGTACAACCAGTGACACAGTTCATTGGAGATCCTCTGATCTGATATGTCCATCGTATATTCATGAATGAAAAGCAAGTATGAATTAATACTTGCTACCAAGATCATCACACAACATTAAGTCGCAAACATTGCAAGGATTCTAGTTGTTAAACATGCAATAACCACTGATGCGTCGCATAAGGCCATTACAGATGTCAATTGAGAGATTTCGGCCAAAGAGAGTATGTAAATCAGAGCAGATGATTGTATGTTTTCGGCTGAATATTTAAAATGTCTGATAGGTATATGTATAACAAACTGCACCATAATATTTATCCTTGCCGATCCCATGTTTTGCAGCGATCTTGTCCCTCAGTGCCCTTATTTTACAATAGTTTGTTCTGTGGCAAAATACTTTCGAAGGTAAAGGTAAACGAAGGTTCGTGTATTACCGGCTGAGTGAAGCTGCGAGGCATTAAAAGATTCTAGAACACTACGTACATGCACTGTACCTCATTACTCCTCACTCTTACTGCTCAAAAGAATAAACAAGCTGGTTTAACTCTTGATTACCTGTATTAGAGTAATAAAGCTCACCAAATTACTCTCCAAAAATCGGCAGTCGTTGGTAGTTGCTGGCCGTTACGAATCAGTCTGTGTTAGCCGCACCCAAGCACTCGATGTGAATGGTCAAAATCAACGAAGGCTATAAACAATTTGTTATTCAATTGTGCGTGATTGCATTTCTCCAGAGAAGGTCGCGGGGGATACCTTTTCATGAATAAATTCATAAAGCAAAATTTTGGTAGGGATATTGGAGAATAATGGAAGTTTACCAGAACTGTCTTTTATTAAATGAATCTCACTTTACGGTAATACTGTAAGCTACTTAGCTTAAAATTTTGCAAAACGTGATTTTGTGTCCATGTTTTCTCCTCGCCGTGAGAAGAACACAAAGCAAGTTGATTTTACCACTCAGTGATCAGTCAAAACCTTTATTGTGTCATATCTGAAGCCGATGTTTTGATTTCAACTTTAATTAAAAAGTTATTAGCATTTAAAAGAGTAAAATTATCCATGTTAGAATTTCAAGCCTTCAATCTTCACCTCGAAAGCCTATTTCAAAATTTTGATATTTAACAAATAAAGAAGCCAAAGCCATTCATTAAACTGTTATAAAACACGACAGGAATTTGAGAACATGAGAGACATTTTGTAATTACCACATTTTGACGTCACTGTGATCTATAACTGCAAATGGTATTGTTCTTTTATACAAAACGTATATATCTTTCTAGAGAGTCTGATAAAAGTGTTATAATCATTCTGTTGCAGCATTGCATTTCCTCAGCTATCAGTTAGATTTTTACGAGTATTTCAGGCATGTAGCGAAATGGTTATTCATGCAATATTCAATCAAGAGGAAAAAGTATAAAGTGGTTTCAACTAATTTCAATTCATCAGGCTCTCGTCACGGCAAATCAATTGAGCGTACAACCAGTGCCACAGTTCATTGGAGATCCTCTGATCTGATATGTCCATCTTACATCCATGAATGAAAAGCAAGTATGGATTAATACTTGCTACCAAGATCATCACACAACATTCAGTCGCAAACATTGCAAGGATTCCAGTTTTTAAACATGCAATAACTACTTATGCGTCGCATAAGGCCATTACAGATGTCAATTGAGAGATTTCGGCCAAAGAGAGTATGTAAATAAGTAGTCTTTCAAATTGCAATGTTTTCGGCTGAATATTTAAAATGTATGATAGGTAACAAACTGCACCATAATATTTATCCTTGGATCCCATGTTTTGCAGCGATCTTGTCCCTCAGTGCCCTTATTTTACAATAGTTTGTTCTGTGGCAAAATACCTTCGAAGGTAAAGGTAAACGAAGGTTCGTGTCAACAGGCTGAGTGAAGCTGCGAGGCATTAAAAGATTATAGAACACTACTTACATGCACTGTACCTCACTGCTCCTCACTCTTACTGCTCAAAAGAATAAACGAGCTGGTTTAACTCTTGATTACCTGTATTAGAGTAATAAAGCTCACCTACTCTCCAAAAATCGTTGTCGTTGGTAGTCGCTGGCCGTTACGAATCAGTCTGTGTTAGCCGCACCCAAGCACTCGATGTGCGGTATTCAAAATCAATGAAGGCTATAAACAATTTGTTATTCAATAGCCCTTTTCACGGTTAACTTGCGATATTTGCATAACAATACACTTGAACATAGAAACGAGGCAATTTCGGGCACAAGCTGCAAAACATCGTGTTTTTCTTGAACTCCTTCAACTCTTTTAGTATAAAAACAGTTTTAAAATGTAGAAGAACTACAATTCTTTTAGTTTACGTTGTTTTTAGAAAAAAATGTAAAACGACTTTTCTCTATTAATAAAGAGTAGACTCGCATAAGCAACAGGGAGATCGGATTACGATCTTTACGGCAAACTTTAACTAAAAGAGTTGCATATTTAGTTATTCTCCGTTTTAAAACTATTTTTATGCTAACATAGTTTAAGGAGCTCACGAAAATCACGATGTTTTACAGCTTGTGCCCGAAATTGCCTCGCTTCTATGTTTAGCTGTATTGTTATGCAAATATTTCAGGTTAACCGTGAAAAGGGCTATTGTGTGTGATTGCATTCAGCTCCAGAGCGCTTAACATATTCATTGTTAGTAGAGGGGACCCCTCTACTAACTATGACATATTTGATATATTTGTGTCGATGCCCACAGCATGTACCCACGCTTTTTCTTTATCGGGCAATAAACCGTTCCCAGCTTTTGTTCTGTCAGTAACTCAAACGATGTTCAAGTTTATAGTCGTTTGGCCAAATAAATGATTAATGTTAAAAATTCATGAATCTGTAATTCAAAGGATTTCCTCCAACTCCGAAATAACAGGAGATGGTCCGGCATGTCCCGATCGGTTTCTTTGAAATGCAAATTTCACAGACCGATTGTGTTTCAACTTTCACTGGGAGTAATGCCTAGAGAACTAGAAGTTCTCAAAGAGAAGTTTTAAAAAGTGCAGCCTCCGTTAAAAACCTCCCGTAAGCTACCACAAGCTTTTACATTATCTATCACACGCTAGAGCGACTGACACTCAAATAAAGTCTGACTCTGACTTATCATAAAAATGAGTTTATCTGAAATAAACATTTTACAATGCAATTATCGATCGGTTGAAGCCCAAATGACAGATGACTGATTCACTCAAACAGTTCCATTCTCGTTTTCATTTCATGACGGATACATCAGTGCAGTTTCTTCTGATTTCTTCTTCTTGATTTTTCCAAAACATTTTGCCTTGTGAATTTATTCATGACCACTGGTTGCAAGGAGGATGGCTACTGTATAGGTAGTTATATAAGGGTACAGTCCTTTTTCTGTGACTCTCAGTGCTTACCACTTTTAAGTGGAAGGCGATACTAAAATCTTATAACGAATTATAACGAATATTTTCGCATATAACATTTTAAAATATAAACTGAAAATTTCGCGCGCTCTGATTGGTTAAAAACCATGTTTTATCAGAGTATAAAACATAGAAAAGCGTGTTTTATCGTTTCGCGCGCGTAAATCTATATTTTAAAGCACATAAAGAAGCCAAAACCATGTATTATACTGTCATAAAACACTCCGGGAATTTGAGAACACTCGAGAAATTTAGAAAACACTCGCCTGCGGCTCGTGTTTTCTAAATTTCTCTCGTGTTCTCAAATTCCCGTCGTGTTTTATGACAGTATAATACATGGTTTTGGCTTCTTTATTTGTTAAATAAACAACTTTAAAGAACGATATTTTCAAACTGTCTGAAAACATTCGCGGCAACTTTCCAGCACACTCATCCCCCAGAAAGGATACTTCGCAGAGGTTTACGGCTGGAATATTGTCATTTTAACGGGGGGAAGGATGTGAAAGTTGGCATTTTTTCGGTATGTATTTATAGAATAACTATCGTGGCGTTCAAATTTGAGGAGTTTGGGGAAGAAAATGGCAAACTTTGAGAATTACAGCTCATTTAATGAAAACAGGTCGACTTCATTTGGCATTCGCGCGGCTTTCGCATAGAAAGCCTTTAGATCGGGAGTTTTTATAATGGGCATCCTGTATTAAGCCCTTTCCACACGAGCAAGTTTTCCTTGACAAGTTTTCCTTGACAAGTTTTCCTTGCTCGTGTGGAAAGGGAAATTTGGCAATTTTTTCCTTGACAAGTGTCCTTGTTCAAAAACAAGCGTGCCAGTTTTTGAACAAGGACACTTGTCAAGGAAAAATTGCCAAGTTGCGAAACTTGTTCGTGTGGACGTGCAACAAGGAAAACTTGACAAGGAATCCCTGGTGCCCAGCGGCCTTATCTTGTTGCTCGCGACCTGGATCCTATTAAAGACGATAATCCGCTGTACAATATTATTGTTGTTACAAAGAAAAATTGTCAAAGAAAAATTGTTTATCGTCCACACGAGCAAATAAAATTTGTCAAGGAAAAACTTGTCAAATTAAATTTGTTGTTTATCCACACGAGCAAGGAAAACTTGTCAAGGAAAACTTGTCAAGGAAAACTTGCTCGTGTGGAAGGGGCTTTAGAAAGAGATGGTAAGAGTAGCAGCTCCGACCCAATGGTAGCCTGCGTAGCTGGCGTATTGTTCGCACGAGGTAATGGCTCCGTCAATTCCAAGCCCGCATTTGTCATTTTTTTGTCAGAAGGTTGAAAATACCCCACGGTGGGGCCAGCTTACATGCACAAAATCCCCACGGTCACGGGACAAGTTCAAAAACCTTTTTGAGAGGATCGAGGAATTTAAAAATCTAAATTCCAAGCAGAACTATTAATGATGGACACTATAATTGTTCACAAATACATAGCTCTTTATTTATACCTGGAATCATGATTTTTGGAACATGGTGTTGAAGTCGAAGCTTCGTTCCGCCATCTTTGACATCTTTGGTTCGCACGTGGAAAGCAACGGTGTAAATGTTTGCACATGTGGGATGGGGGTGGGGCTACGGTACACTTGAAAAGTGCGGGACTCAAACGAGGTTTAATATCAACTCAGTTTTTATATTTTTCTATCCGGGGCAATGAGGAAATTTTAAATAAACAACAAAACGTGTACGTCTTTTAAAATACGAAAGATCGCGTTGCCTTTGACAATGCCCCAGGCCCGGGCTGCCCGGTTATAGCAAATGCCCCACCCTAGGGATGGAAAAGTTGTAAAATGCCCGACAAATGTCCGCAAGAGAAAATTCATAACTCCCACCCCAGACTCACGCGGCTGCACCGTTCGCTTTTGCGGCTTCGTCGCTTACGAATTTTTACTTCGCGCGCCAATAAGACCGCCAGCTACGCAGGCTAACCCAATGGCAGAACATTATATTCTCATACCCAGACCCCACTCAGCGCGATATAATACCGTACCCAGACCCCACTCAGAGAGATCTGGGTACGACATTTTAAAGAATACTAGCAGGATTCCCAAGATGGCGCACGAGAACTGGGACAAATAAATTGTTTTGCAACATTGCATAGACCTTATTCATAAATGGCGGCCGATTAATTATTCTTTTATATTCATGCTAATCAGCCCCCCCTAGCCTCGTTAGTATGTGCAAAATTCAAAATAATGTTTACTCTAAAATGAGGCTAGGGAGGCTGATTAACATGAATATAAAAGAATAATTAATCCACCGCCATTTATGAATAAGGTCTATAATATTTTGCAATTGAATAGACAAAGCACAAAGAGGCATGAACCAGAACAGAAGGGGTGGAAACCGGGATTAAAAGGTACAGGAAGTGGGAAGTTCAAACCCCCTGCCCCCTCACTCAGGGGGGAAATGGGACATCAGCTTGTAAAGGCGCCTGTCTCAGCTGCTATCAGTCCATTCGTGATCTCACCCCATGATAACACATTGTCATGGAAAAAATTGTGCGGATATTATGTCCGACCAAAGTGGGGATTTCATTGGACATTGGCAAATTTTGGTTGGCCATTGTCCAATGACCGACTGTTATTTGCAGCCCTGGAATTAATGACTATTAGTAAAAATCTACTAGTATACTAATGCAAATGAGACAATCTGATTGGCTGAGCTACTCTACACTATCAGCCATTAGTGTGCAGTGGCTGGAGGTCGTCTACAAAATTGCGGTTTCTTCTCATTTCTCTTTAGTTTTGGAAGAGGATTTAGAGTTATTACAAGACAATATTATTGTTATAATGTTTACTAAAACATTATTAGATTATGAGCTCTCAATTTCTATGATGTGATAGTTGATTCGGCCTACGGCCTCATCAACTATCACATCATAGAAATCTCAAGCTCATAATCTAATTGTTAAATAGTATCTAATAGTGTAGTAACTATTTCACGGGTTTAGTAAAATCACTCTAACTTGTTTTTAACATACTGTACAGGGCAACCATAGTGTGATCAAGACATCATAATCTCTGGGAGTCTACTGGAAATATTTGCTAACCTTCCAATATTCTTTGAAAGTCCACGGATCATTGGAAATCTTTGTCAACTGTGAATTGTGACAGATGTACTAGATATGTCCAAGATGCTGAATGAAAAACACCAATCTACAAGCTGTAGCTTCTCGTTAAATGATAATATTTTAAGCTACAACTTGTAGATTGGTATTTTTTCTTCAACATACTGTATGACAATAATAATTACTATAATAATATCAAACTTCAACTCCTCTCAAACGAAAAAATTTATTTGAATCTTAACAAGATTTACAGCTTGGCCTCTCCTCGCAGCTTCTTCAGTTCAGCTTTGAGCACCCGATTTTTCTGTTAAAGCAAAACAAAAACTTTACTCAAACACTACAGGTCATGTACATGTACTTCTGTTAAGGCAGATAGTCAAGTGTAAATCTGTGACAAAAAACATAAGCTGGGTGCATTAGTTTAGTCAAGGCAAGCCTGCTGTCACCTCATTGGGAAAACAGAAAAATAAAATTTAATATAAAACATATTTATTCTGATACTATTAAGCCCTGGGGAGCTTATTATCAGAAGAAATTTTGCGTTTCAAAAATGTTTCGGCATACAAGTGGAAGGGATTTTAGAAATTTTAGACATAAACAAGAACAATGCATATACATGTATAGTGTATACAAAATTATAATATAATTTATAGTAAAACTCTCTAGACATACATGTAATGAAATGAAACACAAAACAAGTATACATGAATGTGTACAGTCGTCAAATGAACATCATCAGTCTGACTATACATGTACTTTAATAATAATAATAATAATAATCTTTATTTATATAGCGCCGTTTCTACTAAAAAACCAACAGCGCTTAACAAAACTACTTATTATAAACAAATAAACATTACTTTACTGATATGAAAATTTACTATTATAAAAACGAATAATTATAAGAAAAGCAAAGATTTAAAAGGAACGATTAAATAAAAAGTCTTAACTCTACTTTTAAAGGTACTTAGGCATGATATGGTTCTAATATGGTCAGGTAAATTATTCCAAAGTATAGGTGCAATTACTGAAAAAGCGCGCTTTCCATAAGTTTCAAGATTGTACTTAGGGACTACTAACAGTTCTTTAGTGGCTGAGCGAAGTTTTCTGGTGGGCATATGTTTAATTATAGTGTCCTTTAACGACATACCGTCAAATTCCACAGATACGATTTATTTTATATTCATCCCCTGCGGTGTATTCTTCACATGACAGGTATAAAAAGAACTCTCCATTGACCAGCTCTAACTGGCTAAGTTTATAGAAAATCGGAATCGCAAAGGTCATACAGTAGTATAAAGTACTGTACATGTACATGTTGAAATCCTGTTGAAGCCTGAATTTCTTCCAGGCAGTTGATATATACTGTGTAGATCTCATTCTTTTAAATTACTTCAATCCACCACAGATATGATTTACAGTGTACATGTATTTCATATATACAGTGTACATCATCACGTAAAAGTAACATTGTCACCAACAAATTAAAAAAAGGCCACCTACCTTCTGCTTGGCCAGCTTGAGCTTGAAACGATCAAAGTCAGTTAGAGTTGCACGCTTCTTCTTTGTGACCAGTTTCTTAGCCCACGCTGTCTTTTCCCATTTTTCAAGGATCTCTCCTTTCTCAAAGGCCTTCTTAACTGGGCCAGACTTGGCAGAGGGTCCTACCGTGATCTTGAAGTCAGTGAGCGACAGGTGCTTGAAGTTGAGGGCCTTGCGGCAAACATTGGTGCAGGGTCCATCGATCAGTGCCTGTTTAAATAAAGGTTTCAGACTGTTTAGTTCTCTTGGTTGATTCACACTAAAATAAACTTCCCCAAACAGACAGTTACAGCCAACAAATCAAACAGCATTATTCAGCAACCTGATCTTGTACATCTTGAATACCGGTATAACGTTTGGTTGGACAGTATAAAATGACTGAAAGTTCAATAATTTGTGTTGAGAAAAATTCCAGCACCCAGTTAAAAATAAATTTTTGCTGTGACATAAACAGGAAAAAGAAAAGAAGGATTCAGGATTTGAACCCACAAACTCCTATACATGTACATGTAAATGGCTAAATACATGTACAAGTCCAGTGCTTTCAATAAGATTTCAAGTACATTGTGTACGTGGCTGTCTCATTATTTTGAGCACCTCCCCTACCCCTAGGGGGGTACAGCAAGGTGCCCAAAACTGTGACCACTGTTAATTAATTCACATTCTTTTGTGCGTGTATACTATCCAATCAGAAGTCAAGGATAGCTATTCTTCAGCTTCTGATTGGGTAGTCTGCATGCATGAAAGAATGTGAATTAATTAAAAGTGGTCACACTTTTGGATGCCTTGCTGTAAATACGTAAACGGTATGCGACTACTTGTAGCAGTATTTATGTACAGTAGCAGTATTTATATAAAATTACAGGGGAGTGTATAAATAAAACAGATAAATGTATATTTTTGTTTAGTTTTCCAATAACAACTAACCATCTAATTGAGGTGAATTGCTACATGTACAGTTCCTTTTTATTTATTCATAAGCGCATTAAGGCAAGAAATATAGCCGGCGATTTGCAAGAGAATACCTGCAGGAGCCAGGTCTTATTGAAAGCACTGCAAGTCCAGAATTTTAATGACTCGGCCACACAGCTTCAGTAGGTAAGAACAGATAAAACTAAAAACACCAGACTCTGTCTTATAGCTCTTCTCCTCACGTTTAGTCATTGTGACTGAGTGGAGGTGTTTGGGTTTGTCACTGCATTTTATGAGGGTTACAACAAAGTTAATAATATTTAATAATAATATAAATTGGGCAAATTCCAGGCTGAGGCCTGTTCAAATGCACAAATGCTAGATATTTGGCGTACATGTAGGTTTCAAAAGCGTGCAGCGCATAGGTGTACGATCATAATCTTTGGCATACACCAGTATGTAATCAAGGCATTGCTTAATTGGCGTAAGTTGGCGATAGACTTCGCCATTTGGCATAGAATTTTGACAATCTTGGAGTATCTTTGCATTGTGAAGTGGGCTTGCCCCAGGTTAATTTACACTGTTATAATTCAATCAATCTTTTCTGCAAGTATTAATAAAAACTAGAGCTTCAAAAGTTGTCTTGTGCTATAGCTGAAGTAAGACGTACTAAACTCAAAATGAATAATAATGAAGGATATTGTTTAATATTTATCAGGATTCAACTGCAACATCAAGTGTCAATAATTACCTTAGAAATGCCCTGGTTTATTTGAATATTAATGTCACGCACAATAGAAAGACACAGTTTATGTGGGAGAAGGTAGGGGGGTAAGTGTTGTCCTGGACCTGCCTGCCACACACGAGGCCAGTACTCGGGGCTAGTGTCAGCGAGTGGCATATTAGACCATGAGATGGGTGTCATGGGGCACAGAGGCAGAGTGGCGTGTACCTATGCTAATCTCCTAGAGGGATGATAGCGAGGGGAAGTGGACATGACCACCGTTTCTCGCCAAAGCTAAGGCAACCCAGGCATCGCTTCAGTGTGGGACTGAAGGGTTGTCGCCAGCAACACTTATCCCCAAACAGTTTATTAACACTAAAACAGCATTATAAAATAACATGTTTGTTTGTTTTGCTGCGAGTTATGTACTTGAGCATAAACAAGGTGAGCCTACAGTACATGGAGCTGATTGGCTGACAATCTGTGAGCAAGTGCGGGCTAATCATTTAATTGGCCGTTAGGAATAGAGGGCGGATAAGGGTACATATTTACGATGAAAAGTACAATAAATCGATTAGCGGAAAAACACTTACATGTACAACAGCGGGGAGTGTAAGGTTCAATTGAGCTAAACATCAAACTCCAGTTTAAATGTACATGCTCTGGCAGAAACTGGCCATATAATGATTTCAGTAAACCGTACCATTTAAAAGACTGAAACAAGCATTATGATGAAGCAATACCTTTTTTATTTATAAAACAGAACTTCCAATTAGAGTTAAGAATTTAATGGTAAAAAATTTAATGATCAGCGTAAACTTTCAATAAATCAATTGACAATACACTGGGTTTATATCTCAAAACAAAGATCCTAGCAAGTCAAATTATGTGCATTGATTGTTACAAAAAATTAAGTCTCGTTACAGCTGTACAGTAAAATAAACTATTTGCAATAAACTACAAAATTTATAAACGAATGGTACAATCACGAAAGGTCTACAGCAAGTATATTAAAATGGAGTCAAAAGCCGTTTCTGGCCAGAAAAAGGTAATTTATGAGTGTATTATCTTGGCATACTCGACGTAACTAACAGACTGTTTCGATTGTTTCTCCAAATATACCATTTTAACCCAAGAAATGCACTCAAACTGAACTACAAAATGTACTTACTCGATTTTGGTCCACAACATCAACGATGACACATAGATTGCCCTCGTCGGGTCCCGAGTTGATAAGAGCCACACGGCCAATTTCCACTAAACGCTTGTACACCTGAAGGATTCGTCCAGAAAAGATGAACACAATTAGGCATTACTAAGGTGCGTTATTTTGTCGAATACTTTGCAGTGTTATCACACGTGGACTCACCATCTTGGAATATCGGCGAGAAAGGACGAATTTATGACAAAGTCCCGGATGTGAGCAGATTCGCAATGCCTTGTGGGTGTATTGTAAGTTTACCGCTGGCTAGCACAAATCACGGCGCAACGTTTTCCTGATTAGACAATCGGTCACAATCACTAGGAAGGTAATTTTAAAACTTCTAATATTCCCTGCGATTTTTCAGTGAGTTAATTATAAATTTTGAGTCTGGGGAGCGCGGGGCTGCATATAATTATGCGTTCTGTAAAGATTCTTTGGGTGCCCGGCAAGGAGAGAAAGTGAGACCAACCGACCAACCTCGTCCCCAGGGCCATCTCCGCTTTCAAGATGGCGAACAGCAGGTCACGTGTCTCCAAAAATATTGGAGATTTTGATTGTTTTAAAATGGCGGCGGGCTCGCAATTGGCTAATTTTGTGGTCACGTGATCTGCTGTTCGCCAGGGTCTTCTTCGCGCCCACCCGCCATCTTGAAAGCGGGAGATGGCCCTGGGGACGAGATTGAAAGTGAGACCCCATTTCAAAAACCCGACCCCATCAGCTAGCTAGACTCACCGGCTACCAGCATTCCTACTTTCCCTCAGATTTTCGAGCGAAAAACGTAAAAAGTGAAAGGGAAGAAAGGCAACGCGGAAATTGGCGAGTTGTTGAGAAACAACAGGGAAAGTATAGAGGGACTGCTCGAATAGGCTCCGCGGTGGGGATGGGGTAAAAAAGAAACGGCGCGCTAGCCTGAGATCACGCAAATTTTCTTCAGGAGCCTGATCTCAGGCTAACGGCGCGCGAGCGAAGCGAGCCATAGGCTAGTCTACCATAGGCATCTAGCATCGGTGTAATCCCCTTCCCCTTCCCGTCAAGTTGGAAGTGGCGTACAAAAATCTCGCAACGCAGACGAGCTGAAAACAGTTGAAAACCTGAAAACCTCGGCTCGGTGTTTTGTAGTTGAGAGGCATGAAAGTTTCACGGGGAGTTTCATGGGATAAAAAATTATTTTCTGGTCTGTAATGTAACAGAACAGAAAGCGTGCATTGCAAAGAACTGAGAGGCTAGCCGGCGTTCCGGCATGTCCCGTACAGTCGGAGCACCCGCACCCCGCCAAAGGGTATGATTTTTTAATCATTTTAATCTGTGATAAGGTATACGTATACACTTTATAATATATACATTTGCGGTTTTAGCCATTTTGGTCTAAAATATAGGGTATGTTTTGCGGTGCACTCTGGAAGTGTATGGTTTTTTAGAAGAAACCAATTTTTCCCATTAACGTCGAGGTCGAGGAATTTCAATCACTTACGCAAACAGAAGTTATTCCTGGGGATCAAGCCAATCTAAAATAGGGTATCGATTTTGGGATTAGGTACCGAACACATATTTTGGTCTGAAATAGGGTAAAGTTATTTTCAAGGAGCGGGCGCACATCCCCACCAAAAACTTCGATGTGCCCCCCCCCAGGCCCCGATCATATATGCACCCACCCCCCTCCCCCCCCCCCCCCCCCCATGCAATCCCGGGGTATGCACTACGTATCACAACACTGGCTTTCGCCCTCCGACCGCCGAGAGGCAGTTCCGCTGTCTAGGGTACGATTTTCAAACATTTTCAGCATTTTAGTGTGGAACAAGATACCGGAAAGTTCCCGTTTTGGTCTGAAACAGCGTGAAGGATTTTCGTGGAGACCAGAAGCACAAAGCCATTTAAAACTCAGTCTGGAAAGAATGCATCCAGGCGGATGTCAAGGATTTTCGTTTGTGATTGATTGGAGAATGTACTAATCTGCACAAGCCCCCTATGTGCGCTAAATACGTGTTTATAGACTGAAAACTATTTCTCTAACCGATGGACTGTCACGTTATCAGTAAAATTGGCAATTATGTTTCATCAGGAGCCCCTGGTTCCATTCATACAAGGTCTATAACTGAAGGGGCAAACTCTAAAATAATACAATAGTTTGTATAGCACCGACGAAATACTCAAGAAACGGTCATACCGTTCTAGTAGAATAGTTTGCGTGGTGCAATAAAATCGGACAAGATCGATTGTTCAACTTGGTAAAAAAATGATAACTAGATTTCTATCAATCCGACAGGCTTAGGACATTTTGTAGGAAGTGGTTTATAAAGCTCAGAATCCAACAAAATCCTCTTTCTCTGTTGTTAGCTGAGATTTCACTTGACAGGATTCTATCGCATTTCTTGCATTTCGATGCAACAATAAACGATGGATATTTGTTGTATCCTCTAGTCTCTCAGTTATATAGGTCGGGGGACAAGTTCCGTTTGTGAGAAATCTTCGTTGAAGCACTCGAAGAGTTACCGATACTGTTATTATCCAATCAGGAACAAGCACGAGCACTTACGACAAACGAGGATACGTCATGTTGCTAAGCAACCTCGACTGAAGACAATACGCGCGGGCTCAGTCAACTCTTGAAGATGGGATCAATCGTGATCGAATTAATCTTAGCCTGCAATGCAGGAGGTTTGTGGGCTTGCGATTGTTTATCTCCTTTAAGTGTTTAGCCGCCATCTTGGATTCGCAAAACGTGGAGAGTTGGGGCGAGTGAAAGAGGGCGAGGAAGGGGGCGGGGTTGAGGTTTGGGAGGGTTAGAAGAACCGCCTCAAACCCTATGAAAACCCACAAACCCTATGAAATCACTAAACGCCCCTTCCTCGCCTTTCTGCCTGACTCCCTCACCCTTCGTCGTTCTTTTGCACTCGCCTCAAGCCTCCAATGTTTTCCTAATCCAAGATGGCGGCTCATAAACACTCGATGGAATATTCAGCTTTCGCTCGTCCAAAATACGTCTGTTTTTCCGTTTTGCAGGCTAAATTAATCTCGATCCCGGGGTTCTCGGCACCGTTTTTTCAAAATGGCGGCTGGTGGTTCTCGAGCTCTGCCATGCCAGCCGCCATTTTGAAATGAAAACAACAACGAGAGAACATCCTGAAAACAGTCGAACCTCCACTAACGGCCACCTCTCTACAACAGCCAGGATTTTTCGTCCCGACCGTGCGCCGATCCATACACTTAATTTACTCTTATTGAAACCTCCCTAACAGGTATCTAGGTATAGCACTGAAAATATCAATTTGAAAACATTGAAATTTAATATGATAGAGTAATGTCAAGAGAGGATGATCTAAGAGAAGGATTCCCCGTGCCCCATGACCGGTTATTTTTTTAAGTCTATTAATAGTTTCCATGCAGTCATGCTGTGAAAGTTATTTTTATTTCCTTCTGATCAAGGCTCCGACATCACGTTACTCGAACTGACCAATCAGGTAGCCACTCTTAACATACCTCAGCTATGGACTGAAAATGTTAAAAGTATATTTCAAAAAAGAGAATGCGTCTCTTCAAGAGAGGATGATCTAAGGGAAGCATTCCCCATACATGGGTCTCTTGCAATGATAATTTTTTGAAATCTATTTTAACTTCCAGTCCATAGCTGAGCTATTTTAAGAGCGCTACTTGATTGGTACAATACAACAATAACTTTATTCAGGTGTCAAAACTACTAGCTGGTCAGTTCGAGTAACGTGATGTTACGAATTTCACAGCATGGCGCGAAACTATTAATAGATTTCAAAAAATTATCATGGGGCACAGGGAATCCTTCTCTTAGATCATCTTCTCTTGGTCTCTTATAGAACAACTTCTCTTGGTAATGTTCATTGTTACTTGCAAATAGCTAGCGCGGCTTCGCGTTCTCTCCCGGTGCTTCGCGCTCGAACTCCCCTGGCTAACTTGCAAATTAAAGTTCTTTCATAAGAAATCTATAATAATTGTTTTATTATTATTTTCCCGACCTTTCATCAACAAGTTAACCTTTTTACATGTATTTTTAATTGATTTGAGAAAACGTGTGATTCTTTTCCCGCTCCTTTCAGGATCGCAAATTAAATTAACTACTCTCAATTTTTTTCCCATCGTTTCCTCTGCAAGGAAATGAAAGCCACCGGCCTTAATTGAAGACACGCGCATTCATGTAAGCTTCAAAGTAAATTAACCCTTTTAATTGTATTTTGACCACATCCGAGCTACATACAATATATACACATTCCTTTACCATCTTCCGGCTTAAGAACAGAGATAATAGTTGATAAGTGACAGCAATTTTAACACTCGTCACATGTAGTCAAAAGGCTTTCGTTTGATCGGCTTTGACACATCAATAAACAACAAAGCCAAGAGGAAATGACACAACTGGTTGGATGGTATTCAAAAGCTTTTACTTGCCAATTTTCAGCCTCTCAAAATTTATCATATTTCCACGCAGTGATCCGGAAGCTTTCATCAATATAAAATCAGAAATTATAAAATGCCGACATTTCTCTATTTTTCTTCAAGCTTTTTTCATGCAGTAAAAACTTCATTAATTAATGGACATTGGATATTTGGCTTGTAGACAGCGATTACAAAAAAAAAACTTTTTAAAATTAGCTTTTTTGACAGGCGTTTATTTATTTTTCTGATTTTATAAGGATGTGGTTAATTAATCAACCCAATCCAGAGGAACTCATGACACATGGCACACCTGTTCCGAGGTGAATCCAATTTCTTTTCTTCACGGCATTGCGTTCTGCATAATCACAACTGATTTACTTCATTTTAGTTTGATGATAGGTATAAGTAGAGTGCGCGAACTTGATCGGGCAGGATTTTTGGAGGTGCGCCGAACCAATCTGGAGGTAACTAGCTGAGGTAACTAACTATTATTTGTTCATAAGCTTTTTTTGTGCATGCTCAGTTCGCACGCAAGAAGTTGAATTTTATTCGGTATAGCTGAACAGACAGGAAGAATACGGAATCAACAACAGTCAGATAAGATTCATAAGTTAAAAACTTAGCTTTTTTTGGAGTGGAATAATGTTTTCTTGTTTACGTAACCCGCCAGTAAACCTTTGTTCTCATTATATTATTACGTACTATTTCATATTTCTGCCTGCGAATTTCCGTATCAGACTGAATCAGCCCTAGCTCATAAAATAAACCTCTTCCACTGTGCAGAATTTCCGTATCTGACTGATATAAACACATGTCAAACCTCTTATACCGATCTACATGTTCACATAGTATGACAAGCCACTTCATAGATAAGCCGATATAACCTACAGTGGGATCGGAATCAACTTTGATATGATAATTTCGTTGACTACGTCTAGTCTAAAACTGGATATTAATATATTCTCCTTTTTCAGATTTTCTCGGGAAATGATCCATAACTTTTTTAAGTGTTTTCGAGCTTCAAGTTGGACTCATTTGTCACCAGATAAGCCTTGCGCATGCCCAGTGCGATGTAAGAAAGAAAAAAAAACGTGGAATAGTTTGACGTTCTCGGCGGAGTTGACTGTCAAATTATGTGTACGCCTGCAAAAAAATCCTCGCGAAAGTTATAGAAAGGTTCATTTCGCAAAAAGATACGGACTTTGTGCCTCGATTTATATAATCCAGCAACTCATCATTTCTATAGACAATAATTATTGAGAACTTTGTGGAAAAAAATTACTGAGGATCGAGCTGGATCGACTCATTAAAATGGTTGTTATAGTTTAATACACGGCCGGTAGCTGAAAGTCACTGAAGCACACCACATCTTGTGCCTGTAGTTTGTCATAACACTCTTTTCATTCTCTTTTAGACAAGATTAATTCGATGAAAGAAAAAACAAATCGGTCACGTTTACACATTCAGTTGTTGAAAACTTCCAGCAGGAATTTTAATATTGGAGGGGAAGTGCGGTGATTACCGGACATGACGCCGGGATAATCCTGACCTTATGACTACCTTATTCAGTCTCACTTATTTTCGTGGTTTTCGCCGCGATGTAGAAAAAAATAGCGATATTGTCCCAAAATTTTAAGCGTTTTCAGAGCTCTTATTATTATTATTATTTTCAGTCTGAAATCGCTGAAATACGGTCTGCCAAATTTTGCGAAATTATAAGTACGCGCGAAAATTAGTGAGAATAAGGTAAGTTTTGAAAAGAGGACTAGTTTGGTCTGGTTTTACATTTGATCCGACGTGCTGGATCATAAATCATATTTTAGTCACTTATTCCAGGGTTCCTTTTTTTAAAATACTAATTATAATAAATATTCTATAACTATAATACATCTGATCGGGGAGCTTCAATAGGAAACGCGCGCAATATACATAAATTATTTGCCTCGAGCTGCTACAGAAATCCCCTCATCTCAGAAATGCTGGAAATTAATGAAGAAACTGAGCTAGAAATAAGCCTTGGGCGATAAAAATAAACGAGGTATTCGTCTATTTTTTTCAATATCTGTTCACAAGTTTTTACTTGGCTCACTGCATTTCCCTATCGTTTGTACTAAATGAAAGGCGTACGAGAAAAACTAGTGTCAGTGTTTTGCAAATATTTCTGGCCCAAAACAGTTTTCCCCAGCAGGTTTAATTTTAGACACATTTGTTCACCTATGGAAAAAAATGTAATACTGGTGATTGCACTGAGCTTTGACTGAACGAAATATTTATAGCACACCAGAATATATACAAAAGTACATCTGCTACCTTAGCAGTACTAATTGTTGCCGTCCATTAATTTTTTTGGCACAAATAAAGTGACGTTAATAGTTTTGCACTTGCCGCAAAAACTATTTACTTTAATTTTCGGTTTGCTTTTATAAATCTGTCAACTGTAGAGTCCTTTTAATGTTTTAAAAACGCCAAAATGTATATTTAGCCGGAAAGGATAGAGTTTCGTTCTGATAATTGCTTGCCGCGCCAACAGAACTGTCATTTATAGTGCCATGTATTTGGCGAAGATAAAAGCGAATTTCCACTAGACACGTGCCTCGTCTGATTACACTTGAGAAATAACTCGACAATTGTCTTTAGCACATCAGTACGGTTCCGGTCCACAGTCTTCCAAAGCAGTTCATTTGCATCAGAAGTAGTGAATGACAGATAGCACAGATGTTGTAGGCTAGGACGGTAGTAAATTCAAATTTGCAAGGTTTTGCGCGTGTCTGACCAGTTGAAAGAAGAAAGAGGCCGAAAAACAATTTACTCTGTTGATATCGTGAAGCCATCGATGCAAAGAGAAGGTGAGATGTTTTTTGAATTAATTTTATCGGCGCTGTTGTTTCACTAAAGAGATTCAATCTGAATTTGACCGGACGAAACTGACTTCGCCACTGGTCATATCGATCGGTAAACTTGCGCGATAATCGAGTCGCCAAACGCGATATATCTCAGCAAATGAACGGACTGAACAAAAACACCGAAAATCACTGAAACATCTTTTCACGCTTTGTCTCGCCTGTTTCAGTACATGTTCTTCACGAAAAGCATCTCTCTCAATAAATGTCCGAACTCAACAAATAATTGATATGTTTTCTATTTTTCGCCTCAGGAAATTAAACGTTTGATCTCTTTATAAAGCTACATACGATCCACGAGGCCATACATATTTTCATCGATTCAAGCTGTTATTATTTTTCGTCGAAATGCAAATGTTTTTATTCGAAAACATTAACTGTTTTCGATGCATTAAAACCAATATCATTTCGGACCTGCAAAAATCGATTGATGTTTTGACGATTTTACGGACAATTTAATCCTGTTGTTGACTATCTCGAAGTTTCAGCAAGAGCTAATATTTAGCGCGCAAGACTATAATTGCGCTTAAGATTATTCGATATTGAAGTTTAAATCTCTAAAAACTGAAACTGTATAATTAAGTTCTTTATATATCTGATCAACAGGAAGCCCGAGGTAGTCCACAATGTGCCGGAACAACTTCGGGTAATACGCACTTACCGTGTGAAAAACTTGTCTGGATGCAGGTGGCATAATGAAAAGTTTGTTCCGAGCGATAAGCGATACCAGTTCTCAAAAGCACCAGAGAAGAAAGCATCGAAACACAAAGCACTCCAACGATTTGAATACGACAATGGGAGCATGTCTGGACCTGCACAGCGAAGCCCCGATTAAAATTCTCCTTGTTCCATGCGAATCTCAACCGCCTTCATCTACGAGGTACTGGATTGTGGAGACGCGGAGACGACGCGGTAGAATACCGTTTTTTGGATCACACAGGTGTAAGATCGTACAACACATGGGTAACAGGGTTAGCGAGCCATTTCAAGGACATGTACTTGCGAGAGAAGGACGAACAATCATTAAAGGGATTTTAACAGACGGAGCGGTCGAGGGAAAATATTTCGAACTTGTATTGCACACGAACTCGCAACAACTTAATAACGGAACTTTTGGCAAAACATCTGCGGGGCGAAAGGCTGCGTTGTGCGGATTTCTTCAGCGAAGTGCGGACGATAAATTGGATACATACGAAGAGACACATGATGCATTTTTACACACAGTGGGAGAAACCTGCGAAGTATACCAAACGAAAGAACAACTATTGAGGTTCGGATAGAAAAAAGTCGGCTACAATGTAGTTTAGCTTACGCGCATTAATATACGTTAAGAACCCTGGATTTACGTACACAGTTTCTCTGCACACAATATCTGTTCGCCGATATTGTATTTTGAATTTATACCGACAAGTTTTTAAGTGTATGGACAGCTAGCCTACATAACATTTTCACCCGTTTCTGTTTATATGCCGAATGATCCGGAACGCACAACATTTCAAAGTCCACAATCTGATTAAATGATTTTCAGGTCAAGGAATTAATATTGTTTGGGTAAGGGTTTATTCATAAAAAGGATTAAAGAGGATTTAATTTATTACAAATAACTTGTTTTTTAACTTTTATTTATACATCTGTCTTACTGTGTTTCTCCAATTATTATAATATCGTTGGCGAAAGTGTGAATACTGACTTAATTTTACTATAGTTTTATAACTTACTGTTGTTTTAACTAAAGTGTCAAGATTTATACAATTTTGGCGAAGACTCCGCATTGATTAGAATTGAATAAAATTCATTTGCCTCAAGCATCTTATTCTTCATTACTTTAAGAAGAATTAATGCTTCGATTTAAAATATTTCAATTTACTTTGAAAGAGCGTGCCGCTCATAATGGACCATAATGAGAAATCGACGCTAAATTGTTTTTAAAAAGCGTGCCGTTACAAGGAAAACGTTAAACTCTTTTGCTGTACAGTGACGGTTTTCTGCGAACGATGCGTAAGTGTGGGAGGTAATCATCGAGGTTTCACACGCCCTACGATTTGTCGACCGCATTTATCTGCGGCTAACTCACGCGATACTGATTATATAAAAAAATAGTGACAATGACGTCGGTCCGGCACGCGGATTCGAAGACTCCGCATTGATCAAAGCCAATATAATGCGCGTGATCGGGCCGATTTATTTCCCGGCTCAGAAAAAAAATTAAACCACTCGATATCGTATGTCCGGCTGAAAAAACGGTGACCGCGGACAGAAATATTAATCTTTCTTACTGTATTTCCATCAGTTTCGCTCAGACTAGATCAGAGAACTGCTATGACTACTGCCTTACTTGATGATACTCTATATACTCGTCTGACTTTCTGTTAACAAATTATTGATATTATAAAGAGAAAGTACTAGTTGATCACAAGTTGTGAATGCGGTAAATGTTGAGGTTTAATTAGGGCGGGCCTTTCCCTCTTCCATGTGATCAGAATACTATTTCCGCGTAACCAATTACCTCAGCTAAAAGCTTTTCCTGCGTGTTTTGATCAATTTGTTTCCTTATATATTTGTGGACACAACCCACAACGCGAATATGTTCTCTTTGACACCGCGCATATTAATATTGTTGTTTTACATTCTTTTACGTTTTTCTTTGCCTCCGCTGCCATGCCCTTCAGATAACAAAAGCTGTCGTCCACACCCTTTTCAAAACTGACAAAACTGACTGGCATTCCGTTAAAAGCTCTATTAGCCTCTCTTTAAAACGTCAAATTTCAAGATGGTAAGTATGCCACAACAAATCTGACCTCTTAAGGGGGATTCTACCTGAATTTCAATGAAATTTTAAGAGGTTTAAAGAAGGGATAGAAGGGAAAAAAAAAAATTTGGAACACCAACAGACAGTTGATACCCACGCGGGTGCTCTTGCGTGGTTATCAACTGTCGTCAATTGTCAATCTACTAATTTTTAACTTCAAATTCTAATTTTAAAACTACATTAAATCTTCAATATTTCTTATTTCCCTAAATTTTACAACTCCTTTGAGAAAAACTATTTCCTCCCCAAAATACCCAAAAATCATCCAAAAATTTACAAAACACCCCATAACATAGATTCATGGGATGAGTGGAGAGTTTTTGGATTGCTTGAAACGCGAACGAGATATTTCCATTAAACCCATGTTAAGTGGCGGAAAAATGGCATTCAGGTAGAATCCCGCCTTAACCGCGATACTTGAGGCAACAGTCCATATTACGGCAAGCTATGCTTACAAAGGCAATACCGAGAAGACCTTGGGACGAACTCTACCAACGTTGCGTCGTTCACGGAGTTCCCGTGCGTGCGCACGCTTCGCGCATACGCTAATTATTATAATTTGCCATCGCGTATTGCTATTTAGAGAGAAAAATAGGTAATGCTTTGCGGGGGTGTACTCAAAAAAGTTGTATACGGGGAGGCTCCGCCCAGACTGTCCAACCCCTTACCCTTTTATATACCATTTGAGACAGAAAAGGTACCCCTTTCATATACCTTCCATGGAAAATGGTACCCCTTTCTGATACCTTCCACAGAAATTATGAAAATGGTACTCCTTTCACATACCTACAGTAGAAACACTGCATCCCTTTTCTATACCCTTGGAATGAACTTAATGAACAATATATATCCCCAGAAGGAAGTGGAAGGAAGCTGTCTTACCATGGCTTAGAACGTCAAACCTGCGGTCCACCTCATACCTAAATGACAGTTTTCCCCTACCCTTTTCTATAAGCTTCTATACTCCAACTGGTCCCTAACCTTTTCTATACTCCAATTCGTGAAATTCCTACCCTTTTCTATACTCCAACGCGTGAAATCCCTACCCTTTTATATACCTCCAGTCTGAAAAGGTACCCCTTTCGGACGGAGCCTCCCCGTATAGACCATTATAGGGAGTACCCCCCCCCCCCCACCCCCCCGGGTCTAAAGTAGAACCAGACTGTCAGATTACTTTGATCTTGAATCTTTATGGGAACGTCCAGATCGTCCGTCGTGCGTCCACGTAAAAGAGCGTGTCGAACACCATCTAGCGATTAAGGTTGCAAGGAATGGTAGTTCATTTAACGAATACTGTGATTTGTTCTGTTGCAAACTATATTTTACGGTGGCTTCTAAGTACGGTGGCTTCTAAGGGACATACATTTCTCCCACTTTTTTTTTCTTACTTGCGACTTATTTGCGACTTACTTGCGACTTGCGACTTGCGACTTGCGACTTAGCTTGCGACTTAGCTTGCGACTTGCGACTTAGCTTGCGACTTGCGACTTAGCTTGCGACTTGCGACTTGCGACTTAGCTTGCGACTTAGCTTGCGACTTGCGACTTGCGACTTGCGACTTAGCTTGCGACTTAGCTTGCGACTTGCGACTTGCGACTTGCGACTTGCGACTTGCGACTTGCGACTTAGCTTGCGACTTAGCTTGCGACTTAGCTTGCGACTTGCGACTTGCGACTTGCGACTTAGCTTGCGACTTGCGACTTGCTACTTGCGACTTACGTAGAAGGCCACGTGGTCAGAAACAAGATGGATTCCAACGAGGAACCGCCGGCGGATGTGGACCAGGTATTTTGTCTGTTTTGTTATTATTTACGTAAAAAACAGCACACTTCTACGTAATAGACTTTCAATCTATTAACAGAAATTACATTTATTCTCTTTAGATTTTCGTTGGAATCCATCTTGTTTCTGACCACGTGGCCTTCTACGTAAGTCGCAAGTCGCAAGTCGCAAGCTAAGTCGCAAGCTAAGTCGCAAGTCGCAAGTAAGTCGCAAGCTAAGTCGCAAGCTAAGTGGGAAGTCGCAAGTAAGTCGCAAGCTAAGTCGCAAGCTAAGTGGGAAGTCGCAAGTAAGTCGCAAGCTAAGTGGGAAGTCGCAAGTAAGTCGCAAGCTAAGTCGCAAGCTAAGTCGGAAGTCGCAAGTAAGTCGCAAGCTAAGTCGCAAGCTAAGTCGGAAGTCGCAAGTAAGTCGCAAATAAGTCGCAAGTAAGAAAAAAAAAGTGGGAGAAATGTATGTCCCTTAGAAGCCACCGTACTTAGAAGCCACCGTAATATTTCATGCTCTCGTTACATCTTTGTTTTACGGAAAATACGTGCGTATGGTGATTGCGTACCTACTAGCGACGGCGTTCTGAACTGGACAGCGGCTTGTCTTGCCACGTAAATTTCAACATGGACAAAAAGGACAAATACTCCATTTTGTTGCCCACATATAACGAACGAGAAAACTTACCCTTGATCGTCTGGTTGATCGTTAAAGCTTTCTCAGAATGGTAAGAAGCATTTCTATCTTTTGATAACAGTCGAGGTTATCGATTTTCCCATTATAGCGTTCATTCAGCTGGTCGACATAATGACAGTTTAAAAGTTTCTGATTGTCTTTATAGTGGGCATGATTACGAGATAATAATTATTGATGATGGAAGTCCAGACGGTACACAAGAGGCAGCTAAACAACTAGAAGAGATATATGGCACTGATATAATTGTAAGTACCTTTCGAGGATTTGTTGACTTGATCTAAAATATTGCCCTGAAAGCTAAAAGTTGCTGTTGATTAATTGGCGTTATCACTCTTAAACTTGAAAATCTTTATATTTCTTAAACTAAGAGCCAATTTCTCAATTCAAATCATAGGATAAGAGTTTAAATTTCTTAAACGTAATTTCAAGTAAGCTAAAATTTATGAACTTGATTCAGTCTCTCATTGTATTGTTCTGGCCTTTTGTTTCTTTTTCTCATTTTCCCAGTTAATGTTAGAGGGGGGCAGTAGGGGGTAAGCACGGGGTCAGTTGACCGGGGATCAGTGTTTTGTCGAAACCTGTTTTAAGAGTGGTTCTTGTAGTATAAGAAGAAGGGTTGTCTCTGTTAAAGCGTTAATCATTTATTTAATAATAAATATTATTATTATTATTAAAACAGAGACTTAGACCAAGACCAAGCAAGCTTGGCTTAGGTAAGCAACACTATAAATTTTAATTTGACGCATGACAATTTCTTACATTGTAAAACGTTTGTTTGAATGCAAAGATCTTCACAAGGATCCTTCAAGCTTCTCAATGATTTGATGAGAATTTCAGCGATTTGAAGGGTTTTGCGTTTGCCGTTACTGTACGTTATAAGAGGGAACAAGGGAGGAAAGCGCCAAGCCAATTTTCACCAAGAAAATGGAATCGCCCGGCTCCCAAATTGAACACCAGACAAACTGAAAGGCGGGTGCCCTGTGGATCCACATAACAAAGGATCTCTCGAAAACTTTCACCTGGAAACCTTCCACCCTGTTTCAAAATCTCCTTCCTATACTTTCCTCAGGTTTAGTCACCTTTGACTCTTATACATGTACGTACAACTGTAAATGTAGAAAACCAATATTTGTACAGTACCGGTCAAATGTAAGTTGACAGTCTCAACTCGAGACTCGATCCTTGATCCTCAATGTTTTTAGGATTGAGGCTCAAGATTCGAGGCACTCAAATAATTTTTTGAATCTCAAATAGGGATTTTTGAGGAAACATTTTTTTCTTAGAAATATACAGAACAACAACAAAGAACAATAATTATCATCATGATAGCAATTTTCGTAGGTTTGAAATATCCCTGGAGGAGGAAATTAATAGCATGATTGTTAATGTTTAGGTACTGCTTACATTCATGGAATGAAACATGCAAATGGGAACTATGTAATAATCATGGATGCCGATTTGTCTCATCATGTAAGTTTGTCCAGCTCAACCTGATAGTAAATCTACATGTACAGTATACATGTCTTGATCAAGTATTTTAAAGAGAATTTGGAGAGTGACAGGGGAATTATATGTCCTTTATTAAAGGAGCTATGTCACAATATTTTCAGTCATTTTTGCAAGTGCAAAATCACCTTCAAACTGAATAAAGCCTCAAAATAATAGTTTACTAAGGTAGAAAAACACCAAAGAGGTGATAAATCAAACAGGAACAAGGATGGCAGAGGATGGAAAAGATTAAGACGGATTGCAAGTGGCAAAGTTGAAAAAATGGCCAATTTTTTCAAGATGCGACAACCGTGACATGGCTCCTTCAGGAACCCTGTGACGTGACCTTATGAACCTTAAACCAAATCATAAAAATAGGTGATAGTGCAAAATTGATTCCAGAAATGGAAAGTGCAGGTTGCTAATGTTGAGATTTTATGACGGTTTGCAAGTTTAATCAATATTAAGAAGATTTGCATGAAAAAAAAGTTGCTGGATGACAAGACTTACTTCCTTGAACATGAACATGGCCGGAAAATAAATGCCCCGTCATGATTAAACATCTCCCTTAATAAACACCTCCCCCCCCCCCCCCCCCCCCGAAGCGTTTATTCAAGTAAATATTATGCAAATTGTTGTTTTTGATCATAATTTCTCATTCACCATAATTTGCAAGCTAATTCCAGTTCTTTTGGTAAGCAATTTTTGTTTTTTGATGTGTTTTTAGTCATGTAACAAACAGAATAACACACACAAATTATTAAATTATTTAGAAGGCTCAAAACTAATCTGGAACATCTCTTCTCCTGGTTGAACCTTGAGGGAAAAAAAACCCAAAGTCCCTAAACTTGTATTGAGCTTAAAAGTATTCAGACATTTTTTAAGGTAATTATATAATGCTATAATTTTTGCTTAACATTTTTAACACAAAAATTATTTGTTACAGTCTTGATTATCATCCTATTTTTATCTCAACAGCCAAAGTTTATTCCAGAATTTATCAGGTTTGAACTTACAACACATTTATTGCCAGAATTGCTAATTCATAGTTTTGTGTAAGGACTGAAATTCAATCCATCTTTGGTCAATAAATACCGTAAAAGCTCTATTAAGCCCCGGGAGGCTTATTTAATTTCAGGCCTCAAGAATGGGGGGCTTATTAGAGAGGGGTGCTTAATAGAGAGAGGGGTGCTTAATAGAGAGAGGGGGCTTATTTCAAATCATAAATTTTCAAGAAAATTCACATTAATTTTTCAAACTTTACTATTACACCACTAACTAAAACAGAACAAGAAATGGGTTATGTATGACCGTCTTACAAAGGAAACGTCATTTATACCCTAACTCGACGATAGTTCTGGAAATTAAAGACCACGTTTCAATACAAAGTGACTGAAACGCCAGAAAATATTGCTGAAAAGTCATTTACATCAGCCTGACGGAAGAAGGGGGGGGGGGGGGCTTATTACAAAATCTGACTTCCAAAGGGGGGCTTATTAGATAGGGGGGGGGGGGGGCTTAATAGAGCTTTTACGGTATTCACATTAAATATGCATGGCTAGTGGTAGTGCTTGTTAATGATGACTCAAAATTTCTTGCTGACTGGTGTATAATCAAACTGTAATAAATGGTTGTAGGGACAATTTTAGCCAATTCTACAAAGCTGTCTTCAAACTGAAGGAATACTGACTTTACACTGACTGAAGTAGTCTGGAAAAACTCAATACTATATATTTTCTACCAAGCTTAAAATATATACCATCATTTCTTTCCACACATTTGAACCTACATGTACACTGTACATGTACAGTAGTTATATGGCCTATTATAAAGCTCCCACAAGTCTCCTGTAGCTCAGTGGTTAGAGCATCCAACCAGTGTGCAAAAGGCCATCCTGTTGTGGAATCACTCACATTCGCTCATGCATTCCTCCCTCTTGTTTGACCATGCTATGACGTCATGATATTGTCTATTTAAGAGAACATACAATGACTACATGTAACTTTCAGCTATTTGTTATTAGTAAAACTCTACTAGTATACTAATGCAAATGAGACAATCTGATTGGCTGAGCTACTCGTATACTATCAGCCATTAGTGTGCAGTGGCTTGAAGTCGTCTACAAAATTGCGGTTTCTTCTCGTTTCTCCGAAGTTTCGGAAGAAGATTTAGAGTTAATACTGGACAATTGTTATGATTTTTACTAAAACAATTAGATTATTCACTCTCAATTTCTATGATGTGATAGTTGATTCGGCCTACGGCCTCATCAACTATCACATCATAGAAATCTCAAGCTCATAATCTAATAGTTAAATATTTGTATCATTTTGTTCATTTTAAAAGAAAACAGAAAGAAGGTAACTATGATGTTGTGTCTGGCACAAGATACATTGGAGATGGTGGAGTGTTTGGCTGGGATCTGAGAAGAAAATTAATAAGGTGAATGGCATGATGATTTCTGGTGATACTTAATTATTATGTTTTGCCTTAAAGTAAGCCATGGATGCAAAATTGCAGACATGTCTCTGCTGAATGTAGATTATAAGATCGGTTCCAAAATATTAGCAGTCAAAATGGGAAAAATACATTCAAACCACCCCTTCCATACACCTTATTCCAAAATGGCGGCCGATTGATCATTCTTTTGTATGCATGTTAATTGGCCCTTTTATCCTCGTTAGCAGAAGCACAATTCAAAATAATTTTTACTCTACATTGAGGCAATGAGGGCCAATTTATATGCGTATAAAAGAATAATCAATTGGCTGCCATTTTGGAATAAGGTGTATATTTGTGGTTCCCACCTCTCAACCTCGTCCCCAGAGTCTTCTCCACTTTCAAGATGGCTGGTGGGCGCGAAGAAGACCTTGGCGAAGAGCAGGTCACGTGTCTCCAAACATATTGGAGATTTTGATTGTTTCAAAATGGCGGCGGGCTCACGATTGGCTAATTTTGTGGTCACGTGACCTGCTCTTCGCCAGGGTCTTCTTCGCGCCCACCCGCCATTTTGAAAGCGGAGATGGTCCTGGGGACGAGATTGCCCACCTTTTTGAGCATTTTCTAATACAAAATACTATGCAATGTTGCCAAAAATGTGCCTATTTCTACACACATAGTGATACACACTGTAATTCCATTGTCTTATTTTATTTTTATTTTTATTTTACCAGTCGTGGAGCTAATTATCTGACACAGATTCTTCTCAGGCCTGGATCATCTGATCTGACTGGCAGTTTAGGTAAAAAGTTATAAATGCCTTGACTAATGTTTGAAACCACAAAAACTGATTTATAATGTATGTACATGTACATGTACATACTAAGCTCCCTCTCTGTGTAATTTTAACCTATATAACTTACACTGTAAGTTGTTAAATGTTAAGCTCGTCCTTAAATTCTATTTAGTGATTTTAGTCCCATGACCACAATCCAAATTCTGAGAATATGTTTGTAGAGTTGTCCATCCAAGTACCACATGAAAGCACTGCTCAATAGCTTTCATTAGAATGGTCACATACTAGCGTTTCGTACACAGACTTTTTACAACCACATTTCTCAGTGAGGGTTTAGAAATGCTGAATTTCTCGTTTCTAGTTTCCCTTCATACATTTTTTTCTGATACTATATTGTAAACAATATTGTGTTGACACTGAAATGTTATTTTTCTTGTTTTCCATTAGATTGTACAAGAAGGACGTTCTTGAGCAGCTGGTGGATGCTTGTGTGTCCAAAGGATTTATCTTTCAGATGGAAATGATTGTGCGTGCAAGACAGTTTGGTTTCACCATAGGAGAGGTCAGTTAATAACAGTGTGTTGATGGGGAATACGAGTCTCCTGTGTGCTGTCACTGCTTTTCAACACCCCATATAAAAGTGACGGGGTGATCGTAGGAAATTTTGAAAGGCACTCCTAAAGATACTATTTTCGTTTTGTGGATGTGCCTCAAATTCATTTCATAAGTACCAATTCTAAGATTGTTCTTGTCAAGTTTTTTTTTCCGGCTTAATACCCTAAAAGGTACCGAGATAACTCTAACCGTGGTCATTTAAGATTTAAAACACCCAACGTGGTGCCAAAGCGTGGATTTTAGGGTTAAAAGAATAAGGTGAGTTATCAGTGGTGAGTTAAGTCAGTGAGTTACATTAGACATGGTTGATTTGATCTGCCAAGTGTAGAATTTTCAAGATTTGGCAATTCATTCAAATGCTAACTCACCATGATAACTCACGAAGTATAACTCACCACATAGGCGGACCCGAATATTTCAATCTCTAACTCTAAAAACAGGTACGACGACGGACGATCACCACCGTCGCCTTTATATGGGAGCCCCCCCCCCCCCCCCCCACTTACTGGGCGGGGCTTCCCCACCTCCATGTAAACATGCCCAAGACTTAGTAACATTTTGATTGTTTTTTGTTTCCTATTTCCCTTTCAGTTCCGATAACATTTGTTGACCGCGTTTATGGCGAATCGAAACTCGGAGGCAGTGAAGTAGTTTCCCTTTGCAAAGGGCTTCTTTACCTGTTTGCAACGACGTGATAATTGTTAGTTGTACAGAATCCGGCCAGATTAGGTTTTGGGGCATAGGTTGTTTGAATTAGAGCGGGTTTTTAGTATGTGTTCAGCTGAAATTGATATAGTCGAAGCTCCCGTAAGCGGACACCCTCGGGAAGCAGAAAAAGTGTCCGCAACTGGAGCTGGTCGCTTACGGGAATGTGTAAATACAGAGTTTGTATGAGCTAGAGTTCAAACGGGGCTTTGTCAAGGTGGTCGTAAGTAGAGCTTAACGAGAATGTCCGCTCAGAGAGCCTCGACTGTTCTTTGACTGAGTTCATTCAGCCTACCAGGAGGACATGAAGAGAGACTCGGCTAACAAATTAAAGGCGTTTTTCTCTGCGTGTTCAATAGTGTTTGCTCAATATTTTCTTTTCTAGAATGTAATAAGGTATAATCGTATTAACTTTGATTATTGAAGCCAGGAAAGTCAGATCGCGGTAGCCGATTATAGTAAGTTATTTGTGGCACATAAAATACAGGGAAATGATAATAAGAGATTACAGATACAGTATATGTAAAAGATAATAAAGCACACCAGCCGAACATGTTTGAAGTCTCCCTGTGTACACTGTAGCTCAAAGGATGGATGAAGCTATCCACCGAATAAATCACTATCCAGTGGTTTTGTTAACACTTATCCACTGGATAGTGATTTATCCGCCGGATAGCGTTATCCACCTTTGAACAACCCGGGCGTTAAATCCGACCTGAGAAGAAATCGCGCATTCAGTTGTCAATTGAGCATCTATTACAGATTCCGTCTGAAAATGAACAAATACTGAATACAGTGGAACCCAATATAATGAATTCCTTTCTAATGAAGTCCTCGGTATAACGAACTATATTCTTCAGTCCGGCCAAAATTACAGTAAAATGTATGGAACAAAAACGCGATACAACGAACCCCGGGTTAACGGGGCGCCCAATCCAGACGCCCAAACTTTAAATCTACCCGGCCGACGTTGAATGCGAAACAAATCAATAGATCGTTTTCACCAAAATAACAAGATCGTTTTGCGTGCACCAAAAACATCTACAAACTCAGAGGTTGTAGAGTAGGTGGAAATAAATATATTCCCCAAGTTTTGATGTGGTAGTGTTCATTGCAACGAAGTTATTGGAAAACAATATTCGGAAAATTACAGAACTTAGTATGAGTCCGCCATATTGGTGGACCACTTTGGTCCACCAAATAGGGGGCCAAAAAATGTCTGCGAGAATAAAAATGATTTTGCTACCGAAGTCATACGTTTTCACTTCTGAATGCTTTAGTTATCATTTTTAACTTATTAGCATATCAGAAAAGTATTTAAAAGTGCGAAAATATTGGTTTGTGTAACATTTCAGGTCACGTTGAGCCAGGCCGTCTCAAATTTCAAAACGCTTTATCTCCAAAACGAAGCAATCTGCTGGCACAAAAAAATTTCCCAGCAACTAACGACACTGATGTATAGAATATACTGAAAGAACAGCTTTGTAGGGGCTTATTGTACTTTGCGAAAACGAAACGAAACGAAACGAAACGAAACGAATTGAAAAATCTGTACTTTGCGAATTGAAAAATCTGTACTTTGCGAATTGAGAATCTGTACTTTGCGAATTGAGAATCTGTACTTTGCGAATTGAAAATCTGTACTTTGCGAATTGAAAAATCTGTACTTTGCGAATTGAAAAATCTGTACTTTGCGAATTGAAAAATCTGTACTTTGCGAATTGAAAAATGCTATTGCTGGTATATAAAAATTAAGTCTATTTACTCTAAGATGGCACTTCTTTTCAATTCTTGGCTTTTCCGTGACGTCATCAAAATTCTAAAATCCAGAATCGCAAGGCCCCTGAGTTTTTTATCCCCACTGGCTATTAGACGTCCTTAATACATATCTTGTTGAAGGTTTTTTAGCTCGATAGCATTCGCCGTCTTTAAGATAGAGCATTTTGAATTTCGGAGTTTCACGCCACACGAGATCAAAGATGGCCGCCAGAAGGCCGTCACGTATACTTAAAAAAATACTTCATCTTGTGATTTTTAACAATCTGAACAGTTGAGATTTTGCGAGAAGTGTTTATCTGAATGTTTACTCGTTCATGATGGTGATCTGACCGCTTTTTGTAGCAGAAGTGAATGCCAGATGTGCTCTCTAAATTTGCGTGAAAACATTTTGATGGATAACTCGAGTACGGAATACCGTACAGACCTGAGACTTGGACAAGTAGTTTATATAGTAGTTTTCTAAAACCTGTAATATCTTGATTTTTTGACTCAATAGTTTTGGATTTATTTTTTCGCGGCGTGACAGTGAAAACCACCTATAATATCTTCAAAATATTTTAATTAACTTCAATTGAAAACAATTAACGATCAATATTATTGTCAAACAAATTTAAGATTTATATATATATATTAATATGCATTTGTAAGCATTTCATAACAAATTTAATCAGAATATACCCTAACAGGCCTTAAAACTGGAACTAACTTTAAAGTCTTCTAAAAGCTCTTATTAACAGGCCCTAAAACTGGAACTAACTGTTAAGTCTATTACGAATACATACGAGTACATACGGATACATACGAGTGACATACGGGTACATACAGATACATACAAGTAACATACAAGTAACATACAAGTAACATACGAATACATACGAGTAACATACGATCACAATTTTGTTTTTTCATGTTATATATCGCGTTCAGTAAAATACAAGGATTTCGATTGAAAGGAGTTGGATCTTCTTCTCAAATCTTAGGCTGTTCACAGCCTCTCTATTTTCTCAAACGCAAACCTGGAAGAAAGAACGCGGAGAGAAACCAACCTCGCGCCCCCCACCCCTCGCTTTTCGCTTTCGCGCTGGCGTCCAGTTCTCTGGCGATTCTCTTTTGCGTGTTCAACGATGGAAGACAAATACAAAAAAATAAAGTCTACTATACGGAAATCTTCGACAATCTTGGGAAATTTTCATGCTCGGTGTATTAATCAATTCAACAATGAGAACGGGGAGGGCCATAGGAACGATACTAGGATAAAACGATTGCCAATTATAATAATTTCAAAAATCTCAGCCATAAAATAATATTTTTAAATTAATAACATGCATGGGAACAAAAAGCTTCGGTGAGTGTGTTTTGTGTGAGTGTTTGTTTGTGGGGTGAGGGGGGGTGGAGGTGGGGGTGGGGGGTCAGGGGGTAGCTTTTCGAATCGAAATCCTTGTATTTTACTGAACGATATATAACATGAAAAAAACAAATTGTGATCGTATGTTACTCCTATGTATTCGTATGTTACTTGTATGTTAAAAAAAATGTGGTCGTATGTTACTCGTATGTATTCGTATGTTACTTGTATGTTACTCGTATGTATCTGTATGTACCCGTATGTCACTCGTATGTATCCGTATGTACTCGTATGTATCCGTATGTTAGTCGTATGTTACTCGTATGTTACTCGTAGTACTCGTGTGGTGTTATAGTCATGATCCTCTCAAGTGCCATTTCCGGAATTTTTGACATCATTTCTGAGAGATCTTTATTCTTTTCACAAACATTTTTGGTGCTTTTCTTTACTTTTGTTACACTCAGATCGCTTTCCTTGTTTTCAGACTTTCATAATAAATCGGGAGAATCTGGAAAAAAAATCGGGAGAGCGGGAGACAACGCATCAAAAAGGGAGACTCCCGATCAAATCGGGAGGGTTGGAATCTCTGCGAGAGGCAAATAACGAAGTTGAACGAAGAACTGGTAAAGTGAAGGCTCGGAGAACCTCTCGCCAACAAACGATTTTTATTATTTATTTCCTTTTATATTTCAGGGATTTCTCATTTCGCAAAGTACAGATTCTCAATTCGCAAAGTACAGATTCTCATTTCGCAAAGTACAGATTCTCAATTCGCCAAAGTACAGATTTCTCAATTCGCAAAGTACAGATTTTCAATTCGCAAAGTACAGATTTTCAATTCGCAAAGTACAGATTTTCAATTCGCAAAGTACAGATTTCTCAATTCGCAAAGTGCAGATTCGCAAAGTACAAATTCGCAAAGTACAATAAGCCCTTTGTAGGATCAATAGTTTTTGAATTTAGAATTTTGATGACGTCACGTGAAAACGATCTATAAGTATAGGTAATCGCATGGGGCCGAGTAAAATTTAAGGATTAATATCACTTGTGTTTTCAGAAGTTGCAGAAATTGCCCGAGTCGCGCAGCGACAAGGGCAATTTCTGCAACTTCTGAAAACACAAGTGATATTAATCCTTAATTTTACGAGGAAAATGCGATTACTTGTTTATGACATAGAGGGCAAAATTTTTGGAAAACCTTCAAAGCGCCGCGAAGCTAAATTCAGCCGCGGCGGAACGAACTGATATTCCTTCCAAAAATCACACAGAACCACAGAAAGATCAAGCAACCCCTTACGTTCAGAACAGGGTAACGTTGACTGTTATGTAAATCTTAAGAGAAAATTGTAAGTCGTGAAAATAAAAAAAATAACAAGCTTGCAATCAAGCCAAGTAAAAACGTAATTTTATTCACCTGTTTGTATATTTTGAAGCCGGCTGTCCGCTGCGAGCTGCTTGACATGTCAATCCTACATCGATAAAACCGTGAGCAAACGACGAGTCCAAACAAACTTGTAGAGGTAATTTATCCGGTTTAATTTGACCTTCTTCTTTCTTTGAACAAACTCTGTGATCTTTTATACTCTGGGTTGCACGTGATGAAGCCCGTATTTAACAGAGGTGAAGCGAAGAAGTCAGTTGGCAGCCATGAATGAATTTCGTCGCAAACTCGCCAAGTGTCTAGCTGATGCAAGTTTTCTAGTTTTCAACTGAAATAATCTTCTGTTGCTTCGAGTGAAAACATGGATCGTACCATGGTGAAACACTGAGATTCAGCTTTCGGAATTTCGTTTCAAGCTATCACACGGTTTCCGTTCCTTTTCATCAAATAACTCGGGAAACTGAAGTCAAACTCCGAAGAGACGTACAAGCGAGCGCTGTGTTTGAAAATTCTGCTCAAAATCCCGCCGTCAAGAAGCCAACCGAGTGCAGCGCGCTCAGCCAATTAGGAGCGAGGAATTTTGCCGCTCGACCAATCAGGATCAAGTAATTTTGCCCCGGGCAAACCAAAATTAATGAAAAATGCCCTCTCTCTCAGCCAATCAGCATTCAGTAATTTTGCCCTCTATGTTATAAAGATGGAAATCCCGTCAACAGCTCGTGCCACCAGAGGGCACTGTAGTGACATCTACGCCGCTTTATCGGCTGCAAATTCTCTATAACGGGGTTTCGTTTATAACGAACCCCCTATCCCCCTATTCGAATGGTAATCACAAACTAATTAATTATGATATAATTAGTAGGTATGACTGCTAAACCCCTACAATGCGATCCAATCAAACTGAAGACGAAATTCATATTCTTTTCAATACTCAACTCTGAGCAACTATTTTGTAGAAAAGTACAGTACAAACAATTGTCTACCATAGAAACTACCAAAGAGTTTAAAATGAACTCTCCTAATTATTTTGTTACTAACATACAAATCATAATCATGAAGATCATCTCATCAGATTTACGTGCAAATTATCAATTCAGACATTCTTTGTGTTTTGTATTTTTTCTTTAGCTGTATGCTTTTGCAATACTGTATGAATTTATTATCGTCATGCAAATAAAGCTATTTTTGTCGGTTGTTTCCCCTAAAACCGTTTGCATCATCCTGTATTTACTAGACACAGTAGATGGCTGAAACCTAGTACAGTCGAAGCTCACTGAGCAGAAACTCTAGCTCGTTCAAAATCCGTATTAACACATTCCCGTAAGCGATCAGTTAAATGTGGACACTTTTTGTGCTTCAGGGGTGTCCGCTTACGGGATTTTCGGCTGTACTGAAATTATACAACACGATTAGAAGTGAGGATGGCTGTGATTAAGAAAAGGCGTGCATGACCCTAATATGTACCAATCGTAGATCCTAGAGGTTCAACAGGCTGGCGATGATTAACTCCGGTTTCCATAGCATGAAGAGGCTAGGAGTATTTCTTCTCCTCCTGGATGGGAAGCTAGTTCAACGCAGATTACCCCCAGCATTTTGTTAAGTGATCCTAACAGTTCGCAGGTACCCATTATACCGGCTCCTGGGTAGAGAGAGGCACAAGGAGAGTAAAGTGTCTTGCCCAAAAACAAACACCTCGATGCGGAGTCCAACGCGCTAACCAGTGCCTCCCTCGCCCAGCCGTCACAACTTGTTTAAAACCTGATTTCAGGGAAAGGGAATTCGTTCCTGTCTTCTAACCATTGACGACAAATTGTTCTAAATTACTCAGAAAAATCAATTAAACAATTCTGTTTTCCTCTGTATCTACAACTTCTTAATACCCAAGAGTGATCAATTAACGCACACCAAGAGAGGATCGAGGCTCCTAAATCACGTTACTCGAACTGACCAGCTAGGTAGCGTTCTTAAAATAGCTCAGATATGGACTGAAAATCAAAAAAGATTTCAAAAAATTATCATTGGAAGAGCTAGACCAAGGAGTGGGATGCTTCTCTTAGATCATCCTCTCGTGCGTACATCTAAAATATCTTCTTGCAATATCCAATACATTGTCATGGTAACGAGAATTGAGAAAAAAGATTAATTACTGCACTTACTTTTTGATGAACTATTAAATTCTCAATACAATACCATGAAATTTTTTTTCAAAAAGCTATCCACAACTTGAGATCCTGATTTGCTTAATTTCTTTCGCAATTTAATGCCCGAAATTTATCAGCTTTTATTACCTTTTTCATTTAATTTCTTTTTTTTTCTTTTTTATTATTATCTAATTCCTTTCGCAATATACATAATATGCATGTATCAATACGGCCATTACAGTGAGTGACAGTAGTCACATGTACACATTGTGTACCTATTCATTTATTTGAGAATAGTTTGTTATCATCGGCTGACAGTCTACTAGTTAGTATACTAGACATAATATTACTTTGTCAAGTTTTTCTGTTGACAGTTTGTCTCAATTACAGTCTACCACGTTTTAGCCATCTATCTTAGTAAGTAAGCCTTTATTTTCACAGAGTAACTCCTTCAGTTTTTACAATCTTTGGTCACATCATTTAAATAATTTTTTATCAATGTTATCGTAATTACATTGTAAAAAGGAACTCTAATATTATAAGACTTATGGTATCTCGTTAGGCTTCTTCGCCACCTCCTATTCTGTAAATCTCTTTTTTTTTTTACTCGTTTTTGTGGAATTAAATAAACTTGAACTTTACATAGAAAGTCTTCATCAATATAGACTGGTTACGCACTTATTGGTTTTCTTTATTTGTTAAATATTAAATTAGGATCGAATCTGAAATAATTTCTGGAATTATAATAGTTTTGAACTTCCTGTTTTGATTATATGCAAATGATATCTCGTGACAATCAGAGTTACGGACTGGTCATAATTTAGCAGGGGGGAGGGAGGTGGAGATTTGAGATTTGGAGGTTGATAATGATTTATTTATAATTTTATTTTTATATGTTATTTATTTATATTATATTTTTTTAATATATCGTGTATAAATAAATGCTTTATTATTATTATTATTATTACAAGTGGAACCGGAATAAAAGCAATATATAATTTAATTGTCATAATGGAAAAATGGTAAATATGATACCACCTACTGCCCTTAATTTTAGTTTTAGTGGGGTTTAGAAATTGCGAAAATCATGCAAATTTGTTAGTAAAATATCGGCCCTCAGTCTTTTCCGTATGGACCTAGTTGCACTCGATCTGTACTGTCAAGATTCTCCCAGTATGGCTCTCGCGCTTGGTTAATAATAAGATATATGTATTATATTATCATAGATACAAGACCAATTGACAGTGTTCTTTGTATAGCACAAACCAACAAATGCACCCTCAGACAACAACCCTGAGTTTAAATTGTGCATATCAAAAACTCCAGTAATGCAATTTGTAAAATTCATAGTCAGAGCAATATGTAAATAGCTCAGAATAGTGGATTCAAAAGCCTCATATGAAGGTAAATGAGAGCTTACATGTACAGTTTATATCAATGAACCAATGGTTCACATGAAGCTACTCGGAAACTTACATGTGCCTAATATTATTCAGTATCAGTGAATATGAATTATGGTGATGTCAAAAATTCCTGGAACAAAAAATATACTAAAGAACACCAGTGAAAGTCACTCAAATGTTAAACTCTGAAATATGGTAGCAGTATTAGAAGGAACAGTAGCCCGACACTGTTAAATTATCATGTTGTGACTAATATGTATTTTTTACATTACAAATTTTTTTTGTTTTCCTTTCTCTTGAATTTAATGTCATTAGCTAGCACTGTCATTAAGTACCATGCTCTAAAACAAAATAAAGACGAAAGGAAATAAATATCAAACAAAAATAAATTTAAACCAAAATTAATTAATGTACATGATTTGAAAAATAAATTTGGAATGGTCTGAATTTTAACAGGCCATGAATTGACATAAGAGTCAGACTGGTTTGAATCAGACCAAAAGTATATGTATTTTCCAACAAAGGCTTGACTTTTCATACCATGCTCAATTACACATGCATGTACATGTACATTTATTAAAGGGGCAAAATACACTAACAGCATGTGCTAACATTTTAAACATTCAATATTAAAATCACACTGTTTAGGATCAGATTCAATGAAATCTAAATACAGCAGACAACCACCACATTTCAAAAATCTTTCTTCAAATATTTATTTGGTCCTTTTTTTTTTTCTGGCCACAATTTTTTTTAGTGTCATGATTAACTGCAACACCATCAATCAAGTGTCACCCACTGAATTAGTAAAACAAACAATTTTATATATTATATAGATTATAAATTATTTCAAACCAATATCAATTTAATTTATTCTCCTGACATCACAAGTGCTGCCTGATATTACAATGGTTTTGAAGTACAAATCTGAAGAGAAAACAAAGCAGAGAATGTAATTAACCATCAGGTCAGCTGGAGGAGAGAGGGCTTAAGTGGTCGACCAGTATACTGGTACCCAGTATTAACCCACCTCAGAAGAGAACATATAATTAATTATTATGCTCTAGATCAAGGATAATTAATGAAAGGGATTTTCAACTTTTAAATAGATATCTATTTACTATGCTTTATTATTTTATATACACCTAAAAAGGTTTGAGACACAACTCCCTTCCCCCTAAAAGAAGCCCACCCAAAAAAAAACTTTTTGAACAAATAACAGATATTTAGCCCACGTACAGCTTATATAATATATATTATTATACGGCATAGCATTTTGGAGTGCGGATACGCACAAAGACGAGCGCAGATATGAGACCGTATTACATGGGTCTCAGTCCCCCTGACCGCGCGCTACGGAAAACACTGTTTGAAAGCCTATATTTTAGAAAGATATTATGTCGTATAATAAACAATTTATTCAGCGGAAAGTTGTGTAACACGGCTGGGCATTTTTACTCGTCAGTGTTTATTTTTTCTCTACTAAAGGCTCGAAAAAATAAAAACTGACTCGTAAAAATACCCTGCCATATTACACAACTTTCCGCTGAATAACCTCTATATAACTTTACAGTACCACTCCCCTAAATGATGAATATAGCTCTGAAGACTTCAAAGTGAATTTTATGGGTGTATGTAAAAAAAAGACTCCCGAAACACCCCAGAACACTCCGAAAACACCCAAAAAATTACAAATACGAAAAAAGGAAATGAAAATAAATAAGATATTATATGGCTGAAGTGGTCCAAAAGGGGAAATGGAACATGGTCAGTGGTCTGAAATTTGCATTTAGTATATTTTTGGTGGCGGAAGATGCAGTGGCCTAATGGAGTAATGGTTAGCATGCTGGACTCAGGACTGAGTGGTCTGGGTTTGAGCCCTGGCTGGGGTCAATGTGTTGTGTTCTTGGGAAAGATACTTTACTCTCAGTGCCTCTCTCCACCCAGGAGTATAAATGAGTACCGGCAACAAAATGCTCCAGGGTGGACTAACTTGCGATGGACTATCATCCCAACCAAGGGGGTTAAGGAATACTCCTAGTTGCTTCATGCTACAGAAACTGGGATTAAGGCTCCGGCTCCGGCAGTTGTGGGCCACTACGCTCATGAAGACTTTACCTTTTTATATGTTTGGTGTTCCGGGGGTGTTGACCAGGGTCACTGTTCTTGGTTAACATACACCCAAATTTTTAATCAATACTCAGTGTTAATGAGATAATAAAATTGCATGCGTTTAAACACGGAGCGAGCCTATCAGTCGAGGCTGTGGAGTTCAGCCTGCCAATCACAATGGTCTCATTTGATTGGTTTAATTCACCCAGGTCTAATTATGTGCAATTATTCAGTATTGTCCAAGTTGTTTGCACAATCACAAAGCTTGTAATTCTGAATAATTTTGCAAATCCCATCAAAGTCATCTTCACGAGACTCGTTCAAGTTCTCGACAAACTCAGATAAATGGAAACAGGTGGCTCTTTGATCGCAGGCTTGAGCTTTGTAACAATTTTAGCTAGCCGCAAAATGTCGAAATGGGCGAAGGGAATTCATGTTTTGCATTCAGTTCCTCCTAACAGTGAATAGATATATTTGTTGTTGCGCTCAATATTTATTATTATAGCTTGTTGGTGTTTGACATAAATCAATTAGTTGTTTGGATAAACCAACCCCAACTTTTCTCGACCGTTGTTGTGCGACGTTTCAGCTTTCCCCACATGCCATTAATGATAAAAATAGCCAACAAAGTGCTTCAGACGGGGCGTGTCCTTTCCTTTTATAGGCTCGCTCCGTGTTTAAAAGATATACGGTATCCCTTCAATTTATGCTCTTCACTCTCACCTGTAAAATCCACTGTCTACTGACTACAATCAATATGTTTATTATAAGACCATGACCTCCATCTATGAAAAGATGAAACAGAAAACAAATTAAAAATACTACATTGCAGGGCTGCAAATAACAGTCGTCATCGGACAATGACCGACCAAAATTTGCTTATGTCCGATGCAATCCAAACTGTGGCCGGACACAATGTGCGGACAATTTTTTTTGCCTTCCAACGTAAACGCCAACAGGTTTTATTCTAAATGCAAAACTACATGTAGTTTACTCTTCGATGACAACGCGTTAAATTAGCAGGTTCGCTTATCAAGCAATTACTGTAATATGATGTCCCCGACCTCATTTTTGTTTTGTCCGACCAAAATTTTTTCTTAGTCGGACACATGTCCTTTCAAGAAAAAAAATATTTGCAGCCCTGACATTGTGCATAGGAAATTCCTTAGTATCCTATCATCCCTGAGTCTCCTACGCAGCCGTTATTTGTGTCGTCACGCAGCGCTTCTCCCCACTAACGGCTGCTCTAACCTGGACCACATTCCTTTCCTTTTGCCGCAGCAACTGACACCTATCGGCAAAAACGTGACTGTTTACCGTTTGCCGAAAATCTTTTTCAACATATTTTTTTTAATATCATTCATTTGTCTTCAGTTTAAACCATGTTTTATTTTGATGTTTGGTGTGCGTCAAATTTAAAAGCGGCATCTGGCGTTCGCTTGACGTTTCCGACGCTAAGGTCACGATAAGACACAATCTATTATTGGTGTATTGGCGAGAGCAAGTTCCGAAAAATGGCACTGCAAGACAGCAACTGTGATTGGCTTAAATCGGGAAAGGAATGTGATTCGGATTTGAGCAGCCGTTAGTGGGGAGAAGAGTGTTGGGTGACGACACAAATAAAACGCTGCGTAGGAGACTACTGTCATCCCAGTTCATCTAAATATACCTGATTAAATAGACAGCCTAGATTTTTTGACTTTCATTTTACTGAAAACCTTTTCAGTTTGATAACAAAATAAACTTAAGTTAAACTTAATTATTGCCAATTATTTGTTATAATATTATACACTGCACCATAGCGTCTGTATTTTATTGTTTTGTGATCAGAAAAACTGAAGTTGTGTGGACGCGTGACAAAAAGTGAAAAGTACAATGTTTACAAACCTTTACTCTTCTGACTGGCGTTAAAAACCTCGAATTGTAATATATATAGTCTATTTTAATACACAACAGCTCTTCTGTCCAAATTTAAATTAAAACTAGGGGTACCATATTGGAAGTGAAGTGCTGCCACATTTGTAATTTCATTATCATCGTTGGTTTTATAAACATGTCACGCAAGATCCTTTCGTGCCATTTGCGTCTCAAAATAACCCTTATACTAACAAAGCGCAAAACCAACATCTGGTAGTGACAGACACATTTGTTACAATGTCACAGCCAGATTTAGGACACTACTTCCAAATATTTAATTTTCCGAGGAAATTTTAAAGTAAAACCAATTGTGAACACAATGCAACGTGTCCAAATATTTAATTGTCGATGTGATTGAAGTCAAACGCAATTTACCGGGCGGTCAAGTCCGTCTGCGTGCAAGCTAGGCGTGCATGAAATCGTAGAAAAAAGGAGCACGCGACTCGGATCTCACAAAGGCCAGTTCATATGTTCGCTGAAACATAACAGGGCGGCTTGGTAAAAAAACAATGTCACGCCAAGATCCTTTTCGTGCAGAGCTTGTGCAAAACAGCGTCTCAAAAAGGCCGAAATCGGCAACAATCAAAGCATCAGAGCATCTCAAAACAGCGTCTCCTCGGCGCGCAAAAAAATCCCGAAACAACAATCGTCTCTTCTCGTGCAAATTCGAGCGTGCAATAGTCGTCACAAATCAGACTTTTCACACGCGGAGGGGCCTGGGTACTGCTAACAAACATCTTACCGGCAGAGGGAAATCCTGAAATCGGAACTCAGGACAGAAATAGGAGGCTGCCCTCTGCGGGCAGCAACAAACCGCAAAATATTTTTCATAAAATTGAAGGCCACAATTTTTTGTAAATGATTTATAGCAAGCAAACATTATATTTTAAATGTTGCTCACACACAGATTTTGACAGCATAGAACATAAAAATCGCCGGCCTTCATTCAAACGCAGCAATTCCATTTACATCGTATCGAAAAAGAGAAGAGATAACAACTCACTAGCACCTTTCCAGTATTTCAGTAAAAAGCTGGAAGATTTCGTACTATTTTAGCCTAAAGAAAAGCTTGTGAAATCGTTTGTTTGTTTATTGAGCTCAGCTTTGGGACTGGGAATTTTTAATTCAAAGATGCACAATGTGCAGTGACGATTTATTTATTATACTTCGCAAGCAATACTGACACTATTAGAAACATAAAAATCGCCTAGATTCAAATGGAGAAATTCAATTTCCCTCTGTACATTTTAATTTCCTAGGACGAGAAACATGCCAAACGAAATATCGTATCGAAAGTGAAGAGAAAAACATAATAATTCACTAGTATTTCAGCGCAGTCGGAAAGCCGTTTATAGATTTCGTACTATAATCAAAGCAATGTTTGGAATGAAGGTTAAGCCAGCAATTTTCAATGTAAAAATACGCCAAACAGGCGTGTTTTCCATATTTTCACTTACCGAGCTCAGCTTAATTTCGGACTGGGATTCCTGCTCGTTTCTTCCTCAAGTTCCTTCTTGTTTCAACGTTTCGTTTCTAAACTGAAACAAATGCAAAAACGTCGTGAAGTTAACGATTAAATACGTAAACAAAGGTGCAAAAACTTCTACCTGCCTAGCAGCAGAAAATTTAAATAAGCTCAAGCTTATAAACCGAATTGAACGGAAAATTAACCTTACCGCTAGCGTCGCTAAGCTATTTATACGCTCGCCTGCCAAATATAAAATAAAACTCAAGAACACTTAGCTTTCTTTTGCCAACAGTCGACTACTTGAATCTGCACTTTGTCTGCTACCCAAAGGACTTTCTTCGCCTCTTAAGCAGCAATAAGATGCTAGAAAAGCGAAGGAAAAATTTCTTGCAGTCGACAAAACACTTTCTTTAGATCAAGACTAGCGAAAAAAAATCCGGCGAAAAAAAAAACCCGCCACTGAGCTGACGCCGACCGACGCGGGTCGGCAACCCGGGTAAAATGGCGGCAAAACACAGCCTCATTTTCATGCATAGTAGTCACCAGGCTCCAGGGAACAACTTATTACAGCCTTAAAACAAATGACGGAAATTTAATTTTGCAAAACAGACAACTGAGTTGAAAAGAGGATGACTCTAAACCCTCTCATAAATTTCTCCTTTTGGTTTTAAATTAATAAGTGGCCGATTTAGCCCAACAGGAAAATGATCAAACGCTGCTCATGGCGGCTCTTCCCTGAATTTAAAAGAAAAAATAATAATCGCCCTTTTGATAAACTTTACTTCAATATCTAACACTCACAGGAATAAGGCGCTGTTTTATTGAGCATAATGTACTTTTAAAGCAATTTGAAATATTCAAGCGATCTGGTCACGTGACTGATGACGTCACGTAAGATACGTGTTCAAAAACGTGTTCTTCAATAAATATCTATCCACATGTAGATTTTTGTTGCTATGCGGCCTTACATTTCGTGAGATATAGCTGAACAAATTTTTCCACACATTTTTACACTCGTGTATAGCCCCCTTAAATTTAAAATGCCAGAATATTAATGGCCATTTCAAATTCCCCATATCATGTCTTGCTGAAAATATGATTACTTTTCATTGATAGAGACCTGTTCTCACAGTAAACAAAAACGCACTTTCGACGGTCACGTGACTAATGACGTCATCACACTAAGTTTGATATGAGAGTTTATTTTATGGTAAGTGCTATTACCTTGTGTGCTTTCACCCTTCTGGGCCTCAAATTGACAAAGTTATTGACATTGAAAAATTTCCAGTTGCAAAGGACTCTGGGAAAGGTTCTTTATTATTAATTATATATTGCTTTTATAATAATTATTATTTTATTATGTAACCTCCTGAGCGATGCGAGTGAAACATACTGACCCAATCCTTGCGTTTGTCCTAAAATACCATGACCCCCCCCCCCCTGCCACAGATAATACTCAGTGACACTAGAGTGAGGATTTTTATACTGAAGCAAAATTGAAAACAATAACCTGCCCTAGTGATACTACCTACCCTATGAACATATCTATCCAGAAAAAGTAAATGTTTAAAGCGAGAAATAATATGGATTATGGAAAGGTACATGTATCTTCCTTTATACTATATTAAGACGGTGATGACTATGCTGAATAGTGATGTGGAATGATGGTGCAACTGAGCATTACATGTTGCTTTCATTTTCTTCAGAAACATTTGACAATTGATAGCATGGTTTTTATAGCATGTTTTTGTTTATAATTAACGTGAGATGTTGCTCTTGTGTTCTAGTAGATATTTGACATTATTTGATAGCTTGTTTGTTTTTGTAAACAAGGTGATTTATTGTCCTTAAATTTTTTCTATTCCTGTTATGCTACACAATGCTCTTTATGATCTATGATTAATTCCTGGCACTCTCACTGGTATAGTCCATGAGTGTAAATTATTGCGAACCTCCCTTTTTCATTGTCTATTTTTTAATGACCCTCCCATTTTATGGGCTGAAAAAGATATGACCCTCCCCCTCACTCCGCCCCTCCTCCCACCCCACCTCCGCCCCTCCTCCCACCCCCCCCACCCCCTGCTAATTTATGACCAGTTCCCTTAAACAAGGAGTTCCGCTATAAATGGACAAGGAGCACAAGCAGATCGCACTGAGTGCGACTGTAAGTTTTAGATGGGGAAATACTTCGTTGTTTGCCTGAAAAATCCTTTCTTTTGTTTGTTTGTTGATGAAGCTTAGCCAGATGGCAAGGGAGCCGACATGGAGCGGTTACTAAACTACTAAACTGTCGAATAATTAATTTTCCTTTGAATGTGCGTATAAAGATTCTATAAACTAGCACCTCCCACATTTCACACCTTTCGGGTGCGAAATGCAAATTTGTACTCTTGCAGTCGTGGCAACGTTTGTGGAGTCAAGCGTCCTGCAAACTAAACATGCTCAAAATCTCATGAAACCAAAATATATCATTAAAAAATATATAACGTGCTAATGTTTTAACAGAACATTCTTAGGAAAAAACTCGCACGCTTCAAATTGCCGTAAAAAAGCAAAGTTAAACAACTTCCAAGTATTTTGACTTTATTTTATTAAATAATTTTAGGGAAGATTTTAAGAAATTTGAATATCGTAGATAACTGTGGCGCATGCAAACAGAGGATGGTAAGCCTGAGGTCATCGGTTTTACGCATTGATAGTTGATTGACAACTAGGTGCGAGAATGGCCAGGGCAGGCCAGGCCCCTTTTATACCGGAAATTCTTGTTTTTAAAAGGCGTACGAACGGCTGCTATAACTTGCACATCTCTACTGATGCACTGTGTGTGTTTGGTCACAGTTTCATTTCAAGCGAGACTTTCATCTCATTGTAAGGTAATAGCTCAAAGTTAATCTGTGACCACTAATGATAAAGGCTATGATAAGTTTCAGTCGGCGTTGAATCGAATCGATTACTATTTAGTTTAAGAGTTCCTGTTGAAAGTTCCAACATTTTCTGTGATTTGCTTGTCTGAAGCATCAACATTATTAATTCCCTTGATTACAATCATGAGTCATTCTGAATTAGGACCCTATTTGTGACAATTGCCTTTAAGTACTGATAAAGTTTGTCAATTGCAGGATCTCTGGAGCAACATTCAGTAAACTAAATCTGACGGTTAGCGTGACCACTGAGCAACTTCAAGATCAAGCAACATTTTAGAACAGCAACAGTAAGTATAGTGATAATTTTATGGTTTCTTTTTTTGTGTTCACCCAAATCAATGTCTCACGAGTGGGCGCAATTTAGCAATTTAGGGTACCGCGAAGCTGCCGTAAGGCTGCTACCAAGCTCTGATTTACGGAACGTAAAGTTCTACTTTTACGCTTCTTCCCACGGTACACCATAAGTCTTTGAAGTCTTGTTAAGGGGTTACATTTATACAAACCTTACCGTTTCATAAAGTTACGTAAAGTTAATTGTACTTTACTATACTGAGATTGTAAAGCCCTTCACAAACGTTGTAAGATGCCCTTTTATATAGCTGTTTTACGAGTATGTCTAGAAAGGGAAGACCTAGAGAAAAGAACACGTAGAAAGTGAAGACCTAGAAAGCGCGAAAAACCTAGCCTGAAAACGAAAACCAAGAAACGAAGACCTAGAAAACGAAGGCCGAAGAATTAGAAAAAGCGCGCGAAGATACCGAAGACCTAGAAAAGGTTTCCGCTATTTCTTTGTTATACGGGCATTTATCAGTAATGTTCGGAAAGTTGTCGGTTTCAGTGTTGATAGTGCCGATTGCAACTTAATAGCTTTCAAGACATCCTTCTTTCATTCTTAGCAAAGGTAAACACCTTTCTGGAGCTCAAAATGGAAAGGATAAACTCCAATGAATATTTACTATTTAGGTGGGGCTATAGCAAATCTCGAATGATGACTGCAACTAAAACCACACAACTTTTCACAAAATCGAAATATTTCGCTTTGAAACTGAGCTGTGTGCATTAATAAAAAATGAAAATATATTAAAAGATCAGATCAAGCGAATTTGTGGTTTGGTAGAAGTACATGAAAGTCTTGGCGAAAGTGTCCCAAGAACGTGCGTCGTACCAATTTTGCCGATTAGCTTCGTCTCGCCAGACTAACGGCCCCTGGGTCTCCGAGATCTCTCAGCCATTCGAAATTCGTGTTCACAAAGTTGCCCACGTGTTGTATATGACAGAGTTAAAATGCATGATTTTGGCTTATTTATTTGTAAAATATTAAATTGCGATCGAATCTGAAAGAAACTAGAATTTCAGGAATATTATAATAATATGAACTTCCTGTTTTAATCATATGCAAATGAGATCTCTTGACAATAAGTGCTTCGCTGTGACCATTGCTATATATTGTCAATCTCGTTCCCAGAGCCCTCTTAACCCTTATATATCCAACGGAACGGGAAACGAGATACTCTGGGCCAGAAAAAGTATTCCGTCATGACATAAGCAGTAAAACCGGAAGTCGAAGAATCCTGTCATGGTGCCAGAGTATCTCGTTGCCCGTTCCGCCGCTGGATAAGGGTAACGAGGGCTCTGCAGCTGCTAACAAGATTGGTGACTATCATGACAACTTGTACTTTACTGATCTTCTCCTCGTGTGTGTTTGGCCACAGTTTCATTTCAAAGCGAGTTTTTCATCTCATTGCAAGTAATAGCTCACAGTTAATATCGTGATAACTAATGATATGGATATGATAAGTTTCAATCGCCGTACGTTGAATAGAATCGATCGCGATTTTAAAAAAAAAACACTTCCTGTCGGACCATGTTGAAAGTCCCTACATTTTTACAGATTTTCTGTGATTTGTTTGTCATTGAAGATTATTCCCTTGATTTACAATCAGTCTGTCCGACTAGGACCCTAATTGTGTCAATTATCTTTAAGACTGATAACATTATATTATTAATTGCAGGAGCAACATTTCAGTGAACTAAATCTGACGGTTAGCGTGACCACTGAGCAACTTCAAGATCAAACAAATATTTTGGAACAGAAACAGTAAGTATAGAGATAATACATGTTTTTTTTCTTTTGTTCACCCAAATCAATATCTCACGAGTGAGCGCATTTTAGTACGACACGGAAACTTTACTGTAGTGCCGTCCGTGAAGCTGCCGTAAGCCGGCTGCTATAAACCCTGATTTACGGAACTTTACGCGTCTTACGAAGACGTAAAGTTCTACTTTTACGCGTCTTCACGGTACACCATAAGTCTTGGTAAGGGGTAACATTTATACAACTTTACCGTTTCATAAAGTTACGTAAAGTTAATATTGTACTTTACTATAGATTGTAAAGCCCTTCACAACTAGATACCTTTTTATTAGCTGTTTTACCTAGAAAGTAAAGACCTATAGCTAGAAAGACCTGGACAGGGACGACCTGAAAAATGAAGACCTAGAAAGAGAAGTCAGACCTAGAAAACGAAAACCTAGAAAAACGAAACCTAGAAACGAAACCTAGAAAAAGAAGACCTAGAAAACAAGAAAAAACCTAGAAAACGAAGACTTAGAAAACCAAGAGAAAAACTTAGAAAAAAACAAGAAAAAAAAAACGTAGAAAGACATAGAAAGCGAAAACCTGTAAAGAAAAACACGAAACCTAGAAAACGAAGGCCGAAGAATTAGAAAGCGAAGAAAACAAAGACCTAAAAAAGGTTTCCTCTATTTCTTCGAAAATACGAGCATGGATCGGTAATGCTCGGAAAGTTGTCGGTTTTCATTGTTGAGACTGCCAACTCACTTTCAAGACTTTTCATTCTTAGAAAAGGTAAACACCTTTCTGGAGCTCAAAATGGAAAGGAATAACTACAATAAATATTTAGATGGTGCCATAGCGAAAACTCTAAGGGTGACTGAGCACCGAGAGACGCAATCACGTCAATCAACAATTCCTTCGACCATCATCGAGAACATAAACAATACAATTTTTCAGAAAATCGATTTTTCGCTTTGAACTGAGCTGCATGTGACGCATTTAAAAAAGAAAACAAATAAAAAGATCAGATCAAGCGGATTTGTGGTTTTAGTACAAGTACATGAAATTCTTGACAAAAGTGTTCAAGAGCTGGCGTCGCACCGATTTTTCCCGATAAAACTTCGTCTCGCCCCAGACTAACTGCCCCTGGCTCTCCAAGGTGTCTCGGCCATTTGAAATTCCTCTCGTGTTCACAAAGTTGCCCTCGTGTCGTATGACGGTGTAATGCACGATTTTGGCTTCTTTAGTATTTGTAAAATATTAGATTGCGATCGAATCTGAAAGAACTAGAATTTCAGGAATATTATAATAATATGAACTTCCTGTTTTAAATCATATGCCAATGAGATCCCGTGACAATCTGTGCTTCGCTGTGACCATTGCTATCGTCAATCTCGTTCCCAGAGCCCTCTTAATCCTTATCCAACGGAACGCAAATGAGATACCCTGCCGAGCAGTAAAACCGGAAGTCCAAGAATCCTGTTTGCGTCCCTATGAGACATGGAGTCGAACATGGAGTCTTTATTTCACAACGAGCTATTCAGTTTTCTTTAGAGAAATTAGGAAAAAATAAATTTTAAAAGGAGCAGTTCAAGTGATGCACACATGCGCAGTAAAACTGGAAGTCCGAGAATCCTGTCATGGCGGAACGCTTTAATCCTGGGTCGTGACTAGAATGGATAGACCAAAATCAGATCAGCCGTTTACCTAACCCACAAAGAAAGCTAAACAATTCTCGGGGCTATAGTAGGCTAACCGGGGCGCTATTCTCGGGGCTAATCAGCGCTATTATAGGCCTAACTGGGGTGCTAAAGTAGGCTGATCTTATTTTGGGCTATCCATTTAAGGCATAGCCCTTTACCCTGGGGTATCTCGTTGCCCGTTCCGCCGCTGGATATGGGTAACGAGGGCTCTTCTAACGAGATTGGTGATATCATAATAACTTGTACACACCTACTGATCTTTGCCTCGTGTGTGTTTGGCCAAAGCGAGATTTTCATCTCATTGTAAGGTAATAGCTCAAAGTTAATCTTGTGATCGCTAATGATATGGATATGATAAGTTTCAGTCGGCGTTGAATCGAATCAATCGCGATTTTAAAAAAAGACTTCCTGTCGGACCATGTTAAAAGTTCCTATACATTTTCTTAGATTTTCTGTGATTTGTTTGTTATTGATATATAAGATTATTCCCTTGATTTACAATCAGTCATTGCGACTTAGGAGCCCAATTGTGTCGATTGTCATTAAGACGATAAAGTTTGTCAATCGATTGCAGGAGCATCATTTCAGTAAACTAAATCTGACGGTTAGCGTGACCACTGAGCAACTTCGAGATCAAACAATATTCTGGAACAGAAACAGTAAGTATAGAGATAATGACATGCTTCTTTTTTCTTTTGTTCAACTTTACTGTAGTGCCGTCCGTGAAGCTGCCGTAAGGCTGCTATAAACCTGATTTTACGGAACTTTAAGCGTCTTACGAAGACGTAAAGTTCTATTTTCACGCGTCTTCACGCTACACACATAAGTCTTTGAAGTCTTGGTAAGGGGTAACATTTATACAACTTTACCGTTTCATAAAGTTACGTAAAGTTAATATTGTACTTACTATAGATTGTAAAGCCCTTCACAACTAGATACCTTTTTATTAGCTGTTTTACCGGGGTGCCTAGAAAGACCTATAGCTAGAAAGACCTGGACAGGGGACGACCCTGGAAAATGAAGACCTAGGAAAGAGAAGTCAGACCTAGAAAACGAAAACCTAGAAAACAAGTAAAAAACCTAGAAAACGAAGACTTAGAAAAACCTAGAAAAACAAGAAAAAAAAACGAAGGCCGAAGAATTAGAAAGCGAAGAAAACAAAGGTTTAAAAAAGGTTTCCTCTATTTCTTCGAAAATACGAGCATGGATCGGTATATAGTAATGCTCGGAAAGTTGTCGGTTTCAATGTTGAGACCAACTTCACTTTCAAGACATCCTTCTTCATTCTTAGTAAAGGTGTATACCTTTCTGGAGCTCAAAATGGAAAGGAAAAACTACAACAAATATTTAGATGGTGCCATAGCGAAACTCTAAGGGTGTCTGAGCAACGAGAAACGCAATCAAGTCAATCAACAATTCCTTCGACCATCCTCGAGAACATATTAAACAACAAGAAAACAAAATAAAAAGATCAGATCAAGCGGATTTGTGGTTTAAGAAAAGTATAAGAAAATGAAATTCTTGACAAAAGTGTACAAGAACGGGCGTTGCACCGATTTTTGCCCGATTAACTTCGTCTCGTCTTCGAATCTGAAATAACTAGAATTTCAGGAATATTATAATAATATGATCGAGCTTCCTGTTTTAATCATATGCCAATGCGATCCCGTGACAATCTGTGCATTGCTGTCGTCAATCTCGTTCCCAGAACCCTCTTAATCCTTATCCAACGAACGGGAAATGAGATATGCGAGATATAGGGCCAGAAAAAGTATTCCGTCACGACATGAGCAGTAAAACCGGAAGTCCAAGAATCCTGTGTGCATCCCTATGAGACATGCAGTCGAACATGGAGTCTTTATTTCACAACGGGCTATTCAGTTTTCTTTAGAGAAATTAGGAAAAAGAGATTTTAAAAGGAGCAGTTTAAAGGGACGCACACATGCGCAGTAAAAGTCCAAGAATCCTGTCCTAGAGTATCTCGTTGCCCGTTCCGCCGCTGGATAAGGGTAACGAGGGCTCTGCTAACGAGATTGGTGATATCATGATAACTTGTACACACCTAGTGATCTTCGCCTCTTGTGTGTTTGGTCACAGTTTCATTTCAAAGCGAGTTTTTCATCTCATTGTAAGGTAATAGGGCCTAATAGCTCAAAGTTAATCTTGTGATCACTAATGATATGGATATGATAAGTTTCAGTCGGCGTTGAATCGAATCAATCGCGATTAAAAAAAAAGACTTCCTGTCGGACCATGTTGAAAGTTCCTACATTTTCTCAGATTTTTCTGTGATTTGTTTGTCCCCTTGATTTACAATCAGTCTTTCCAACGTAGGACACTAATTGTGTCAATTGTCTTTAAGACTGATAAAGTTTGTTAATTGATTGCAGGAGCAACATTTCAGTAAACTAAATCTGACGGTTAGCTTGACCACTGAGTAACTTCAAGATCAAGCAATTTTTTGGAACAGCAACAGTAAGTACAGTGATAATACAGTTTCTTGTCTTATGTTCACCTAACTTCAGTATGTCACGAGTGAGCGCTGCGCAATTTAGCACGAAACGACAACTCTGCTCTATAGTGTTCCGGGAAGCTGCCGTAAGGCTGCTATAAAACCCTGATTTATGGAACTTTACGCATCTCGTCTTTATGAAGACGTACAGTTCTACTTTACGCGTCTTTTATAGTTTACGGTAAACTGCAAGTCTTTGTAAGAGGTTACAATTATGCAACTTTAACGTTTGATAAAGTTACCTTACCCCTTCACAACGTTGTAAGATACCCTTTATAGCTGCTTTACTGGAGTCAGGGGGTCTATAGAAAGAATAGTGAAAACGAAGAACTATAGAAAGAAACGACATAGAAAGCGAAGTAAGACCTAAAAGTGAAGACCTAGAAAACGAACACCTATAGAAAACATGACGAAGACCTAGAAAGCGAAAACGTTTAACAAATACCTAGTAAGACCTAGAAAACAAATATCGTAGACTGAAAAACCTAGATTGAATTAGAAAGTGAAGAAAACAAAGACCTAGAAAACGAAAGCCTAGCAAACGAAAGCCTAGAAAACGAAAGCCTAGCAAACGAAAGGCTAGAAAACGAAGAACTAGAAAACGAAAACCTAGACAAAGTATAAGCAAGGCTGATACTACGTAGAACACTTAAAGCGACAACGACATGATAGAGTCCAAACTAAAAGCCAAAAATGCAACCGTGGACAGCTGTTTCGACCTGGTTGGATCTCGTCAGCACGGTGTAGCCGCATAAAATAGAACAACCAGCTAAAGGCCAATCGCGTCTACTGAATGCTCGTGGTAATGACCTCAGATGAGCTCAAATTCAAATGTTTGCCAATTGGCCAACGCCACAGCGCGTGACCATGAGTAACCTAGAGAACGTAGACCTAGAAAAAGAAAACCTAGAAAACGAAACACACAAAAGAAAACCTAGAAAACAAAGAACTAGAAAAAGAAAACCTAGAAAAAGGAAACTTAAAAAAAAAGAACCTAGAAAACAAAAACCAAGAAAACGAAGAACTACAGAAAAACGAAAACCTAGAAAAAGAAAACACAATGATGAGAAAGAGAAAACATAGTTCAGTAGAAATTGCATGAGAACAAGTGAGAACAATTTCACAATTATTTCACTTACATATGTGCATGATTACCGGCTCGCACATAATTCTTGGGCTGACTGATAAAGTTTGTCAATTGCAGGAGCACATTTTCAGTACTGACTAAATCTGACGGTTAGCGTGACCACTGAGTAACTTCAAGATCAAACAACATTTTGGAACAGCAACAGTATTATTAAAGCCAGCGTTCACCAGACTTATAAATTAACTTTGTTCGTCGATCACTGATCACTTACAATGATCATTTGCAGAAGCCCTTCGGTCCTTCAAATTAAGTCTAAATTTAAAAATTGTTATGGTTTCAAAATATGCTATGAATAGACTACGAGTAGTCCCTCATTTTTCTCAGGGATCGAGCGGACGAGCGCGCGCGAAGCGCGTGGAAGTCATCTCCCGCGAGACTCTCTGACTCGCGTCGCGTCTTCTCGCGGAAAGTGATTTCCACGCGTTTCGCGCGCGCTCGCCCGCTCGATCCCTGAGAAAAATGAGGGACTACTCGTAGTCTAGCTATGAAAAATCCCCTCACCTCGTCATCTTGAATAATTTGCCAAAAAATAACCCCACCCCGCCGTACTCAGAGTAGTTTTGTCCCCTTCTCAGATTTCACACGGCAAATTATTCAGGTAACGTTTATCGTGAACTCCAGCGAAGATCCCTGGATACCGCCAAGCCGCTGAAATATATACCTACTCTCGTACTTTAAACACTGAATTCCACTGACGAGCCGCCGAGCCGCCGAGGTACACAGATATATACCTCAATAAGTCTTCATCTTCTGCGGCCAGATTTTGGTGGCCAGGTTAACCGGGTCTCACAGTATATCAGCAATACAGTTTATACAAGCCAATAGTTTCTAAATCCGCGTGGGTAGCGATAGTGATACAGGGATAAAGCAATGGTTTTTAACCAATTAGAGCGCGCGCAGTTTTCAGTCTATATTTAGTTGTATACGTATTCCAAACACTGTCTTTTCCCTGCTGGTTACTTTTAAATACAACAATCCATTACTACTTATAGATACAAAATATCAGTACCTCTTCTGCGTAATAATAACTGAAAATCACCACAGAGATGGAGACAATAAGAAATAGCAACATCAAAACAAAACTATCTCAATCAAGCTACCAAAATATGTTTTACATGCAATGTAATGTTTTATATCTACTAGGTGTGTACTGGACATTCTTCCCATTAATTACCTATATAAAAATTAGGAAAAGGAAGATAGAGAGCTACATGCAAAATCTTCGCATTGCCAAAGAACTGGGGCAGAGAGATGGAGAAGGAGCTGCCTATGGCAATCTTGGCAATGCTTATCAGAGTCGGGGTGATTTTCAACAGGCCATAGAATACCACAACCAAGCTCTAAGCATTGCCAAAGAACTGGGTCGGAGAGACGAAGAAGGACATGCCTATGGTAATCTTGGCAATGCTTATCAAAGACTGGGTGATTTTCAACAGGCCATAGAGTACCAAGAGCAACATCTTAGCATTGCCGAAGAACTGGAGCAGAGAGATGGAGAAAGAGCTGCCTATGGCAATCTTGGAATGCTTATCAGAGTCGAGGTGATTTTCAAAAGGCCATAGAGTACCACAACCAAGCTCTAAGCATTGCCACAGAACTGGGTCGGAGAGACGAAGAAGGACATGCTTATGGTAATCTTGGCAATGCTTATCAGAGTCGGGGTGATTTTCAACAGGCCATAGAGTACCACAACCAAGCTCTAAGCATTGCCAAAGAACTGGGTCGGAGAGACGAAGAAGGACATGCTTATGGTAATCTTGGCAATGCTTATCAGAGTCGGGGTGATTTTCAACAGGCCATAGAGTACCTCAACCAAGCTCTAGACATTGCCAAAGAACTGGAGCGGAGAGACGAAGAAGGACATGCCTATGGTAATCTTGGCAATGCTTTTTGGAGTCTGGGCGATTTTCAACAAGCCATAGAGTACCACAAGCAGCATCTTAGCATTGCCAAAGAACTGGGGCAGAGAGATGGACAAGGAACTGCCTATGGCGATCTTGGCAAGGCTTTTTTCAGTCTGGGTGATTTTAAACAGGCCATAGAGTACTACAACCAAGCTCTAAGCATTGCCAAAGAACTGGGTCGGAGAGACGAAGAAGGACATGCCTATGGTAATCTTGGCAATGCTTATCAGAGACTGGGTGATTTTCAACAGGCCATAGAGTACCACAGGAAACATCTTAGCATTGCCAAAGAACTGGGGCAGAGACATGGGGAAGGAATTGCCAATGGCAATCTTGGCAATGCTTCCAGAAATCTGGGAGATTTGCAACAGGCCATAGAGTACCACAAGCAACATCTTAGCATTGCCAAAAGAACTGGGTCGGAGAGACGAAGAAGGACATGCCTATGGTAATCTTGGCAATGCTTATCAGAGACTGGGTGATTTTCAACAGGCCATAGAGTACCACAAGCAACATCTTAGCATTGCCAAAGAACTGGAGCAGAGAGATGGAGAAGGAGCTGCCTATGGCAATCTTGGCAATGCTTATGAGAGTCTGGGCGATTTTCAACAGGCCATAGAGTGCCTCAAGCAACATCTTAGCATTGCCAAAGAACTGGGGCCGAGAGATGTAGAATTAGCTGCCTATTGTAATCTTGCCAATGCTTATTGGAGTCGAGGTGATTTTCAACAGGCCATAGAGTACCTCAACCAAGCTCTAGACATTGCCAAAGAACTGGAGCGGAGAGACGAAGAAGGACATACCTATGGTAATCTTGGCAATGCTTTTTGGAGTCTGGGCGATTTTCAACAAGCCATAGAGTACCACAAGCAGCATCTTAGCATTGCCAAAGAACTGGGGCAGAGAGATAGACAAGGAACTGCCTATGGCGATCTTGGCAAGGCTTTTTTCAGTCTGGGTGATTTTAAACAGGCCATAGAGTACTACAACCAAGCTCTAAGCATTGCCAAAGAACTGGGTCGGAGAGACGAAGAAGGACATGCCTATGGTAATCTTGGCAATGCTTATCAGAGACTGGGTGATTTTCAACAGGCCATAGAGTACCACAGGAAACATCTTAGCATTGCCAAAGAACTGGGGCAGAGACATGGGGAAGGAATTGCCAATGGCAATCTTGGCAATGCTTCCAGAAATCTGGGAGATTTGCAACAGGCCATAGAGTACCACAAGCAACATCTTAGCATTGCCAAAGAACTGGGTCGGAGAGACGAAGAAGGACATGCCTATGGTAATCTTGGCAATGCTTATCAGAGACTGGGTGATTTTCAACAGGCCATAGAGTACCTCAACCAAGCTCTAGACATTGCCAAAGAACTGGAGCGGAGAGACGAAGAAGGACATGCCTATGGTAATCTTGGCAATGCTTTTTGGAGTCTGGGCGATTTTCAACAAGCCATAGAGTACCACAAGCAGCATCTTAGCATTGCCAAAGAACTGGGGCAGAGAGATGGACAAGGAACTGCCTATGGCGATCTTGCAAGGCTTTTTTCAGTCTGGGTGATTTTAAACAGGCCATAGAGTACTACACCAAGCTCTAAGCATTGCCAAAGAACTGGGTCGGAGAGACGAAGAAGGACATGCCTATGGTAATCTTGGCAATGCTTATCAGAGAGACTGGGTGATTTTCAACAGGCCATAGAGTACCACAGGAAACATCTTAGCATTGCCAAAGAACTGGGGCAGAGACATGGGGAAGGAATTGCCAATGGCAATCTTGGCAATGCTTCCAGAAATCTGGGAGATTTGCAACAGGCCATAGAGTACCACAAGCAACATCTTAGCATTGCCAAAGAACTGGGTCGGAGAGACGAAGAAGGACATGCCTATGGTAATCTTGGCAATGCTTATCAGAGACTGGGTGATTTTCAACAGGCCATAGAGTACCACAAGCAACATCTTAGCATTGCCAAAGAACTGGAGCAGAGAGATGGAGAAGGAGCTGCCTATGGCAATCTTGGCAATGCTTATGAGAGTCTGGGCGATTTTCAACAGGCCATAGAGTGCCTCAAGCAACATCTTAGCATTGCCAAAGAACTGGGGCCGAGAGATGTAGAATTAGCTGCCTATTGTAATCTTGCCAATGCTTATTGGAGTCGAGGTGATTTTCAACAGGCCATAGAGTACCTCAACCAAGCTCTAGACATTGCCAAAGAACTGGAGCGGAGAGACGAAGAAGGACATGCCTATGGTAATCTTGGCAATGCTTTTTGGAGTCTGGGCGATTTTCAACAAGCCATAGAGTACCACAAGCAGCATCTTAGCATTGCCAAAGAACTGGGGCAGAGAGATAGACAAGGAACTGCCTAAGGCGATCTTGACAAGGCTTTTTTCAGTCTGGGTGATTTTAAACAGGCCATAGAGTACTACAACCAAGCTCTAAGCATTGCCAAAGAACTGGGTCGGAGAGACGAAGAAGGACATGCCTATGGTAATCTTGGCAATGCTTATCAGAGACTGGGTGATTTTCAACAGGCCATAGAGTACCACAGGAAACATCTTAGCATTGCCAAAGAACTGGGGCAGAGACATGGGGAAGGAATTGCCAATGGCAATCTTGGCAATGCTTCCAGAAATCTGGGAGATTTGCAACAGGCCATAGAGTACCACAAGCAACATCTTAGCATTGCCAAAGAACTGGGTCGGAGAGACGAAGAAGGACATGCCTATGGTAATCTTGGCAATGCTTATCAGAGACTGGGTGATTTTCAACAGGCCATAGAGTACCTCAACCAAGCTCTAGACATTGCCAAAGAACTGGAGCGGAGAGACGAAGAAGGACATGCCTATGGTAATCTTGGCAATGCTTTTTGGAGTCTGGGCGATTTTCAACAAGCCATAGAGTACCACAAGCAGCATCTTAGCATTGCCAAAGAACTGGGGCAGAGAGATGGACAAGGAACTGCCTATGGCGATCTTGGCAAGGCTTTTTTCAGTCTGGGTGATTTTAAAACAGGCCATAGAGTACTACAACCAAGCTCTAAGCATTGCCAAAGAACTGGGTCGGAGAGACGAAGAAGGACATGCCTATGGTAATCTTGGCAATGCTTATCAGAGACTGGGTGATTTTCAACAGGCCATAGAGTACCACAGGAAACATCTTAGCATTGCCAAAGAACTGGGGCAGAGACATGGGGAAGGAATTGCCAATGGCAATCTTGGCAATGCTTCCAGAAATCTGGGAGATTTGCAACAGGCCATAGAGTACCACAAGCAACATCTTAGCATTGCCAAAGAACTGGGTCGGAGAGACGAAGAAGGACATGCCTATGGTAATCTTGGCAATGCTTATCAGAGACTGGGTGATTTTCAACAGGCCATAGAGTACCACAAGCAACATCTTAGCATTGCCAAAGAACTGGAGCAGAGAGATGGAGAAGGAGCTGCCTATGGCAATCTTGGCAATGCTTATGAGAGTCTGGGCGATTTTCAACAGGCCATAGAGTGCCTCAAGCAACATCTTAGCATTGCCAAAGAACTGGGGCCGAGAGATGTAGAATTAGCTGCCTATTGTAATCTTGCCAATGCTTATTGGAGTCGAGGTGATTTTCAACAGGCCATAGAGTACCTCAACCAAGCTCTAGACATTGCCAAAGAACTGGAGCGGAGAGACGAAGAAGGACATGCCTATGGTAATCTTGGCAATGCTTTTTGGAGTCTGGGCGATTTTCAACAAGCCATAGAGTACCACAAGCAGCATCTTAGCATTGCCAAAGAACTGGGGCAGAGAGATAGACAAGGAACTGCCTATGGCGATCTTGACAAGGCTTTTTTCAGTCTGGGTGATTTTAAACAGGCCATAGAGTACTACAACCAAGCTCTAAGCATTGCCAAAGAACTGGGTCGGAGAGACGAAGAAGGACATGCCTATGGTAATCTTGGCAATGCTTATCAGAGACTGGGTGATTTTCAACAGGCCATAGAGTACCACAGGAAACATCTTAGCATTGCCAAAGAACTGGGGCAGAGACATGGGGAAGGAATTGCCAATGGCAATCTTGGCAATGCTTCCAGAAATCTGGGAGATTTGCAACAGGCCATAGAGTACCACAAGCAACATCTTAGCATTGCCAAAGAACTGGGTCGGAGAGACGAAGAAGGACATGCCTATGGTAATCTTGGCAATGCTTATCAGAGACTGGGTGATTTTCAACAGGCCATAGAGTACCTCAACCAAGCTCTAGACATTGCCAAAGAACTGGAGCGGAGAGACGAAGAAGGACATGCCTATGGTAATCTTGGCAATGCTTTTTGGAGTCTGGGCGATTTTCAACAAGCCATAGAGTACCACAAGCAGCATCTTAGCATTGCCAAAGAACTGGGGCAGAGAGATGGACAAGGAATTGCCTATGGCGATCTTGGCAAGGCTTTTTTCAGTCTGGGTGATTTTAAACAGGCCATAGAGTACTACAACCAAGCTCTAAGCATTGCCAAAGAACTGGGTCGGAGACGAAGAAGGACATGCCTATGGTAATCTTGGCAATGCTTATCAGAGACTGGGTGATTTTCAACAGGCCATAGAGTACCACAGGAAACATCTTAGCATTGCCAAAGAACTGGGGCAGAGACATGGGGAAGGAATTGCCAATGGCAATCTTGGCAATGCTTCCAGAAATCTGGGAGATTTGCAACAGGCCATAGAGTACCACAAGCAACATCTTAGCATTGCCAAAGAACTGGGGCTGAGAGATGAAGAAGGACGTGCCTATGGCAATCTTGGCAATGCGTATTGGACGCTAAGCGATTTTCAACAGGCCATAGAGTACCACAAGCAACATCTTAGCATTGCCAAAGAACTGGGGCTGAGAGATGAAGAAGGATGTGCCTATGGCAATCTTGGCAATGCGTATTGGATGCTAAGCGATTTTCAACAGGCCATAGAGTACCACAAGCAAGATCTTAGCATTGCCAAAGAACTGGGGCAGAGAGATGGAGAGGGATGTGCCTATGGCAATCTTGGCAATGCTTTTTGCAGTCTGGGTGATTTTCAACAGGCCATAGAGTACCAGAAGCAACATCTTAGCATTGCCAAAGAACTGGGGAACAGAGATGGAGAAGGACGTGCCTATGGCAATCTTGGCAATGCTTTTTGGAGTCTGGGCAATTTTCAACAGTCCATAGAGTACAACAAGCAACATCTTAGCATTTCCAAAGAACTGGGGCAGAGAGATGGAGAAGGAACTGCCTATGGCGATATTGGCAAGGCTTTTTGCAGTCTGGGTGATTTTAAACAGGCCATAGAATACCACAACCAAGATCTAAGCATTGCCAAAGAACTGGGGCTGAGAGAAGCCGAACAACGTGCCTATCGTTATCTTGGCAATGCTTATGGCAGTCTGGGTGATTTTAAACAGTCCATAGAGTACCACAAGCAAGATCTTAGCATTGCCAAAGAACTGGGGCAGAGACATGGAGAAGGAATTGCCTATGGCAATCTTGGCAATGCTTATGGAAATCTGAGAGATTTTCAACAGTCCATAGAGTACCACAAGCAACATCTTAGCATTGCCAAAGAACTGGGGCAGAGAGATGGAGAAGGACGTGCCTATGGAAATCTTGGCAATGCTTATCGTGTTCTGGGTGATTTTCAACAGGCCATACAGTACCACAAGCAACGTCTTAGTATTGCCAATGAACTGGGGAATAGAGATGGAGAAGGAGCTGCCTATGGAAATCTTGGCAATGCTTATCATGCTCTGGGTGATTTTCAACAGGCCATAGAGTACCACAAGCAACATCTTAGCATTGCCAAAGAACTGGGGCAGAGACACAGAGAAGGAATGGCCTGTTATAGCCTCGGTTGTGATTTTGGATCATTGGGTGATTTGAATGAGTCTCTTGATTATCTTCGGTCCAGTGTAAAACTGTTCAATGAGGTGAGAGCTTTTCTTCAGTCGGAAGATGCGTGGAAAATATCATTTCGTAATGTGTATAAATGTGTTTACACAGCTCTTTGGAGAACTCTGGTAAGACTTCAAAACACGGATGAGGCATTGTGTGTCGCTGAGCAAGGACGAGCACAGGCTTTGATGGATCTCATGAAATTACGATATGACTCTGAAGTGCTAGCGTGTAAATCTAAATTAACAATCTCTGACATAGTAACTGATATATCTACACAAACAGTTTTTGTAGCACTAGAAAGCGACACGGTTAATTTATGGCTACTCAAGGGGACAGATGTCCATTTTGAAACAAGAAGCATCAAAGATGCCACCTTGCTGGTGAAAAATGCCTTCAAAGAAATTGGCGTTGGTGTTCGTGTTAAGTGTGAGAATCGCACATTAGTGCCAGAAGGTGACGCACCGCTCAATAAAGAATCTTTTCAAGAAAACGCGGACTACAAAAACAATTCTCTGCGCCTCTTGTTTGATTCTATAATCAGCCCAATAGTAAACATGCTTGAAGGTGATGAGTTAATCGTCGTCCCAGATGGTCCACTATGCTTGGCTCCTTGTGCTGCGTTTGTGGATGGGGATTCTCGATACCTCAGTGAATCTATCAGGATCCGCATTCTACCCTCGCTTACAAGTTTAAACATGATCGCACGTTGTCCTGAGGGCCACCACAATAGAATTGGGGCGCTGCTGGTGGGAGATCCATGTGTGGAGGAAGTTAAGAGAGTGCGGGGGAAGCGCGTCAGATTATCAAGTTTGCCATGGGCCCGGGAGGAAGTTGAGATGATAGGCGAGATCCTTCACCAGGAACCGCTCACGGGAAGACAAGCAACTAAAGATGAAGTGCTTAAACGAATCGGTTCCGTTGCGTTGGTACACATTGCAGCACATGGTGATATGGAAGCTGGTGAAATTGTTTTGGCTCCAAATCCCACACGGTCATCCAAGGTCCTTAAAGAGGAAGACTTCCTGTTGAAAATGTCAGATGTACAAGCTGTTCAGATACGAGCAAGGCTTGTTGTGCTTAGTTGCTGTCACAGTGCTCAAGGGAAGATTACGCCTGAGGGTGTGGTCGGCATTGGACGGGCTTTCTTGGGTGCTGGTGCTCGTTCTGTTCTGGTGTCACTCTGGCAAATTGATGACGAGGCCACTATGGAGTTCATGAAAAGTTTCTACGAACATCTGGGTCGTGGATATAGCGCCAGTGTGGCTCTTAATCTGGCAATGAAATGTCTCCGAGAGTCAGAGAAGTTCTGTGCCGTAAAACACTGGGCTCCGTTTGTTCTCATTGGTGATGACGTCACGATAGAGTTTGGAGAGAATCAATCAGAAAATTGTGAGTAGTATTTTGTTCTACATTTCATTTTTACTGCGTTAATTACAGTCAAAATACTCAGCGCGTTCCGCCCAAGGGTGAATTAATGAATTCATTTTTGCAAATTTGATTTCATTAATCGTTTCAATAATCCACTCTTCAAATAAAGAATCGAAAATTCAAAACAAGACTCGATTCAATACTCGAATGTTGATTTGATTAATGGCAAAATATCTCTTTCCATCCCCGTGAGACAGACAGTAAATCTGGAAAACGAGCGATTGATAAAAGAACACAGGGATTTGCTTCCAATTCCACGACTGCGACGGCTTATCAATCAGACCGTTGGTTGAATACCGGTATGACAAACTGCAGGAAAGTTACGAACGTTTGTCACGCTTGCATTTGGCTCTTTCCTTTGTAAAGAATTAGTCGTCTATTTCTTCCTGTAGTTATTTCATTGTTATTGTCGAAAAGTTGCAAAAACAAAGTGGACATTTCAGAAATTTGCAGGGGAAATTTGCCGTAAAGTGATTAATTAAATAGCCTGCGTGGCAGGCGTATAAAGGGGAGGGAGGGGAGTTCGACGCGCGCGAAGCGCGATGGAGCGACTCCTCGCGCTTCGCGCGCGTCGAACTCCCCTCCCTCCCCTTTATACGCCTGCCACGCAGGCTATTAATTAAAAAGCCTCTTTGACTTGAATTGCGACAGCAGACATTCTTTCGTGCACGCTCCTCTGTATCGCGATCCACCTATAGTTTTGCTTACGAGTGAGACGACATTATTTTGCGGTAATGTCGTCTCAAATGCGGGCCGGTGATTGGTTCTGAAGATACAGATTGGCACCGGGGCACTGAATTGGGTTCCTCACGTACGCATAAAAATTCAAAAGTTTTCTTCGATTAACTCGTCGGCAATCGTTTATATCTTGTCATTTGCTCATTTATGGAGTGCTTTATTCGCCGGTACAACTTGCTCAATCTAAAAGTTAGCGTATGCCGGAGTATTAAAGTCATTTATTTATTGTAAGAGTTTGTTTACCGTTTTCACTTGTTTTCGCGATGTGCACGCGCTAAGTTGTAAAATCAACTTTTTCGGTGCAAAATTGGATTATTTTCCCATTTCATCGCTGTTTGGTACTTTAGAAAACTTTGTGGGACATAATTCTGAATTGATTTTGTTTCCATAAGCAATTTACCGGCGAAAAAAGTCCGACTTTCTTCTTCGAGACGATAAAATGCTTTCGCGTTCAAGTTTCGTGCACATTTCGTCGCGTATAGTGGGAATTTCTATTTCAATCAACAACAACTGATCTTAATTTTCCTTTTAATTTGTCCAAAAAATGTTTGAATCGCGATACAAAACTAAATTCGATTTTGAGACGACATTACTGCTTTATAATGACGGCGTTGGGAGAAAATATATTCCGTATTGGGCGGAGTCGCGACGGAGCCCAATACGGAATATATTTTCTCCCAACTAGCCGTCATTATAAAGCCGTAATGTCGTCTCAAAATCGAATTTAGTTTATAATGTCGCTGTCAAATATGCAAATTTGCTAGCAGTCGTAGACTGAGCGAATCTCTGTCTTTTTTTTTATCTAATCGCTCAAATTTCTGCTTTGTTTTCCAGATTTCCTATCAACTCTCTCATGGGGATGGAAAGATATATTTTACCATTAATACATACATACATACATACACTTTATTGAGACTCCCTTATATAGGGCTATTCTGTCACAATGTATAATAAACTCAACATTCGAGTATTGGATCGAGTCTTGTTTTGAATTTTCGATTTTTCATTTGAAGAGTGGATTATTGAAACGAGTAATGAAATCAAATTTGCAGTATACTGTAATGAATTCATTAATTCACCCTTGGGCGGAACGCGCTGAGTATTTTGAGTTTAACCCTATTCTGCCTAGTGACCCCCCCCCCCCCCCCCCCCCCCCCCCCATGTATCTCGAAAATTATTGACGCTATGAAAATAAAACTTAGATGGTGTGCAAAGCATCCTAAAATGTTGGAAGAGGAGAAACATCTGGCTAACGTTAGGTAGTTACTCCACCTAAACTTAGTTTTACTTGTTGTTCAACTCTAGGAGTCCTCTCCGCTTCCACTCGATCCGGATATCAGAACTTCGAGGAAACAGGAATAGGAAACGAAGAAACTGGCCGTGCACACTGAAGCGTGTATTTTGATTGACAGAAAGGAACACACAGGAGCACATGCTTTATTATTATAGCCTGGCTCGAGGACATTCGAGGGTTCTGCTATGGTCCTGAAAATTAATTTTGATTGTTTACTAAAGTTCGAATTGAATTTTGGACATTTTAATATGATCCATACTGGAGAAGAATTCACTGTATAATATCGAAAAACAGATGCTTCGGATTTATGTTTACCACGGATCTGAAAGTACGTTTAGCCAGCAATATCTCAGTTATTAATAATGGTATTACATAGGGCGGAGTCCAATTCGGTCTGTAGTCATACGCGTGATTTAACACAATCGGCGGGAGTCTAGTCTGTCCACCAGGGCGGGAGACATCTTAGCGCCCTGCTGTCCACAGACGCGCTTCGCGCACACTGTCGTACGCTCATTTGGACAGACTAGCGGTTTTCCGATTTTATGATTATAGACCGAATTTGACGACACGAGGTTCTCTTACTAATTAATGATATATATATATAACAAAATACGAGGAAGAAATTTAGACACAACGAAGCTTAGTACTAATTAATCATCCCTATGACGAAATTTGAGGGAAAAAGTCATTTTTGAGGAAATATAAAAGAAGGAATATGATTCCGTCCCAAGAAGGAACCCAATCAAGTGCACGGCACGCGAATTTCGCTATAATATATTTGATGTTTGCGGGCGTAAATATGTTTTTGGCCCGACTCAGGCCCCGTCCACACTACGCCGGATAAATTTGAAAACGCAACTCCATTGTTACGGTTAGGTCTACCGTCCACACTAATCTGGATAAATTGTCCACCGAAAACGGAACTTTTCGAAAACGCTCTTCAAAGTGGATAAATTTGAAAACGCCGGCTTTGCGTTTTAGTGTGGACGGAAAACATTTTGAAAACGGAACTTTTAGAAAACGCTGACGTCATGATAATCATGTGATCTCTCTGCCCGAGTCTTCCTCGAACGTAAATCCAAAATGGCGGCCGACATGGTGATTGCCATGTTGCTTTCGTTAATATCGTCATTGAGTGCTTGTTTAGATTCCCAGTCGATATTTTCCATCGAGTTTGAAGCTTTGAACTCAATTGCTAAGTTCAACAATAATTCCACCTCGTCATCAGACCACGAAAAGTAGTCACTTCTGTTGTTTTCGTCAGATTTCTTCTTCTTTGGGCCGGATTTCGACATTTTCGGAGCTGTTATTTTTTAATACTTCCAGTACGTTCAAAGATGGCGGGAAGAAGAAGCGGGAAGCGTCGCGAAGCCAAATTTATCAAGGGCTCAATTAGGCCCTTATCATGCGCATGCTCAAGAGTGCATTCAAGCGTTTCTGCCGCCGGTGATCGTTGTAGAGTGGACGGAAAACATTTTATCCGTTTTCCAGTGTGGACGGAAAACTTTTGTTGCGTTTTCAAAGTAAAAGGTGCGTTTTCAAATTTATCCGGCATAGTGTGGACGGGGCCTGAGTCTCATTTATTTTTTAGCCCGAGCCACAGGCATTCAGAAAAGGAATCAAAAGACAGTATATAAGCGATATCTTGAACGTAAAAGTTCCTACTATAAAACTTGGCAGAAAAACCGCAAAACTTGTTGAAAATAGTCTTTACTCCAAAGTTCTCTTGAAAGAAAAAATAACAGAATTCCAAACACAGGGATGAAATAGTCATTTAGAAGTGTTAAGATTAATTGTGCCATTACTGAACTGGCTGAACTGAGCGGGTTTCGCTCGACGAAGACAAACTTTCATTCACTTCGCAGTGCATTCTTCTTAGAGTTTCCGTTAGTCCTTTTCATCTAGCTGAGAAAGCTGAGAATTTGCTCCTTCGTTTAATAGGTTTTTCAGCCATTTTGTCGCTATAAAGCTCAAATCAAACGGCGCTTGAAGTGCGCCGCCAGCAAGAAAATGGCGCGAACAGTTGAATGGTTTTCACTTCGGATTGGCTGGCTACGTTATTTTCTTGTTTCTGATTGGCCCAGAGCAGCGGAGCCCGCTGAATTCTCCATTTTAGCCCGCAAAATACGCCACAATGCCCGATGAAATTATTATAATATTGGATACCTTGTTATTGGACACCTCAGCTGCTCGCATTCAATTTGGTGAAATCACTTACGAGAATTTTGTTATAGATATGAGATGTTATTATCCATCAAATATATTTCTCACGCGCGATTGGTCTACACACGTCACGTGACGCAGCCAAAACTGGGGAATAACCGGATGATATTCCCCAAGTGATATTCCCCAGTTTTGAAAATTTGCGTTTCACGTTCGTAGGTTCAGTTTTCGTCTCAAATAAATTGCTAAATTAAATAGGACTGATTGTTTTGAACAGACTAGAAATATTTTTGAACGCCAACATAATTATTTTGATGTTTAACAGCTTGGCCGACCGAGATCTTCCACGGTAAACAGAGCGGCCTTGTGAAAAAATATTTGAAGGATAATAACTGCAATAGCCTCCATTTGGCTTCAAAAATATGCTCGGATATTTGTCCTTGGACATTATCTGTTCCTCGAAGCTCACAGTTTTCCTCGAGCTTCGCTCTCGGAAAACTGTTCGTTTCTCGGAACAGATAATGTCCAAGGACAAATATCCGAGCATATTTTTGAAGCCAAATGGAGGCTATTGTTTATTTATAATCCATCAAATATTTTTCTCGCGCGCGATTGGTCTAAACACGTCGTGATGCAGCCAAAACTGGGGAATATCCGTTGATATTCCCCAACTGATATTCCCCAGTTTTCAACATTTGCGTTTTACGTCCGCACGTTCAGTTTTCGTCCAATATAAATTGTTAAATTGAATAGAACAGAATGTTTTGAACACACTAGCAATCTTTTTTAACGCTAACATAATTATTTTGACGTTTAACAGCTTGGCGAAGATCTCCTGAAAAGAGCGGGCCTTGAGTAAAAATATTTGAAGGATAATAACTACAATAGCCTCCATTTGGCTTCAAATGCACGGATATTTGTCCTTGGACATTATCTGTTCCTCGAAGCTCACAGTTTATATAAACAATAGCCTCCATTTGGCGAGGAAATATGCTCGGATATTTGTCCGCGGACATTATCTGTTCCGAGAAGCCAACAGTTTAATTAAATTAAATTAAAAGTTTTAATTAAATTATTCAAGGAGTTCCTTGCAAGTGAAGACGAAAGGAGAGAAATTCCACCGAACTGCAAGAGTTCGCGATAAAGTTTGTGCTTTTGTCTTTATAATAAAAAGAAAATTACACGGTGGCTTGAAGATATGAATTTTATTTTCTCGTGGTAAAAACAATATTTTACTCACTCGCTACGCTCGTTCGTAAAATATTGTTTTTACCACTCGAAAATAAAATTCATATCTTCGCGTCGCCGTGTAATATCCTCTATATATTTTTGAAGCCAAATGGAGGCTATTGTAGTTATTATCCTTCAAATATTTTTTCACAAGGCCGCTCTGTTTACCGTGGAAGATCTCGGTCGGCCAAGCTGTTAAACATCAAAATAATTCTGTTGGCGTTCAAAAATATTTCTAGTCTGTTCAAAACAATCAGTTTTATTTAATTTAGCAATTTATTTGAGACGAAAACTGAACCTGCGAACGTGAAACGCAAATTTTCAAAACTGGGGAATATCACTTGGGGAATATCACCCGGATATTCCCCAGTTTTGGCTGCGTCACGTGACGTGTTTAGACCAATCGCGTGCGAGAAAATTTTTGATGGATTATAATGTAACTTATTTATATCTGTATATCAAATATTTGTTATAGATATCAAATATTTTTCCCGCGCGTGATTGGTTTAAACTCGTCACGTGGCGCAGCTAAAACTAGGGAATATCCGATAAATATCCCCAAGTGATCATTCCCAGTTTTAAAATGTGCATTTTACGTTTGCACGTTCAGTTTTCGTCCTAAATAAATTGCTAAATTGAATAGAACTAAATGTTTTGAATAGACTAGTCATATTTTTTTAACGTCGACAGAATTATTAATAACGAATTTCTGCCCAAATTCGTCACAAAATAAAATAACTTTTTGGCCGGCTGTTCACTTGTGTGGTCTATACTAAAACAATTAGTATATGTAATAGGACTACATGCTGTCCAATTTGAAAATAATTGGATGAAAAAAATTCCGAGGTCTGCCAAAATTGGACGAGACCGTAGGTCGAGTCCAATTTGGCAGTCCGAGGAATTTTTTGAATTCAATTATTTTCAAATTGGACAAGCATGTAGTGCTATTAGGTTTAAATTATATCGCGTGAAAACTGTCCAACTATTAATCGTTAATTTGCACACGTGTCCAATTTGGACAGTTTGAAAAATTAACAAATAATCGTGCGCATGCTTGTATGGGATTTTGGGCTAGCGATATAATTATTTACTTAATAAATACCCACCACTACTCACCTCCACTTCGGTGGATAATTGTTATGCTGTTTATCTGTAGACTGTTTTTAACAAAAACAACCCAATTTTAATCTTCGTTTCTTGGATAAAGATTTTTGAAACCATTTGGACTTAATTTCTGAAGAAACGCGCCCTACCATTTATATCCCGTTTACTTCCATCAGGACCAGAAATGTGATTCACGAGTGTTATGAAACGGACTTGATTTTATTGAAAATAATTCAAATTAACAACAGAGGTTGAGGTATGTACAGCTTAGTTTTTGATAAAAAATATTATTATTAGTTACATTGATAACAAAATAAACTATTTTAGAAGTTGACCACAAAACTAAATTTATCATTTACGCGAAAACACCCCGGGGGAACAAGTTTGTGTGCCTGCCCGATTGGGAAATAACATGACATATCTCTGATTACGTCAGGTTTACTCGTGCAATGTTTTTATTGGTCAACTAAATTCGGAGAACTCTTCGAGTAGTAATGTCCGAGCATTTGCCGAGCACAGCACTAGTTCCCCCGACTGCAAAGCAGCATTGAAAAGGCTCAAAACTAGCTATGAGGGGGTAGCGTAGAATTTGCTCACGAATCTAGTACCCAGAGCCTCCAGTCTGGGACAGCCACTGGCCTAGAAGCCCGAAAACCCTGGGCACGAGATTGTGTGGACTTCTTTACAAGTAACAAAGCTGTTCTTTCTCAAACGTATTGCCCATATGTGTGTGTGTTTGGTCCTCAGAATCGAGTTAAAATATCACAGGAAAAAGTTAAAAGTGTGAAAATAACTGATATAGCGGTGTGTACCTTACGAGCTGTTATTTTTTATAATAAAAATTCAATTATTTCAGTAAAACACGGTTAAAGCGTTTGTTGTAAAATATAACACTTGCCGTGTTTAAATAGTAGTATTGTAAAATCCATTCAATTCCTAGGTGGCTTGCATGGGACTATACACATGGTTTACGTTACGTTGCATTTCGCGTTTTTATTTCAAAAACGAAAAATAGTATTTGCCTATCCGCTTGTGTTTACACAGCAAACAGTTCTCCCAAACTCACTGAAACGTTTCAGGGGTCCCAAACAGGTTCAGAATTCCAGGGCTTCGGGGCTCCAGCTTAAAAACATTAGCGGGGCTCCAAAGGGTCTACGGCAAAACGTGGGGCTCCAGAAATATATTACCTCAGCGCTCCAAGGAACGAGAATCAATATTTTATCTGAGCTCCAAGAAGAGGAAACTCCAGGGCTCCTGGTCCGTTTTGTTCAAAGCATGATTAAGCTAATCCTAGATTAGTGTGAATTTCGATTCGCGTGAGGTTTTCTGTTTCTATTTTTTGTCCATCAGTTTTGAACTTGACCATGTCAAACTCCACAAAGCATAAGCGGCGAAAAACACTTTATACGTTAAAAATTAAAACCTCGATTGAATTGTAATCCTGGATTATCATTAATCGGTTTTCGAACAACCGGACTTCAGGGGTCCAGGGCTTCACAACCCTACCCAGCTGGCAAAGTGGCTTCGATCTTTCCTAGAAATGTCTAGGAAATATTGCAGCTACTCTGCTAGCAGGGTACCACAAAACCCCCGCCCCTCCCCCTCTTGAGGATCCTGAATGTTTTCACTAGGCTGTGTAAACATGCACGTGCGTTTCTTTTTCTATTGCTTCCCCAGAAGTGAACAATTCCTAATATCTATAAAGTCCAAAGAAACAGGTTCTGAGAATGTAGCTAGAGCCTGATAATAAGGTTAAACTGTAATGAAACCAAGTTATCCCTACGAGATTTATAGGAATGTATTATAAAGACGTTTGATGCTGATCCAATTTACACATCGTATTAAATCGCATTTCAGTCTCGTCGAATGTAATTCAAGTCCCAGAAAACTCGCTGAAATAGCTTTAAATCGGCGCAATGCCCACACAAATTCGAATAGAAAAGTAGAACACGTTGCTTCCATGGTGTATTGCAAAGTAGTCGAATCGAATCAAGTAATACCAGCGCGATTTCTGCGGCTTGAATTACATTCGACACGACTGAAATAAGACGTAAAGGCCCGATCAAACGGTCACAACATTTGTCACAATATTCTCACAACATTTGTTGTGAGCCGATGTTGAGACCGTTTGACCACCCCTCACCACAATGTTTTGGCAACATTTCTTTTGTTCTTGAAATGTTGAGAGGTTTGTTGTGGCCGTTTGACCGGGCATGGTCACGGGCCTTAATGTGACGTATACATGTAAATTGGGCCTTAGCATAGCCAGACAAAAAAGCTCTTCTACTGGCTCGTGTCTCATCCCAAAGAGAAGGTTTGCGCTCCAACGAATATAATTTCAAAATGTATTAATTAAACAACCTACATCTAACTACCTGACAAGGCAAGATTATCGCTTTTATCTCATATATTCTGGACACATTTCCTCCAGTAAAAATAGCCCGGGTATATTTTAAAAACTAATTCTTATCATGCAAACTATGTATCAAAATACCAAAATATTAAAACGTATCTTAAACTAATTTTTCATTGTCTCACTACTAATTTCGTAAATATTCTCTAATAAAAGGAAGGGTACATTGTATTTCTTTTTGTTCAACTCCGAAAATGTCGAAAGCACAAATGTGGAAAATAACGAAAAAAACATCCGTCAAATATTAATAAACATAATCCGTTCGGTTTTAGCAGCACGGATGTTATCCTGGCCCCAGTTGTTCAAAGGATGGATAACGCTATCCACCGGATAAATCATTATCCAGTGGATAGCGTAGTTTGTTTTCTTAACACTTATCCACTGGATAGTGATTTATCCGGTGGATAGCGTTAACCATCCTTTGAACAACTGGGACCAACTGGAGATATCAGAGACTAGTCAAATATGGATTTCAATCACTTTTTTTGCGTTTGCAGCGCGTTTCATAAACTCGTGCAACATGTAGTCCGCGTGCATGGTGCGTCCGTGTGGTAAACCAATCAGGAGCAAAGATGTTGCCTTGAATTGACTTTCGCGGGCGACTTTTCCCGCGCTTGCCGGCGGTTACTGGTTTCTGCCTCGAGTCAAGCTTTGATTGGTTTATTATTCTTTAGTCTATCTAGCGCCGTTGCTGCCTTTGGCCCTGTGAATACGTTTGTTATAGCATTTTGACGGTCGCTAGGAAAGCGCTAGGGGACCATACAAGTGATTGTACATACTGCTCAAAGAGCATTCCTGTGTATTCCTAGCTCAGTTAGAAGTTAAGCTAAACACAACGCTTTAGATTACAAATCTATTTTCGGACTTGAACAAAAAAAACCAGCCTTAAATCACTACTAAGCTAACTAAAGTCATAAACAAAGTTAAAATTAGGGGCTCGGCGGGTACTGGGGGCGGGGTCTCGGGGATGGTTTATATTCTCCAAGTCTAACAGTCTCAGTTTCATTTCCATATTAAGGAGGGTTTCTAGCTCTTCATGTGACTCCGAAGAAGGCATCTGTATGGAAGCAACGACAGAAGAATTAGAAACGTCAGACGCGTGTTCAAATAGTACAAAAAGCTTGTTGTGTGTAATAAAATGCGTTTCTTTCCTCCTACCAGGTTGTTCACAACAAGAAGGTTACACTGAAGAGATTGTTTGCAGAAGCAAGCCTAATTTGTGTGTGAAATTCCTTATCCATAAGCTTACCTCTTTGTTGAGTAGCGTTGCTAAGCCGTCTGTCCAAATAGCAAACTGAAACGAAATAAAATCCTTTATTAAGCCCTGGCCAAAACGGAGACGCAGCTACTTGCGTTGACCTGCGTTTACTATACTTTGATCGAGATCAAATTTGCACACAACTAGACGCACGTTTTTCACTGTTAGGCCACCCCAACGCAAGTTGTTGTTGTTGTTGTTGTTGTTGTTGTTGTTTGTTTTTGTTGTTTACTTTGAGTACTGAATTGCAGCGCGCGCAGGAGCATTAAAAAACCTGCATGCACTTGCGACTTCGTTTGGCCACCCAACGCAAGTTTGTACGCAAGTTCATATTTTTTTTAAACTTGCGTCTCCGTTTGACCAGGGCTTTACAGGCCAATAATCATTTGATCGTTGCATGCAGGGCTGGGCATCAATTTCCGTAGCATAAAGCGACTATACTCTCCCTGAATGGGATAGTCCATCGCAGGTTATCCTCCAGAATTTTGTCGCCAGTTTGCCTCCCATTTATACACTGGAGAGGGGCATTTTGAGAGTAAACTGTCTTGCTCAAGAGCACAGCATGAAGATCGAAAGGAAAACAGTAATTACAATACTAACCATTGGCTGGTTTGCTGCGACGACGAAGTCGAGATGTTTTTTCATCGTCCTCAGTTTCATACATGAGAGAAAAACACAACGTTACATACGCCTGCGAATAAATAAAAAACAGCACATGCATAAGAAACAAATAGCACAAAGAAATGACTTATTCTTAACTTTTTTCAGTTTGCATTTTGGAACGAAATTCAAGCAGCTCATTGAGTATGTTCAAAAACAAGAACAAGGATGCCGGTTAATGTGTGGAAATAAATGATGGTAGCTTGTGTCACGGCCTGACTAACGTCTGACTAACATCGCGGTATATTTAGAGCTGCGGTTTTCAATTGAGTGTCGTGAAACCAAAAACCAAAGTAATATTTTAATACAATGGCCAATCACAATGAACCAATGAGAACTCGAAGAAATACACGTAACCGGCGCCAAGCGCGGGAAAAATGCATGGACAAAGTCACAATTGGTTTTGCATCTGATTGGTTGAGTAGGTGGCGCAAAATTTTTAAACCAATCACAGAGCGTAGTAAAGTAAAACCAAAGCAATTTCGGATTACTTTCCACTACACTCCTTACTCACTATTTTATTCCTTCCTAACTTTCCTCCAATTTCATAAAAGTTCACCTATAACGCAACAACACGAACTTGAACAAACAAACCTAAAACTAAATATCTTACTTTGCTGAATTTCCGATCTTTAGTATGAGGGCAATCCTTTCCTACCAACAGGTTTGGTAATTTGGCGATTGGTACTGTGAAATTAAACAAAATATATGAGAATTTAGATAAAACCTCTAAGTATTGTGGTGGAGGTAATGCGGAATGGCGGGCAAATAGTGTTTGAAGTAACGTACCGTATTTCTTCGAATAATACTAGCCGTCCCTTAATTAATAGCCCCCTCGAATAATCGCCTCCCTTTGTGAAAATATTTGAGATAATCGCCCCCATCCCATCCCCTTTCTTTCATCTCCTCCCTGTCAAGTTCAAAATTTACTTCTTGGATAGGAAACAAGCTTTGTTTTTTCTATAGTGATGTTCATATATTTGACTCGTTCCTTTATTACTTTGTTGCTCGCTAATTAGCACATTAGCACTTCCAGCGAGCAATATTTGAAATAGTCGTCCCCCTCGATTAATCGCCTGCCCTCTAATAATCGCCCCCTTTTGGAGTGAAAACATTAATAATCGCCCCTGGCTATTATTCGAGGAAATAAGGTAAGCAATATTTTATGAGATGGCCTCATTGTTTGACAGGGCTCGGTTGTTCAATGGACGATCGCTTAAGATAATCCAGGATTAGCGTGATTTGTAACTTTATAGTGAGGTTTTCTGTTAATAGTTTTTGTCCTTCAGTTTTGATTTCGTGTAATCTCAAACTCTACAAAACATTAGCAGCGAAAAACACTTTTATATAAGAGAAATTAAAACCTCGATTGACGTTTAATCCAGGATTAGCGTTTATCGGCTTTTGAACAACCGGGCCCAGATCATTATGCACGATGAAGTTACAGTGGAACTCCATTAATGCGACCACCGACGGTGGTACTAGATAATGTAATGACCCAGTACTATCTCTTTTATATATAACTTAATGCCAACTCCCCATCGACTCTTGCCGGTAGCACAGCGAACACAACTGACGCATTTTATTGTAACTAAACACAATTTGTATTCAGTTTATATTGACTTTCTTTTCTCATCTGGCAGTTTCAAGTGGTCGTATTAACGGATAAATTTATAAACAAAAATAAAGGTTGGGGGGTTCCAAAAGGTAGTCGGATTAAAGGGGTTCTCAGAGAAAAAAATCAGTTGACTGAGTTTTTCTTCGGGCCAGAAAAACGTGGCGGTACAAAGGAGGGGAATAGACTTAAAAAGACTTTTGTATGCGGTCGTCATGCTGGTTTCATCCACAGATACTTACAAAAGTTTTGAACCACCTTGTACAGCATAATAAACAGTACCACGATGCAAGTACTGCTCGAATAGCTTTCATTTGAATGGTCACACACTAGGGTTTCATCTACAGATTAAAACGTTAGCACCATCTCGTACAGCATAATAAACAGTACCACATGTAAAATTGTACTGTTCAATAGTTTTCATTTGAATGGTCGCACACCAGCATTTCATCTACAGATTTTAAAAGTTAGAACCATCTTGGTTTGTGCAGCATAATTAAACAGTGCGACATGAATGTACTATTCAATAGCTTTTTCATTTGAATGGTCCACAACAAGTGTTTTCATCCATAGACTTCAAAGTTAGGACCATCTCGTACAGCATAATAACAGCTTTCATTTGAATGGTCACACAACAGACCCGTCCAGGCCTCATTACTTTCAAGATTGGTCACAGCAGTTGCTAAGCAACAGTATCGTTCTCACATGATAAGAGCAATGAAGGGCAGAATACTCACATTTGTTTGATAGATTTTCTAGCGTAGGCGCCTGACCTTCTTCACAGTCGCCATAATGTAGAAATTTTAAATTCGGCGACAACCTACAATACCAGAACCTATCTGAAAAGAAACATAAAACAATTAACAAATAGATTCCATTTGGCCGTGCGTCTGTACTCTAGTAGATGTACAGCTGACGAAAACGTGTCAAGAACAACAAAGTGGCTCACGAGACACAGTCGAGTGGGTCACTGTTGTTCTTGTCACGTTTTGACGTCATCTGTACTCTATTAGAGTACAGACCCACGGCCAAATGGGATCTATTCGTTTTTATATTAATTTCGGAAATATTCGCTTCGGATTTTCACTTGAATGTACGCTAAATACGCCGATAAAAATTCTGTCAACAGTTTAGCGCACAGTGTTTCCATGGACCCAATAAAACTTTGTGAAAACTAAACGGCTTAAAAATAAACTACAGCTCAACTCAGCGAATGTTTTCGAAAAACAATATATTTTAGAAACTAACCTCCATTGCTCCTGATATGAGGAAAAACAATCTGAATTTAATATCCCTGCTGCAAGTCTCTACACGGGGATAAATAATCCCGCTATAATTTCTCGAATTCTTTTCACAGTGAGCTAAAAGTCCATCGTGTTTGCTTCAAAGTTTTAGCCAAGCTTTTTTAATGAATTAATTGATCTATATTGAATTTCCTACGGAATATTTCCAGTTTGATGAAAATATTTCTCTGTTTTGAGACGGCGATGCGAAGGATTCATGTTGGAGCAGGGCGCGCGTGTGTTTCCCCCCATTCGTAACGTCATTCGTCCGTCTGTACTCGAATAGAGGACAGTTCTAAACCAATCACAGCGCGAGTTTTACAACACAGCAAATTATATAGTTTGCTGCTACAGAAACCTGTAATTTGGGTTTTATTGTCTTTCTCCTCTTTCCCTTTTCATCGAGCAATTAAGTAAAACAAAGTGAGAGGAAAAATGGCCGCGCAATATCTGGCGGAGAGACGCGCGTCTCGCCCCGGGTTTTCCCCTCTCATTGTGGAAGGGTGGGGATGCTTGTCTCATTTAGGGGTGTAAATTAAGGATTTTGGTACAAAGGTAATCAGGTATCATTTAGGGTTGCACGCAAAGAAATAAAAAAAACTCCGTCATACTGTGTTGGTTGTGTACACTGATCACGCATGACATCTTTAAAATTTTCTTCACAACCACCATTTTAACAGTCTCATTACTATTAGCTCTTATTTGTCTGTCTGGTTTAGAATGGTATCTTTTAGAGGTCAATGCTTGAGTCACCCCAGATTGGTCTCCTTTAGGGGTTTTAATTCAAATTTTCCGACCAGCATCCCCCCCCCCCCCACCCCAAGGGGGGGAGTTCACAGGGGATTGTGCACTGGTTCTTACCTCTACTACGTGCTTTTCCGGGGCTTTGTCAAATAGGATTCCTTGAATAAGTTGATCCAGTCTCTATAAACAATCAATACAAGGTATTGTTATGATTTACAAGTCCTTGTCCAGAAAAACGAACCATTACTTCGACTCTAAAAACTAAGGCCTGCAACGCGTTTCAATAACACGATGTTAAAATTAATTTAACATCCAGAGAGCGTTCCCTTGGAGAGCGTGGACAACTCTTCATGGAAAATAAAAGCTATTGCGTTACTCGTGTTTAATGTCTTTAATAGTTTAACGGGCCTGCTTGCAAAATTGCCTGCAAGCGGCTGATGAAAACACTTCTCAATCGAGCATTCATCACCAGTTCTGGACTCTGGGTCCTTTGTTACCAGTAAAGAACAATAATGTTAATGCCCGAAAATGTCTATAACATCAAAACGATTATTTTGACAAAATAAAGCGAACAGTTTAAGTACTGAAGCACAGTTTTGACCAAAAAAGGTCAAAATCCCCATGATACTGCCCCTTTAAGCTCTCTTTTTTACGTCCATCTTTCGGTAATTTGGCTTACTTAATTGATAATCCTACACTGTTTATTACTCCATCAAGCTTTAGCTCAGAATGTTACTTCTCCGTACAGATTACTAACATTGATTTATTTCAATGTTACTTCTGATAATTTGGTGATTCATCAAGACAATATACTTGTAGATGATTTCCTTTATTCTCGTCACCTGTCTGCTCGGTGATGTATCAATGTTGAGAGGATAATTTAGATTTTAATCACTCTTGGGAGTGAAAGGATATGACTGACAGTAATGTTCACGAGGTGTTTTTAGTTGTTAAAACAAGTGGATCAAACAGACGAATGTGACTCTCGTTTCTTCCAATGGTGTTGCAAAAGACAACTAGCAGGCCAAATGAGAACGAGACTTGACAATACAGTTAAACCTCACTTTCTGGAACTTGGTTATCTCGAACACCCTGCTATCTCGAACTCAAACCCATTCCCCTTGCTCTTGTAGGGTCTACGGTAGTTCAAACTTTTGCTCTCGTTTGGCCTGAAACTCTCATGTGCTCTCTGACTCGTCACGTTTAAAGCTTTCTTGAGATTGTCGAGAGTTTTATCTCATTTGGCCCATGCTTGATGACAGTCAATGAAAGTTGAAGAACACCCTATCCCTCAACTCTCTGCGACTCTTGTTCTCGTTTGGCCCGGGAATTGTACAATAAGGGAAATAAATTTTAAACTGCGAAATGTTGATGTCTTCCCCTGGTTCGTCCAGCGAGACATGAAGAAGACGAGATTAACATATAGCAGTGCGGCCATTCATTTCCTCTCTTACGTTTTCGCTTCTCACAGCAACAGTAGCTACTCACATTCAGTAATAAAGTTACAAAAATAGAGAGCGGTTTTCAATAATTGAGGGTAGTAAAACCAAAACCAAAGTTATCACTCTGGCTAATCACAACAGACAAAAACAACACAAGGAACCAATCAAAACTCGAAGCAAATACACGTAACCGGCGCCAAGTGCGGGAACACGCGTTTGGTTTTAGTTTGGCATCTGATTGGTTAAGAAAGTAGCACGAGTTTTTCGAACCAATCAGAGAACGTAGTGAAGCAAATCCGAAGCAAACGCTTGTTTACTTTCGGCACTCAATTGAAAACCGCTCTATGAACAAAAAATATAAAATAATAAGGTTAGTCTGACTATCATTAAACATTAAACAAAGTCACCTGTTGTTTGACTAATTCTTTCAGTTCCGGAAGAACTTGTTCTCTAAGTTCTCTGTATGTAGAAACATTACAAACGTAATGATAAGTACCTCATATTTAGCTTCTTACAAAGTAAAACCTGTGAGTACAGCCAGCCAAAAATAGACAACACTGACTTTTACCAAGAGAGGATGATCTAAGAAAATACTGGGGGTCTCTTCCAGTGATAATTTTTTGAAATATATTTTTAATTTTCAGTCCATAGCTGAGCTATTTTAAGAGTGCCAACTGATTGGTCAGTTCCAGTAACGTGGTGTCAGAGCCTCGATCAGAAGAAAATAAAAATAACTTTCACAGCATGGCGCAAAACTATTAATAGATTTGAAAAATTATCATGGGGCACAGGGAATCCTTCTCTTAGATCACCCTCTCTTCCTTTCACGGACACGATGGTTCGACCCACAGTTTGATGCCCTTACGTAATATTATTTACATTGACGAGTGTTAAAACTTCACTCTAAGTCTTGTTCAGAGAGTATACAGTGAACTCTCTCATAGTGGACACAGGTCTGTAGTTGGTCCTTGCCGTTCTTCAGTCATTTTACAGTAACTAAGCTCTCTTTAAGACGGTCACCTCTCTAGAATGGACAACGGACACCTTGGAACAGTTGACAGACACTTGAGAAGTGCTTTTTGGGTTACTTGAAAGCGTTACAATAGATGTTGGAATTCAATAGATGTTGAAAATGACAGCAACTACGACTGAGGGAAGCGATACTTATAACCGAAGTAAACTTTCAACGCGTGAAACCTGTCAACATTACATGCAGTGGAGCCTAAACGTATAGCACATGTTCCTGGCTACCTTGACTGTCTTAGAACTATTGGTGTCAGGTTACCTCGACTCTCGCTAAGGCGGAGACCTCTCTAAGACAGACAGTCAGTACTGGTACCGACGGTGTCCGTCTTAGAGAGAGTGGATTGAATTAACATTTAACAATTATTTATCTTCTTGCAAAAGACAACTCCACGATTATGATGTGTCTCGGTATCAAAAAAGGTATGATTATTACAAATTGTTAGTGAAGACTTAATCTCTGCTGTGATCCCAGGAAAAGATTTAAGTATTCAGCTCATACTTACATAACAGGTTTGGCTTGTAATTCCATGATATTCCTGGCATGAATCTCTTCTTGTAAAATTTTAACAATTTGCGAATATCCTAAGTTGAACACATTTGTCTGCAAAAAATCAAGTCGTGAATGAGTGTCCGGGATCATGAACCAAGCCACTGGCGGCGGTAATCGTAACCTAAAGAGGTTAGTCCGAGTTATTCACGTAAAACAGTGGTATAACAGCCGAGGACAATTTCCATCCATGGTGGACAGTTGACTAGCATTTCAGTTTCTAAATATGCCGATTGCAGCCGGTAATGTCTGCGCTCAGGCTAAAGTGTACCACACTGCCGGAGCTCATCCCTGTTTCCGTAGCATGAAGCTGACTAGGAGTATTGCCACTCCCCCTGGATGGGATGCTAGTCCATCGCAGGTTATGCCCCAGAATTTTGTCACTGGTACCCATTTATACTCCTGGGTGGAGAGAGGCACTGTGAAGGCCCGTTTACACATGCGATTTTTGATGTGATTTGTCGCGGCGATTTAGCGGCGATTTATCGCACAAGTATAAACTACCTGCGATTTCACGGCAATTTGTATGGAGAGTTGTATGGCGAGATGTAGGAGATGTATCAAATCGCCGATAAATCGCATCAAAATTCGAGCAAGTTCGAAACATCGGCGACAAATCGCAGTCAAATCGCCATGAAATCGCAGCTGGTTTACACGGGCGATTTGGAATCGCGCGATAAATCGCCGCGAAATCGCCGCGATAAATTGCATCAAAAATCGCATGTGTAAACGGGCCTTGAGAATACAGTGTTTTGCCAAAGAACGATTGAAACAAGTAATTCAAAACCAAGATGGCGGACATTTTCTATCGTACAGCGTGTGCAAATAATGAAATTCTTTGTCAACGTTTACAGAGAATGACGAGTATTGAAAGCAGATTTTCTGTGGAGTGAATAACTGAAAAAATGTCGTTTTGCAAAGTCCTCGCTTCATGCTACATAAACTGGGACAAGCTCCAGCAGTTGTGAGCCACTAGGCTCATGAAGACGTTACATTTGACTTTACCCACCTTAAACAATTCCATGGAGAGATGCTTCTCTTTCAGTGCCCTGCAAATCTGATCCTTGACCACTTGCATAACGCGGTTGAAATCTCCTGAAGTGGCTCTCATCTCTTTCCATGTCTTGTTCAAAAGTTGAATACAGATGCAAAAGAACTCTTCGAATGCAAAATCCATGGTGAAAAATATTGGGTAGTAGTCCTTTCCGGAATCGGATGCTAAACGTGGAACACAAAATATAAATAGAGATTGTCCGTCTATAAAATGAATGTTCATTGTCCTTTATATAAAAGAGCACTCTAAAAGGAGATTGAGCTAAACTGCAATCAGCCTAGCAATTATTGTTCTCTCGATTTATAAAATAAAAACGTTAGTAACAATATCCTAAAAGACAGTTATTTTTTACCATTATTTTGACCTTCTCGTGGTTATTATATTAGGTTGTCCTATGTCTGAGATCTATCAGTCCCCATCACAATTTATTTTCCATTTCCGAGTTGCCATCTTGATTCTAATGTTAAGACAAAACAGTATAAACAGAAGGATGCCTGGCATAATAATGGAGATAAAGCCACTTATGTAGCCTCCTACTGAGCCATTTGTTTGGTCTGTCACAAAAAAAAAATCTTCCTCCTCCAGATTGCGTGACAAGCCAAAAATATGTGTATGTAGGAGTCCTCAACTTACGCGGTTCTCCATTCATTTCCAGTACTTCACACAGCATTTTGGTAAGAGCAATACTGGTGCGAGCAAACGGGCACTCGTAGTCATCACCTCGACTATGGTTTTCCAAAATGACCTTGACATAAAACGTTACAGTTAGATTCTCTTTTCAAACAAAATGATATTAAATCCGTTGAGACTGGAAGAAGGGTCGGGGAAAAGGATCGGGGGGGGGGGGGGGGGGAAGGAGGATCCCTTATTTCTAAACCAACCCATGAGAGACCCTGGGAACGAGGTTGGGTTGAGGGATGAATAAATAATTTATTTTGTTTTATTCCCCTAAGCCTCAGAGCCAGGTTAGAATATATCGAAATTGGTCTTACTATTTTTTTTTTTTAATTTATAAATTTAATAAATTTTAAAAAAATCCGCTATCTTGGATTTCAGGATTTTGCCAAAAAATCACCAACTTGGCTCTGAGACGAGGGCAACAAAACAAACTAATTTATTTATCCCTCAACTTCGATGTGATTTCTTTTGTTTTATTCCCTAAGCTAGAATTTTAATATATCGAAATTGGTCTATTGATTTTAAACAATAAATATAGTATAAAGTTTGCTAAAATGAACCAAAACCTCAAAGCTACTGAAAGAAACGTGACAAAATCTCACTAAAACCGATAAAATCCAGATCTGGGTAAATCAGCCTGTCAAAACGTGGTAGCCATAGAAACGTCAGTGACGTTCAAAGTACAGAAACTTGACACACCATAAGGTTTCCCATTAAATGTTCAGTACTGGGAAAGTCACAAACTTGGGTCATTATTACTTGAAGACTTTTCAAGCTACATACGTTTGAAATTCTCCCTGGGGACCCTCCCCAGGACCCCTCCCCTGGGACCTGAACACCCATGAACAAGAACAAATACCTTGACATACTGCTCCTCGTGTTTCCGTGCAAAATAAACCATTGTGTGTACAGGAAGAAGGCCTGGGGAGCTTCGCTGAAGTCATTTGCTGGTGAGTCAATGTTCTAGAAGAAAATTTGTATTTATTTTATTATACTAGTAGTAATCATGTAGGGCATACATGTACAACTGGGTTTTGACTAATCTTGAACACATGTACCTTTATCGTTGCGTTCTCCCAACGTTAACTTATAACATCATTTATTTTCATCCAGAAAATTTGCAGATCCAATAGTTTTGTACAATAATCTGCACTCCTGGATTTTCACAGTAGATTATTGGCTGTGTTTGGCTTTGTCAAAAGCATGGAACTCACCACAAAACCGAGTCTTTTGAAGTCTTTGGACAATTCTCCTGCTTGTGAAAGAGGTCTTCCTGAACTACTGGCCACAATATCTGATTCAAACACCACATGCCGCAAGGTATCAAGACTTTCAAAAAGGCTCTAAATAGAAAATAAAACTTAGTTACTACTCACACATTCTAGGTCACATTTTTATCTTACTTCCTTTGTAGGAAACCTTTGGTTTGATCAATCCCACACATGATGTACTAGTCTTCTTTTTTTGCATTGGTCTGTCATACAAATGTGCACGGTCTTCGAGTGAAAGGTCTGGAGCAAGTGTGAAACGGAGCCTGGACTGGGGAGAGACTACTTATCATGTTTAGTGAGGACAAAACAAATTGTAAAGGAAGCGAGAAGGTACGAAGTCCGCATACTCGGTATCAGTGAATGGTTTAAGAATACCATCATGAATATAAGAATCCCATGATCGTATTAACATGGGGCACACGAAGGCAAGAGTGTAGGAGGGTGCAGCCAAGAAATATTAAAGACGTGGCGGGGAACCATTGAAGAAGACAGGACACAGCTAGGATTTGGAACTTGGAGAAGCAGATCGAGACTGCAGCCAGAGACAGATCAATCAGCAGGAGGTGGATCGATGGCCCTGTTCTCCATGAGGAGAGAGAGCACAGATGAATGAATTGAATGAATGAATAAAAAAGCTAATTATAGTTAGCTGTTTCATTCCTACAAGAGTAATCTACTCTTCCCTGAATGGTTGCTCCGAAAATTGTCAAACCAGTACACCAATCTGCATAGATCCGCGAGGCGGATATACACAGGCTAAATTACACCAGTGCATCTCTTTCTGGGGCTCGCTACTTTCGGGGTTGTACACCAACCTGGTTTTGAGTATTTCCTCTTGTGAACATCATGTCTACCAGCACACTGCGGAATATGAGAGATTGGTACACATATAGCTGGTGCTCCATTTCACTTTTTATAACTCTTGAGTCACGGATTATGTCCTGTAAACAAAGATATAGTACATGATTGTTTTGATGGTTTAGAATTACCACAGTAAAAATTATACCTTGTGTTAATTAAAATCTACCCCAAACAAGTCATGCAATTCATTAGTCAGAACGGTTTTGAATAGGCCATGTTCGAGTTCATTTCATGTCTGTTTCAAAACGAGTTCTGGTGCAAAACCTTTCATACGAAAATAAGTTTTACTCGCAAATTCATTTTCATGCATTGAATCAAATTAATTTTCATTGGTCTGAATGATTTTACACTCGTTTTGAAACAGAGGCAAGAGACAACGATGACCAATCACATCAAAATTAATGCAAACAACACAATGAACCAATCACAACTTGAAGCAAATAACATGTTACCAGAAGAGCCAAGCGTGAAAGAACGAGCATGACCTTAAGAAATTTAGCCAAAAAATCCAGAAATTTCAGTTGGAAATCAAATGGTTCAAATGTTTTCCAGAAATTATTTTGGAAAAAGGTACATCTACTCCCCTTTGTCCAGTTGGAATGGAATGCCTGATATTCCCATACAATTTACACATTTCTCCTGCCTCCAGCAACCGATTGATAAGCACCATTTGTTTCAGTTACTATCAATCAAAGGTCACTCCAACCCAGTTCTTCCAGCAAATGGTACTAAGTACCCAACATTGCGATTGGTTTTGAAATTTTGTATCGGATTAGTTGAATAAGTGGCACAACTGGAGGTTGAATGCAAAACAGTGAGTCCCTATTTTAGCATGAGTTCGATTGGCGAAACTCGGCAACCCAAAAAGGATCTGGAACGAGCATGAAAATTACGAGTGGGATTGAGGAGAGATGCTGAAAATCGTCACACACCTCGAAAGAAAGAAAAACTCCATTTTGCTGCATGTCTATCTAGGCTGGAGGTTTTTACACCAATCATACAGCGTAGTAAAGCAAAACCAACTGTCAGCAATCATGAATAAAATGGCTGAAAACCGCTCTACAAGTCTTAATAAGGCAAACAGTGCTCAAAGAAGCTAGATACATATATGACTTACATTCATAATATAGGTCCTTACTCCTTTTCTTGAAAGAGTATCTGCAAATTGCTAAATAAAAATTCCAAGAAATAGATGGTAAGAGAAAAATTCAACAAGACTTCAGGAAACTACATGTAAGCACGCATTTTTAACAATGCTAGACTCCAATTCGGTGGCATTAAGCAACTAACAACATATTCTTACTAACTCTGGGTAGGATGCTACTTCCATAATGATTGCAAGTTAAGTTACCCCAAAGACTTTTCCCCAGGTTGTCTTTTACAGACTATTAACGATCAATGGTTGTGTTGGAAATTAAGCCCTGGAAATCTGGTTGAACCAAGTATTTTCTGTTCTTGATTATTTTAACAACAGCTAGACAGAACCAACAATAGCTATAATTGCAAACAGCTATACGGCCTGGAAATTATGTGCCATGACAATCATGAGCAGTCATTGTTAAACATGGTATTGACGCAGAGAGGTTTACACATACGACGCAAGCATATCATAAGCATAAGTACAAGCATAAGCACAAGACACGTACGTTTAAACAGGCGTGACACAAGCACAAGGGCAAGCATAAAAGCATACACAAGAAGAGGAAATATTTCCCCTTTTTCTTGTGCTTGCGCTTATGCTTGCGTCGTTGCGTCGCTCATGTAAACCAAGATAACGCAAGCACAAGCACAATACACGTGTACGTGTGAACCAGGGCAACGTAAGCACAAACGCAAGCACTGAAAAAGAAATATATCCTTTTTCTTGTGCTCATCGTTGCATCACCCATGTAAACCGAGATAATACAAGCACAAACACAAGAAAACTAAAAAATGTCAGCGGAAACCTTCAGCATCTGCCAGGATGCAATGTGATCAAAATTTAAACGCTACTGCGCATGTGTATTTCATCCTATTCTTATGGACACAGCGTAAAAATGAGTGCGCATGCTCGGCTGTTTTGGCGTTATGACGAAAACATCGCTCACAGTTACGAGCGCTCGACTTCAAGCGAAAAATTCACTATTGCTGCAAAGAGAATTATTTTGGTAAAAACGATATGTGAAAGAAGAGTCTCTCTCGGAATTGTCTTCGGTAAAAACCTTATCTGTTCCGTGACGGCCTTATCCACGCGAAATGAAAACAAATACCGGGAATTTTAATTGCCGCCATTTTGACGCCGGGATGTTTCTATGGAAAATGACGCGCACGCGCACTCATTTTGCCGCTGTGCCATTCTTGTGCTTATCGCATGTATTTGAACACCCTTGTGCTTATGCTTGAGCTTATGCTTGTGTCGTACATGTTTTACCAGCCTTTAACAATGATCTTGGATGTAACAGAATTAACTAAGCCGGAACTCACTCTTTTGTTTTTTGTTTGCATAAAAAGGCTGTTGATAAGGGCAATGCCACACAGCTGAATATCTTGATTAGGACTAAAAAATAAAATAAAAATAACATACAATTGCACAATGTTTAACTAAGATGCGTTTGGTTGTAACTCGCCAAGTTGCACCACCATATTGTTGGTTAATCATCTGACGTCATCAAAATTCTAAAATCTAAACTGTTAATTCTACAAAGCTATTATTAGACCATTCTAGACCAAAACATTAAATTTTTATAATCGAGCTATGCAAAGTTTGGTATCGATTCCGTTAACTTCGTTTTGAAAATAAAGCATTTTGAGACAGTTTGTGATATGTCCTGGAAAAATGTGTTTCTGAACTGTCACAAAAACGGAATATTTGTATGTCATTTGTGATAATAATTAAGAAGTGATATATCTAAAGAGCTTTGAAGTGAAAGCTAATGATGTTGATGGTAGAATCTACTCTTCTTGTACAATTTTATGGCCATCATATTATATTGGTGCCCCAAAGAAGGACACCAACATGGTGGCCTCATACTGTAATTTTCTGAAAATTATTTTCGTAATAACTTGGTTATGAAAAACGCTACAAAACTATAATTTAGATGGAACATTTTGTTCTGCCTTAAAAGCACTGCTATCACAGGGATTTTGCACTTTTTGGTCAACACGGTGCTAAAATTATGATTATTAATGTACCTTCGCTCATACACGAAATGCACCTAGAACATCAAGAGGAAGATATCAAGTGAATTGTCGAAGGGAGGGCAAACCAGAATTTTTTTAGCAAAAGAGACTTTTTCAAGTTGAGATCGAAAGCTCCTGCATGGGTAACTCCAGATAGCACTCATTTTATAGCTTCAGTACACTAGTATTAATAACAGTTATTTTTAACAAAACTGGATCATTATGTAACTTAGGTTTCCATATTTAGTCTTTTACCTTTTAACTTTTAATGCTCAGATAATTTTGTAATGCTCAGATAGTGCCCCTTAAGTTTATGATATTGACATTATTGGTTTTCTCATAACAAATTTACCAGAGGGTTTCCTTTACGGTGCTGCATGGTACATGTACTTACTTTTTAAGATGCAGGACAAGATTTTCAAATATTACTTCTTTTTCTACAATTGGATAAAATGTTGGGCTGAAGGATTAAACAAACAAACATTATTAAATTATTAGTAAGCAGTTATTAAAATTATTGTGAACTTCTACCTACCTTATTTTAATTTAATAAATGTTTAATAAATGTCGATGGGTTCCATTTTAGATAAAAATAATATACATGTACACAGTACTGACTAACTATGGAAAACAATTCATTTTTGAATTCTGGAATCCAGAGTTCTTTTTCCAGACACGCTATTATTTGTATATTTCAATATTTATGTAAGACTCTTTCAATTCTGAGTGTCAATTCCTATTCTAGACTAAAGTCTTCATAGTACCCCTGATCAGTTTCCCAGTAAATGATGCATGCCCTATTCTAGACCAAAACCTCTCTGATTTCTATACCCTATCCCAGACTAAACAGCTTGAAAACCATACCCTTCACTGTGGCACATACCCGTATAGCTTATATATGGGAGTCCCCACCCCCCCCCCCCACCCCGCGGGAGCGGATGTCCCAGACAGTCGCGAATGATCACCAACCATTGCAGAAATCTGGCATGCGTTGGAAAAATAGAAAAGTTTTCTATTTTCCCAATTTATCCCCAACTATCCTAGATGATCGGGGACATCTACCTCTTCGTGCTTTCCAAGTTGGGAATGTCAGGGATGGCCAGGAAATCAAAAATCCCCAATGGTCTGGGATTTTCCTGACATACATGTACTAAGTATGAAAACTGGTCAGGCCTTTGTTAGGTGGATATTTGAGCTCTACAATTATTAAACAAGCTTGCAAGCAAGAAATAAAAACAAGCAGCACAGCTCAGAGCTGAGGACAGTGGCTATAAACAGTATGTACATGTACAACCAGTGACAAGCTGGAAGACTAACCTGTTTGTGGACACAGCTTCTAAGATAGATAGACATCTTTTGAGCACTGTAGCATCCACTGGACTCTTCTTATTCACAAATACTGTCAACTACAGAGATTTATTGAACTACACATGTCAGTATAAACTAGAGCAGCCATAAATGACAGTTAACAAAATTAATGACATCATTTGGAAATAATGGTACATAAGAAATTAATTCAGTCTGTATTTCTTTGAATAAATTGCCCAGGCCCTTATTATAATTAATATTTTGGGGGTACTTACATGTAATCTAAGGAGGGTGCTTAATTGAGGGGAGGGGGGGGGGGGGGAATCGCAACTGGACATAATTTCAGATTAAAAGAACAGAATTTTGATATCTTGTACATATTAGATTGCTTGTAAAAGTGACGACACAAACAGGATTTAATTAAGTACAATTTTAAATGTTTAAAACCCTACGCTTTCAATCTTGCACTAACTGACCAGATTGGAACAGTGAGGGGAGAGGGGCGTTTATTCAAAGGGGCGCTTATTAGTGGGTGCTTAGTCAAAGAAATATAAATACTAGTATGTAGTATGTAAATGTATTGTTGTCACCTATTTGTAGGAAGTTCATATTTGTCATTAAAATGAATTTCTGTAAAATATGTTTTCAGTCAATTTCATGACGTACACGTCTGAATAATTATTAGGGGCAAAAAGTACATGTAAACTTATTTAATTTTATACTTAATAATTACATTTTTTATAAATCCATGTGTGAGGATATCCCATGACACTTCACCGTGGTCCATGAGTTCTTGGAAAGATGTCAGGCAGTTAGCTAAGGACTCGTTACTCCTGTAGATAGCAAGAACATTACAAAGCCTGTAAGGTTAAGTCTGGACAGTTACACATGTATAATGCACGCAGCCTACATGTACGTCACAAGTTTGCGCATGCGCAATTCCATTTTATAAAGGAAATAGTACATGTATGTACCTGCTCTTCATGCATTGTTGAGTTACTAGACTAATCCTTTCACTCCCAGAGTCAAACCGGCTTGAGTCAATAAATATTAAAAAAGGGTTCCCTAGTGTGTGGCATGACCATTCAAATGAAAGCTATTGAGCAGTACTTTCATGTGGTACTGTTTCTAATTGACAATTTTGCAAAACTGAAATTCAATTATTTTTTCCTCAGTTTTGAACTTAGCACTCTTGGGAGTGAAAGGGTTAAGAATAATACATTTTATTTAGGAATTTTTAAGAATGCTCAAGAAGTGCTCTTGGCTACACCACATAACCACTTCTCTCAACCATGTCCTTAAAAATTCCCATATGCTTATATAACTCAACAATGCACTTGGGTGTGTTTACTACATTATTCCCTAACTAAATCCAACTTACTCTGGTTTGCCTTCTACCATGCTAATAAGAAGCCCCAGACCATTCCTTTTTATAAACTCACTGGCAAAGGTTGAATCCTAGAAGGATCAAAGAAAACAAATACTAAAATCGTGACTGCAAGAAAAATTTAAGTTACGTTTATTATCAACAGTGTTTATAGTTGGAAAAGTCAACCAAAATTCAATCCTGTAAACATTTAAAAAAATCATTCTGACTATCACAAGTTGATTATGAGTAAAATGGTTTAGAACGGAGTGGGCACAAATTTATGGAAATATGATGACAGTTAAACTAGACGTAACCTGCAATCATGTGTTCTTTTCCTTGTCTTTCTTTTCACAGAGAGAATGAGAGCGTGGAGGGAGAGTAGAGGAAAAGGAACGCCTGATACAATATATTATTTGCCAAGTCGCTTTCCAGGTCCCACTTGTCAAGACTGCTGTCAATGGTTGCTTTTCAAAATTTATCTACATTTTACAGTTTGTGACATTTGTACACTTGCTGTTGTCTATTGAATTCGGTCTTCTGATCTACTTTGCTTTAAGTTGGTTAAGTTTCGCTTTAGCTCATTTCTCTTGCAAGACAAGGTTTGGCTCTTGTAATTTCTCTCCAGATAGACTGAATATGAAATAATTATTCTGTGCAGAATGTTGATTTCTTGCATTCATTGTCTTGCCAAGTCCGCCTGTTTGATTAAAATCCGTTGCAAGATTCTGTTGTTTTGATCTGATCACAGATAAATAAAATATCATATTCTTGTTGGTCCAATTTCCGGAAGTCATGGTAATCAGCTAGTTAATACGTTATCGACATGTTTTCAAGTCATGGAAGTCATGGTAGTCATAGCCAATCAGAACAGCGTTATTGCAGTAGTATTGTTTTTCGACCAATCAGGAAAACATCAAGAATCTGGATGTTTTACATGAGATCCGGAAAATAATAATTTAATTTGTATCAGTCCTTGATCCTCCTCTCGACTCCCAAGGTTAGAGGAGGACCTGCTTGCAGTTTAAACTAGACGAAGAAGCTAGAACAGCTGAACTGTGGAAGTTTCAAGACACTCGCTGAGGAAAAAGGTCCTGGCTATTAATAATAATTATTTAAAGATCTGTTTTTCTATGCATCCAACTTGGCATGACTGTCATTAACAATCTCTATCAAGATACATTCTAAAAGTTGTATTTTTCGCATACTTTTAAAAATTCACTGACAGTAGAAAATAAATTAAAGTTAAACTAACAACTTGCAAAATTTATGTTGAACGTGTACATGTATGTGCCAAATGCCTGCCCTACAACTTTTGGTTTGGCTTGGTGTTCAAAGAAATTGAGGAACCTTGCAAACACAACTGCAAGCATCATGTTTTCACTCAACACTCTATCTGCAGTTCAAATGGTGGGCAAGTGATGGTTTATCGCGTTCAAGTGTTTACATGTAGCTGCCATCTTGGATTCTTAAAACGTGGAGAGTTGGGATGAGTGAAAGAGGGCAGGGCAGGGGAGGTGGGGTGCCTTTCTGCCTGACTCCCACTCCCTTCTCCATTGTTTTGCACTCGCCATAAGCCTCCAATGTTTTCCTATAAATCTAAGATGGCGGCTTAACACTTGATGGGATATTACAGCCCTCGCTTGCCCAAAAATACACCAGCCCTGCATGTGCAGGTTACAGTTCATAATAATCATATTCATCACTATGATATCAAATTGAGGTTTATCATGTGCATTAAAAAGCACTGCAAAATATATTGTCTTGAGAAGTTTGTATTCAGTATTTTTGGTTTAACTGGTATTTGTTGTTATCATAATGGCTCATTCACAGTTAAGACATTGTATGGGAAATCACAACTTATCCTATAATAACTACAGCTGCAGGCTGTAGCTTCAATTTCATGTTTTGACAAAATTGAAAACATGTAACTATACATACGTATTAACTACAGACTGAAGTTAGTACTTTTTTAGGATAAGTTGTGATTTCCCATTTTAATGTGAGTCTTACATGTAAATTGGAATGAGCCATAACTTTATTAATAATTTGCAACCGTTGAACCAAAAACACTCAAACTTCTCAAGATATTACATGTACATTGTCCTGTGCGAAAAATGCGTGTAAAATACTGTGTGTAATTCACACTTTGTACACGTACGTACAGTACATGTACTTTATGCATCAGTGTTCCAGATAAGTTTTTAAGGCAAGGTGCAACGGGTCGATACAATGTAGATAGGGGCCTCGCCAAATCATCTGAAGTTTTCCATTATTTGTCGGGTCAGTAGCCGACCTTGTGGTTTTTTTTAACTGAGACCCCTCTCTTATCTGGAACAAGTGCTGAGTGTGTGTGCAATGCTGCACGGTACTGTATATATTTCAGTGCATGTTAAATGCAATGTCATCAATTACTTTGAAAATGGCTGGTCAAACAAAAAATTGAAGGCCGGCCATTTATCACGTCACATTTGGTTTAATTTTAGCAAAATCTCAAGAGAAATGACATGTACACAATAGCCACCTGTAAGCTTACCTCTGCTATACTGGATAACGTGATCAAGGAATTCCTTTTTTCATCTGGGTTAGATGATTGTAAGCGCTCAAATGTTTCTTGTGCAAGTTTGGCCTGCAAGATCATGAGAAACATGGTTTCAATTCTGATTCTGATGTCTAGTGAGCAAGTAGCCTCCTCCGCAGGCAACTCTTACATAAAGGCACGAGTGAGAGACTGGTACGGAGGACAAAAAGGTGACTGAGTGGGGTGGGGGACAGGAAGAGAGGAAAAAGACGCCTTTCGCTCGCCTCGGCCCCAGTGTCCGCTCTTTTGCCCCTTTCTTGCCCCAGACCCCGGAGACCCAGGAGTTGCCTGCGGAGGAGGCTAGTGAGCAAGATTGATAATTAAATTAAAATTAAAATAATTCAAACACTTTTCAGTCTGTAAATTATATAAATTAAGAGTGATCTTCTTTAGAAAATATCCAATACTAACAATTTTTCTGACAGCAACTACAAGTTGAAAAACATGGCTTCAACCAATCAAAAGTTTATTTTTTTTAAGACTTATTGTATTTTAATTAACAGTCATTTGATTTATGGTGAATTAAAAGAGGTTTATTCAGCGGAAAGTTGTAAACAGTTCAAGCGCGCTCTGAGTAGACACTCTTGTAAGCAGACAGTTCTACTTACGGCCTTTTTTTTTTTTTGTAATTTTTTTTTAAAATAAATATTACTTAATTACAAAAAGGTTACAACACTGAGTTACACAAAATGACACAACGGCGCTATGCAACTCTACGCTAAAAAAACTACAGCCTTGACAAAACCTAGCTCATACAAACTCTGTATAAATTTACACATTCCCATAATCAACCAGCTCCAGTTGTGGACACTTTTTCTACTTCCCGAGGGTGTCTGCTTACGGGAGCTTCGACTGTAGTCAGTTTATCTTTTTTTCAAGCGTTTAGATCAAGCAAAATTCCTAGCAGTATTTTACAACTTTCATTATTCTTTCCTAAAATGTTGGCTTTTGAAAACAGTGTTTTCTGTATCAGCCATTGTCGGGCAAAATGAGAAGTCAAGAGTGTAATATGGTCTCATTTTGGTGCATAATTATTTGCACTATATACTAGTAATAGTTCTCACTATATCTGCCCCTGCCATTTGATGATATTACGTTTTGTTTATAGAAATATGTCGGACATTTTTTAAGTATGTTTTGTGATGTAGCTTATAATGATCAATGGTGTAGCAACTTACTGATCGTTCAATCCTTGAAATAACACAAAATGGAACAAAACTCAGTTAATCAGATAAATAATAACGATCTGGGTTTATTTATACTGAACAATAAAGTTTATTGAAAAGATGCTGATGACCTTTTGACTGGGTTTTACTTTTTTTGACTTGAGATTCTGATCTGTTTGCGTCTGTTAATTCGGGAATATCTCCCGATGCTGGTCAAAATCAAATCAAATGAGGACTGTATCTTTCCAAGTTATAAAATGCGTTTATTCGTAGATTCACAGTTCTTTACACTCACAATTCCGTTCCGTTCTATTCACTATTCGTTCTGAGGCTTAACCTCTTACAACAATGTCTTATATACACTAGGAAATAGAATGTTGCGGTTGTAACCGCTAATCTTAGTCTTAACGAGTTAATATTTATATCAGACAGCGTCTAGCAGATTTTTGGATCGAGTCTGTCTACCCCGTTGCTGATTTGTGTGTGACAAATCAAGTTGTGTACCGAACAATTCTATCCGGTACTGTTGAATGACCTTTGTATTCCAAGAAATCACTGTAATGCAAGATACTCACCTTTGAATTGCAAATTTTCTTCAGACGAACGGCGGCGAAGCGAACTTTTGAAGTGAACCGACCTCGTGCCAAAATTACCCAATACCACCTTGCGGCCCTGGTGAAAAATTACCCGATACCACCCCCCGCGTGCCCAGTTTTGTCAAATCGGGATTCATCCGCATACTGTAACATATATATCAATATATTTCAATATAATATTATAAAATATATTTATTTTTATATTTTCTTCAATTCCATATATATAATAATATTATATATACACGGGGACTACTATTCTGCCTCCGGGGGCTCTATTTCCAGCCATTTTGGGAGTCTGGGGGCGAGGAACGCGGGCTCAGAAAACAGCTGTAAATCTAGCCTGCAGTACCCTACAACAAAACTTAATCAAATATTCTGCTAACGGTTTTAACACTGATAAATTAAAAGTACTTCCAGAACTAACTTACTGGTGAGAGTGTAAGCTTCAATACTGCCCCATTCTTTATTCCAGTTCGGTTCTAAATGGAGACAACAACTTGTTATATTAATGTGTTGACTAGATTGGATGCTACTACTGTACAATACATGTACAACTGTAATAATTGAACGGCCAAGTGGAAAACTACGCTAAGTGAGCAAACGCGCTTTGCTCACTTAGCATAGTTTTCCACTTGACCCTTCAATTATTGCTTACAAGTAAGTTGTTCTGTCAGCATTTTACCAATTGGCATTCAAACACAGTTACAGAGGGCTTATCATTTTTCATTAATTTTGGTTTGCCCACCTGGCAAAATTACTCTGCAGATTCCTGAAGATCAGCCGAGGACTTATGAAGAGTGCATACAGTATAACTGTAGTTGACCTGAAGACTTCTGACAAGATAGATTTCCGAAAATCACATGAAATTTTCAAACGTGATCTTGAAGAAGGTCATCAAATATTTTTGATAGTCTCCCGAAGATTGCCAAAGACCACCTGGTGTCTAATTATCACACTAATATTAATATTAATTTTGCCCTTTATGTTATTAACAAGTAATCGCATGATTCCTCGTAAAATTTAGGAATGTGTTTTCAGAATTTGCAAATTTCTGAAAGCCTGCATGATATTAATCCTTAATTTTACTTGGCCTCATGCAATTTAACGCATACTAAGTTAATATTAATTATGATACAATACAGATAAGTACAGTTATGTAACACTTACTTCCTGAGTTATGTAACAGTTGTAGTCAGAATATTGGAATGCATACTGCTCTGGAATTGGTAAAGACCAACTGAAACAAAAAAATAATCATAAATATTGAGGATGGTACATGTACATGTATAAGCATGTGTAGTGAGAGGAGAAATCGTAGAAACAGAGACAGCAAATTCAAGGTTCCAACCAGATCTCTGACATGATATGCATCGATCAACTGTGGCAGAGACTGACACACCAGAGTCAGTCTACTGCATTTTTTGGCACATGCAACTATTGTCTCTTGAGACAGAGGGATGCCTACAGGACATGTGTATGTATTTAAGGAATAAAACCTCTGTTCCTATGTCTTTATAATATGATAAAGATCATAGCCACGTCAATTCGCTCCCGAGACTCAGCCATCGAAGGAGCGAAATGATGTGGCTATGATCTTCATCAGAGTATAAAGATATAGAAAAGGTTTTATTCCTTTTATGAAATTGCTACCTTAGAATAAAAATGCAAAGGAACTACAGTGGAACCCTGTTAATGCGGACACCTACATGTATGGGCCAAAAAAAGCTGGCTGCAATAACAGGGTGGCCGTAATACTGGGTCATTGTGGGGTCATTGTAACAACAACAACAAAAGCGACTGAACAGCAGTTATATATAAAGGCAACCTGAACCAATTTACAGGAAGATCCGAAAACAGACACCAATTCGACAAAACAATGAAAACTGCTTATGAAAACCTGCTCATACGGAGTCATTGTGCCAATTATTTGCTGAGTTAGTGGCCGTAATGCGATGTACAATTACAAAGAAAATAGGCACACAGGGATCGCAAAATCTGGCCGTTGGCTGTATTACGAGGTGGCCGTATTAAAGGGGTTTTTATACAAGAGATTAAGTGCGATTTTGCCAGGCCAAAAAGAGGTGGCCATAATAACGGGGTGGCTGTAAGGCGGAGTTCCACTGTAGGTTACGAAAACTTTTATATGCAACTCAAAATTCTCGATAGCGAAATTCTCCTTACTAGAATCAAATCTGATTGCGAGTACAATTCTACAAACTTTTCTAATGTCACACTGCTAAGAAAGTACTGAGTTTTCGAAACTAAAGCACAAATTAATGCTCAAATATTAAAACAATACCAGACGAAAATTGCTGAATGAATCAAAGCGTCTGCGCGCTCGCCGACTCGCCGGTCAACTACGGAAATCAAAATCCTCAACTTGAAAATATTTAGCCTCAAAATCACTCAAAAATTAAAGCCACTATAAGCCTATAGATACCTTTCTCCAATATGCTTACATCATTCGGTCGGTCGAAGTCTGCTCATAAATGAATGCAAAAGCTGAATTTTTTGTAAACAATGATCCGTTTGAGTGAGTGTATACGTGATCTGATGTCATATCTATTCTTTATACTCTGATAAAGACATAGCTTTTTCTGTGAGAAACATACGCACGAGAATCTCAACTATTTTATAAAAATGTATAGTGGTGCAACAATTAAATCCAATTCTCGATTATTCACAATTATGACCCTTCGGTTCAATTCATGATTCCTTGATGTTGTATTTGATTCTCGTTCGATTCATAATTTAACCCATTCCAGACCGTGAGTTTTGTCAATTAATTATAACTGCCATGTCGAATTACTACAAGCAAGTCCTGTGATATAATACTTTGTAGGTCCATACTACTGTACGTGCAAAGGTATGGATATTACAGCACCAAAACTAGTGAATCCACTGCCTCATTCAGGTCTTTGGTGTGGAAGCATTTATTATGTTTTCCCTGTTTAAGACTGCATGACAGATAATTCTAAGACACTGCAGAAATAAGAAATATTGCATACTCGAACCGAAATAATTGAAATCGAAATCGAATCGAAGGGTAGGTGAATCGCTGCAGCCCTAATAAAATGTATTATTATAATCTAGAGTTGTTTGCTTTTATCTAAATTAATTTGCCATGCTGTACTCCTCAGAATTGGGGGTGTGCTATCCAGTTCTCCAAATGCTGAGTGACCCTATTTTCAGACCAAAATACATCATTTTCCATACCCATCTTCAGACATGGCCTCTAAAATCCATACCCATTTTCTAAAGCTGTACTCAATTTGAGAACCCACCGTCTGGGTATCTGAAGCAGTAAATTGCGCTTTATCATTAATATCAAAACTACATTTTCTGGTTACTTCGATCTCTATCTCTCTTTTTTCATTTGAAGATAAAATTTTAAGGACGTCGATCACGCCCAAAATCTTCCCACATTCAGATTTTTTATAAACTTTTGCTGCAGTTAGATAATCATAATGACCAATTCATGTCAGAATGGCAAAACAATAATTGAGGGTTAACATGCTTGTTTCAGAGATAGAGCGTATTGAAGACTGTTAGTAGTGTTTCTAGAAGCTTTGGTTATGTATAAAGGCAATATCAGCTTCATTGCTAACAGCAAAAAAAGTGAAATGGGAAACTAGATCGGTGTTGATTTCAATGCAAATATTATAGGCCTATTAAGTAAATTTTTGTAGCTGATGTCCTTCAGGTAAAATTAGCCTTTCAGAAGGATACTTGTAAGTCTTGCAAACTCGCATTCAAAAAAAAAATTTGATCGCATGTAAGTAGAAGAAGCGAAATAATCCAAACTTCTCACATTCAGAATGTTTTGTTTTTTGTTAAATTGGAGAGAATCAGTAAAGGAAGTGATCTAAATGTATGAAAAGAACAACAGGGTCACCGGGCATGAGAGAGAGTAAAATCCTTGCAAAGCTACCGAAGCAGCCACCAGCACTATTTGTCTAGTTTCATTCTCGGAGTGCACGCTCAATGCATGACGTGGCATGTATGTGCAGCACGAATAGCTTGCGCAGTAAGGACGCGCACAATTATTGGCGTAAACGTCCTTAAAATTGTGTGGTTCCATATACAATGTACCCACCCCGGAATTTCCAGTTTAGCTTCATACTTTCTTTTAAAATTTTGGCTTTTGAGACCCCTCCCCATCAGAATTTCCAATGACCTTCCTTGGGGTGGGTATGGATATTTTCTGGAAGTTCCACATACATGTAATGTATAATTTATCAATACATGTATGCTCTTGTTGTTCCCTTACTAGTCCTAGCTATACAGACCACCAAAACAATTTCAGAAAATCCATAATGTATACCGGCCAATTTCAGACCAAAAACAGCTCAGGCAAGGCTATATAAAGTAGTACCCCAGTCCCCCTGGTATTATACTATCATAAACACTCCAGTTATTTGAGAACGCTTGAAAAATAAATACAGTTTAACCTTAACCCTTTAACTGTTCGCGCAATAAATATCGTGCGCCGGCGAACGATGACTTTACATGCTTCTTACATGAGGAAATAAAGCTTTGCCAGCCAGCCAATAGCCACTTTCGATAGAAAATACATAAAGAAACTATTATATAAGGTTTAACATGATTCGCTATTGGTGACGTGTTGCAAGCGATCAAGGTTTCATGTTCGCGTCATGACGCCATGTAGAGACGCCATTTGCATTCTTGTTGTGAAGACGCGGGTTTGATTGAGCGACTTTGAGCTCAATTTCCTTGCTTAAATGGCTTCAAACAAAAACAAGGATTTATATTTCTGTCGAAAACGTGCTCCAAGATGCTTTAGACAGCCATTTTGTGGTGGACTCGGTCAGAATTCGGAGATTTGTTGTCCTCAGTAGAACTGAGATGATCGATGCAGGATCGATTCAGATCCTGAGGAACTATGGCTCCTTCTTTCGGGCAGATAAACCGGTAAATGTTAAATGCTATTTTTTATGTCTTTGCCTAATCGTTTATCTGTTTTCTAATATAGTTAGAGCTTGCTTATTTAGAAGGATGTTGCTTGTTTTGGACGTGTTGTATGCAAATTGAATTGCGTGACAATATTTCATTGTTTAGCAATGTTCCCGTTCCTTGTTCTGAACTGAATATTTGCGCAGAATGTGATGAGTTAAAGAGACTGGCGTACTAAAAGATACTTATTTCTGATATGTAGAGTATTTTTAGCTAAATAAACTACAATTTCATACAAAATTTTTACTTTGTCATCATTGTGTTTGTGTGTTGTGTGACATGAAATGCATCTACACATATGAAGTTCAGCAAGAATCTTGTCAATGTTTGAGCAAATTACCGTTATAAGGTGTGATAATGTTAAGAAATATCATATGAGGTGTGTTTATTATTATTTTGACTCATCTCTGTAATTTCAAATCTGCTGAAAACCAGTTATCCTACATAAGGTATGAAATAAGGCTGGAAAACGTGACTATTTTCAAGTCACCTGTCAATCAAACAATTCAATGTGCGACACCCAAAGTTGTCTAAACATGATTTCTATATGCTCTAGTTACTTTTCTGGGTTAAAAAACCTTCCCAGCTACAATACTCTTGGCTACAAGAAAGCAAAATGGCAAATTTTGCTTGGTAAAATGTTAATAAAATTCAGACATATGACGTCACAACTACGTGGGGGGTAACCTGTCAATCACAAACATGTCATTGTTGAAAAGAAAATTTTATCTTCTTAAAAACCATATTATATGGTTTTACATACTTCCTGTTCTTCGTTTTGTTGTAAAAGCTATTGGTAACTGGGCACCTTGAAAATGCCCCCAAAAAAAGAACAGTTAAAGGGTTAAGCTATAATGGCCACCCTGGGGCAGAATTAAATGGCCATTGTAGAGAGGTGGCCGTTGTAGAGAGGTGGCCGTTGTAGAGAGGTGGCCGTACGTTGCAGGGAGGTTTCAATAAGAGTGAAAAGTATTGGATACATTTAGATTAGCCTGCGAGCAGGCTCGCAAAAATAGAGCGGCGCTAGCCGGCGATCGGCAGGTGGGCCAGTCTAAAGTGAGCCTGAAACGAAAAAAATACAGTGATCGTTGCAGGCTCACTTTAGACTGGCCCACCCGCCGATCGCCGGCAAGCCGGCTTGTTGTAGCAGCTAGCGCCGCTCTATTTTTGTGAGCCTGCTCGCAGGCTACATGTAGATGTACGATTGGGACGAAAAATCCTGGCCATTGTGGAGAGGTGGTCACCATAGAGAGGTGGCCATTAGTGGAGGTTTGACTCCGGGGGGGGGGGGGGTACTCCCTTATGTGGCCTATACAGTGACGTGCCGCTGGACAGGGTACGGTTTTTGGCCTCTCTGCCCTGAACAGGGTATATAATTTCATGCGAGTCTGTCCTAAACAGGGTATGGTTGCACGATTGTCGTCGTAAAAATATGGTTTATACAGTATTTAGAGATCGGAGACGTTTGCCGCGTATCAGATTCACTAAATTGAACCTAAACAGGGTCCTAAAATAGAGGATGTTGTCCTACACAGGGTAGGTATTTTAGGGGGTTTTATTTTGTTTTTGTCCTAAACAGGGTCAGGTTTTCAACCCTCAGCGGCACCCCTATACCCAAACATGGGTCAAGTATTCCCCCCCCCCCACCCCTCCCTTCAACTGTATTAACACTCATCTTCAGCTCACGCTTGCTATATCTCTTGTTCTCAAATATCTGCCCGTCATATTTATGACAGTATAATGCTGTACACAAAACAAGATATCCACATGCATTGTTGAGTATCAGGTGCTAACTTGTTAATGAAGGTCAATGAACCACGGTTTAACAGTTGTTTAATAGTACCAAAAGCTTACATGACAACTGGAATACATGTTATCATATAAGCTTTACTTGCGTCACACTTATTCAACACCTACAATAGGCTGAATATTGTAGGTAAAAACTTGCAACCGTCGACAAGAAGATCAGACACACATCAAACTTATATAAATACTACTTACTTTGAACATACTTCTCTGATAATATCATCCAATGGTCGACTCTATTTAAGGAAACAAGGGCATAAATTTGTAAATAATTGGCATTTGTTATCATATAAACAACATATTAATGATTTCTAAGTTGAACTGATCTAATCTAGACGGCTAGAAGCCTAACAATATGAAGGTATGTTTCATATTTGGGAAATCACCTGGTCAAATGCTGTGAGTAATGGCAGTTGTCCTTCCTTCTCTATAGCAAGCTTTACATGTTCAGGTCCACGTACGACCGACATTGTCACTGAAAGCTCTCTTTAACCACAATAATGCTTCTTGAAGCCTTGCTTATTCTTTTCCGTGTAATCGAGTTCGCTCAATCAAAGCCAAGTTAACTGCAGCCGGACACAACCCTCCAAAACAACATGAAACCCTACGAACGTTCCGTACGATCTCGGAGCAAATTGACAGCGTTTTACCGCCCAGTAATGATCTTTATCCAATAAAGCATGTCTGCAAGTATTATCAAAGCAGAACAACCAGAAGGACAGTGTTAAAACGACGAGGAAATATATCACTTATTTGGAGGAACAGACTGTTACTGACTTCCGACTAAGAAATGACCCACACTCCCTTACATGAACAAAAATTTACTGTCCCTCCCTACCTTAGAAATGTTTGTTTAATACAGTTCATAGCGATTCTCAGTTATTTGTAAGTTTTACAGTTCAAATAGAAGTACGTGTAAATATTTTTGGCAGAATTCTAGTCAAAATTAAAATAATTCGTGGATTATTTTAGAAAACTGGACTCATATTAACGCTATTTCCTGCTGGCTGGGGGAGGGGAGGAGTAGGTAATTGTATCAATCCCATCAGCCTCTATTGTCCCAATTTAAACATGGCGGCAGATTTGCACTTGCAGAGCGGAACTTTGCGATTTAAGTTTGAAGTAGAAAGTAAATTCCGTGTGCCACCAGACTTTAAAGGACTTCTTGAAAAAAAAGGAGCAAAACTGCTACAACAAACACAATTTACGGATGTTTACTTTGACGCGCCAAACCACGAACTTTCATTGACAGGTCGTTGGTTGCGGAAACGTGATGAGAAATGGGAACTTAAAATACAGAAACTGAAACATGACCTCCGGGTCGAAAGCAACCGTGAAATTGAAAATGAAGGAGAGATTGTAAATGAACTTGTTGAGATACTGAAAGCTCAATGTGGAAACGTTGACAGAGGTTGTACTTCAGTCGAAGAACTTGTACAAAGCACTTGTTGCAAACAGATTGCATGTTTTACAACACGTAGAACTGTGTATGAGATGCCAAACGGAGTTATAATTGATTTAGATCAAGCAAGTTTTGGCTATGAAGTCGGGGAGCTGGAGGTCGTAGTACCAAGTGAAAAAGACATTGATTTAGCAAAAGAAACTATTAAAAAAACGGCAAGACTTCTTGGTATGTATAAGCTTAAACTCCTTATTACAGTCAACTCTCTCTTAAACGGACACCTCTATAAGACGGACACCTCTATAAGATGGACACCTCTGTAAGACGGACAGTTAGTGCCGGTCCCAATGGTGTCTGTCTTAGAGAGAGTTCACTGTACTATTAAAATTCTGGGAATAGTCTGAATAGTTATGTGAACTCCCTATCCACAACCTGAACAATATAATAATGGCTCCGTCAATTCAAGCCCGACCATCCCCCCCCCCCCCCCCGGGCATTTGTCGGGCATTTTACAACTTTTCCATCCCTAGGGTGGGGCATTTGCTATAACCGGGCAGCCCGGGGGTGGGGCATTTGTCAAAGGCAACGCGATCTTTCGTATTTTAAAAGACGTACACGGTTTGTTGTTTATTTAAAATTTCCTGATTGCCCCCGATAGAAAAATATAAAAACTGAGTTGATATTAAGCCTCGTTTGAGTCCCGCACTTTTCAAGTGTACCGTAGCCCCACCCCCACCCACATGTGCAAACATTTACACCGTTGCTTTCCACGTGCGAACCAAAGACGTCAAAGATGGCGGAACGAAGCTTCGACTTCAACACCATGTTCCAAAAATCATGATTACAGGTATAAATAAAGAGCTATGTATTTGTGAACAATATTATAGTATCCATCATTAATAGTTCTGCTTGGAATTTAGATTTTTAAATTCCTCGATCCTCTCAAAAAGTTTTTGAACTTGTCCCGTGGGTCGGGCATTTGCACTGCTCCTGAAGCCCCACCGTGGAGATTTTGTGCATGTAAGCTGACCCCACCGTGGGGCATTTTCAACCTTCTGACAAAAAAATGACAAATGCCCGACAAATGCCCGGGGGGGGGGGGGGGGGATGAGCGGGCTTGGAATTGACGGAGCCATAACATGAACAGTTATCATTGTCTAATTCTCCAGAATTGTCAATTCAAAGCTGCACTAAGCTATATAGTAATATTATAGAACGGTGATAGTTTTTCTCTTTTGGTCAGAATTGAAGTAACCAAAAATTTGCTGGATGAATTTGAAGCATGAGGTCTGAATAATGCACAGGTGGAGGACAGGGGGAATGAACTCAATGGAACCATGATTTAACAGTTAAAAATAATACCTATGCAGTGGCAGATCCAGACCTGGCCCACCCAAAATTCACCCGCCAGGAAGGGGCTTGGGATCCCCAGGCCCCAGAGCCCCAGGCCCCTCCCCTCCCACTGGCTTGTGATGAATGTAAACCCTAAAATATCCCAACTTTTCAATCCCCCTTCTCAAACTCATTAATAATTCATCAAGTTAAAACAAAGGAATCATAACCGTCTCGGAGGTTTGGATACCCGGTCTTAATTAGCATAGATTTTTACGATTTATTTCTCTGTTTACTCCTTAGTTTTTTGTTTCGATTTGAGAAGATATATCAAGCATGTACACTCAAGCCAGTGTTTCATCGGCCATCAAAACACCTTGACTGTCATCAAAAATACTCCGCTGTGCTCATATCTTTAACTCTCTTCTCGGTGGTTGATATCTCAATGAACAGGGTGGTAAGGGGGGGGGGGGGGGGGGGGGTTTCCAGTCACAAAATCACGAGCCTATTTTTACTCAAATCACGAATCACCAATTTTTTTGTGTATTTGTCAGCATTTCACAAATCACATATTTTCAAGGCTATTAATTGACGGATCACGGCTAGATTTGAGCTCTTTTCATGTGTCACAAGCTTTTTTTTACTCAAATCATGCATCACGCATTATTAACCCTTTACCACCCTGGATGAAACACTGCCTGCCAGAAGGGCATCTGGAGATGCCCGGCCTACCCTGGGAGAAAATGATGAAAATGCACCAAAGCTTTAACAAAATATCTATGGAATGACATGCCTCCAGGATGTCCACTTTTCCAATTCTGGCTAAAAGCCTGCCTGGGGCATCATCAAGAGACTGATTTACTGCCCAAGGACAGACAGGGGTGGAGAAACTCTTTGCACCTGAAAAGCTACATGTAGTACCATAATCGCCAGTTTCTTACCTATTAAAAATCTCTCACATGCCCCAATACATTTTATCCCTGAGTACCATACCCACTGTGGGAAATTAAACACAGTGGCCTAATTAGTGGTTACCTTGGTGGACTCTGGATCATGGTCCAGGTTCAAGTGCTGGCTGGTCACTGTGTTGTGTTCTTGGGCAAGACTCATTACTCTCACATCGCCTCTCTCCACCCTGGAGTATAAATGGGTATCGGTGAATTGTCAGGGCCACCTGACAAAAATGCTGTGGAGTTACCTGCGATGGACTAGGGGAGTAGCAATACTCTGTTGCTTTTTGCTATGGAACCCGGAGTAATTAGCGCTGGCCTGATACTTAAGCCACTTTAATTTTAAACTCAACTTGGCCTAATATTAACTTGATGAAAAAAACAATCCCTAATTAAAAATTGATATTATGATTACATTTTAGGTATAGAATGCAGAATTGCTGTTCCCGGCAAATTGGAAGAGTATATTTCACAGAATTGTAGAAGTCATTATGAGCAGCTTGTTAAACATGGATGTTTTATAGATCGGGAATGTTAGACCAGCATGGCTAAAGAGACAAACAGAAGTCACTCAGATCAGTATCTTATTTCTCATTGTAATTTGAATGCATTGTTGTATGCATTATGCATGTTGTATGCATGTTGTATGGATGTTGTATGCATGTTGTATGCATCGGCGTACGGAAAAATTTTGTAGGGGGGACTGACCAAAATTTGCCCAAATAAACCTGCTTGCGAGCGTCGGAGGCGCAAGCCCCTGAAATTTTGAATCTAGAGGCTCGGAAATCCTATTTTCAGTATTCTCCGCGAGATATTTTTCGTCAAAAACATCGTTCTCGGTCAAGTGTAAATGACAGGTAATTTGAGGTTTACAGCAATATTTCTAAAAGAAGTATGAAGAACGATTGCTTCGACGCCCAAATATGTCAATAATCCTTCACAGTTCCAGTCCCTGCGCGGTCTTGATTATCGCTCCCAGTCCCTCGGCAGAACTCAATGTATCAATTTGTTGTTCCATACGACGTTCCATACCTACTCCGAGTGATAACAGCTATCCCATGAAGTAGTACAGAGGTAACAGAGCTCAATTAGAAGATTAGGCGCGTTGCGGGATCAAAACAAATCGATCAAGACATAAAATCGTAAAATAATTTTTACTATGTCTTTGCCCGAACGGTAGGTCAGTTTTGCCCGAATAATACTATTTTTTGCCCGACTGGGGGGGCTGCAGCCCCCCCCCCCCCCCCCCAGCCCCCCTGCCCTGTACGTTGATGGTTGTATGCGTGTTGTATGCGTGTTGTATGCATGTTGTATGCATGTTGTATGCATGCATGTTGTATGCATGCATGTTGTATGCGTGTTGTATGCGTGTTGTATACATGTTGTATGCATGTTGTATGCGCATGTCCCCTGTCTGAATTTCAAACCTTGTCATGTTGCAATTTCGGAGGTCTGCATGTCGCTGTTGGAATTTTGTCTAGTGCTGAGGTTTTCCAGGGGATAAAAGGATTTTTTTTTTTACATATTATTTTAAAGAAATATGAAGAGTTGCATACACGTAAATAAAGTTAATTTGTGTATGCTGTATTTTGGATATCAAAGTAATTGTTCGGCTCGATTTCCACCGCTCTCTCGAGTCCGGGCTCATTTTCCCGAACAGCGGCTGGTAATCGAGCCTAAGTAATTGTCCACCACGTCGGAGTTGCATGGAGAAAAAAAACACTAGATACCGTAAAGTTCCGAAAGTAACAACCTCTCGAAAGTAGCGAACCCCCGAAAGTAACGTCAAACTTTGTGGCTGCTAATAAATCCCGAAAGTAGCGAGGCCAAGGTTTTTTTAATTATAGGAGTGTTCACTGTTTATCAACATTTGTTTTGTTATTCAAATTTGCCAACCATTAAACAAAAGAACTCTTTGTTTCAACAGCCAATAGTTCTCTGGTTGGCACATTAATAACAATAGGTGACGTAACGAGAAACATCGCTATACATACATATCGTACATATTAGTATATATTCCAATCAATAGTCAAATGTATAAGTCATATCTTCGTGCAGTGTCATAACTTGATCACAATATAAAGCACTTTACAACAAGGAAATCTATCGCTTATGCCACAAAGCATTCAGTTTACAGTATCTGACTAGCTTTCTTCCTCTGAGTCTGAATCAGAGAATAATTCGATTTCCTCCACATCGGCCGATTCGCCCCATGTCTTTTATTAATTAAGAATCCGAACAGATCAAACTGTGTTAGATAAAACATATAAACGGTATTCCAAGTCTTCTGCTTACATTCAGTGCTCGTTGGGTGCCCTTGATTATATATGGCCAGGCCTTTTTCCCATTAAAGCCCGAAATCATCATAAAGCGAGCGCCAAAGGCTCGAGCCTGTAGGGAGTACTCCGGGGGGCATGCCCCCCCCCCCCCTCCCCCAGAAAATTTTGAAATCTAGTGGTTCAGAATGTTATTTTCAGCATTCTCCACAATATATTTCGTCAAAAAATCGATCTCAATCAAGTGTAAAATGACAGGACAGTAGGTATTTTTAGTGCTTACAGCAATATTTCTGAGGTTTTGTTAACTTGATACATATATCCCGGCCTTACATATTATTATCCTGGCATTACATATTATCCTGGCCAGTGGAACCCCGCCTTACGGCGGCCACCTCGTAATTACAGCCACTTTATTTTGGCCCGAACAAAGCTCAGGCAGTCATTCTCTTATCTAAAGAACCCCTTAATACGGTCACCCCGTATTACGGCCATCCCGTTATTACGGCCAGTTTTCTTTGGCCCGTAGGTGTCCGTATTAACGGGGTTTCCGCAGTATGTTTACTTTTTGATACATACAGGTAAAACAACGTAACGTACACTTATAAAACACGTTTATTTTGCAGAAACTTTGTTTTTGCGGATCTTGAAAAAAAACCACGCCAAAATTAGAACCCGCAAAAATTTAGTGTCACATGCACGTAGTGCTTTGCTATGCATTTGTAGACAACTAACAAGTGGTATCATTGTGATTAACACTTGCATTTTGTGCATCTGGTTGATCAGCCAAAGCCGTGTTCTCTTCTTTAAGGGATGTCTTGGTTTCTCTGAGAGTAATAAACTCTCTTACTTGCCCCAGGTCAACAGAGAAACGGCGCGGCCGACGCCTTTGCTTCACGGTACCCATTTCTGTCATCTCCATACTGTGCACATCTCCCTGAAGATCCCCAATAAAGCCACGTAACTCACCCAGATCAACAGAGTGGTGTTGCTTGTGCTCCTTCATTGCAGTAGCAGTTGCCTGTACACCTTGGCAAGAAGTAGCAGAAGGAGAAATCTCTCTTTGCAGCCTATCATACACGGGGTTCCCATTGTTATCCACGTTTCCACTAAGTGAATCGTCGTCTACGATAGGGCTGTAGCCTCTTGTAACGTGTGTTCTCGTACAGCTTTTCAAACTCGAAAACGATATCCCTCAAATGTGGTGGAAGGTCAAGCGAGCCGTCAGCACCGATATTGATGTAAAGTGGTTGACGAATTGTGGTTGGAACATTGTCATCGTCTAGCGTTTCGTATCCGTGGTTATTTGTTGTGACGATTCTCTCAATCCAGTCAGGAGAGGAAATGGCATAAGGTGCAACTGAAGACAACCTGAATTGTGAAAGCAAAACCAAAGCAATTATAATGGCCAATCACAACAAACATAAACAACACAATGAACCAATGAGAACTCGACGCCAAGCGCGGGAAAACGTAACCGACGCCGAAAACGCGAGTGACCACCAAGTCGTGATTGGTTTTGGTTTGCATCTGATTGATTGAGTAGGTGGCGCGAGTGTTCCTAAACCAATCACAGAGCGTAGCAACGCAAAACGAAAGCAATTGCGGAGTACTTTCGACACTCAATTGAAAACTGGTATCGTTGGTTCGTTAAAACTGTTTGTACTTAATTGGCGACGTTGACTTCCAGAAAGCGTAGCTTGTATAATGTTGATTGCGCACAATGTTTTTTTTAATTGTCTGCTAACATAAAGTACAAGCATTCTGGACGTAATGAAGTTGAGCTAGACTTTTTATTGGAGAACAAATTAACTGTTAATAAAGATAATCCGTAGAATTAAAATCCTTGAGAAATTTAGACACCAGCAGAGCAAGGATTATAGACAACAAGGAACCCTCTAGATGAACCCTCGCGATCCAGGAGATGGGGTCGTCCAAAGCAGTCCTGGAGGCGCAGCATGCTAGACGAGCTCACTAAGAAGAACTTAACAGAGAGAAATTGCCAAAAATAGAGTCCGGTGAAGGTACACGGTCGATGCCCTATGCTCCCCAGAAGGAGGCGAAAATGGCCTAAGTAACTAACGAATTGAAGTAGGCAGGAGGCATGTCCCTCAAAGACAAAGTGAGTTCTATAAGATGCATGAATACAGAAAAATGACAATTTTTCCTCCCCTTAGATATTCACTTATCATTCTAACCTTGATTTCCATTGTCGGAATTTGGCAACATCCTCCTCTTTCGGACAAAATATATCGCCAGGAAAGACTGCCAAAAGAGCAACAGTGCCGGAAAACACAGCGGCCACAGCTATGTTTACTATAACATTGTAAGATGAAACGTGTCAGTGGATTCTGAGTAAAACCAGTACGTGGTTTTATTTTGTCTCGATTCTGTCGTTTTGAAAAGAGGCAAAATATCACGCCGAGAAATACAGTGTAATATATTATATGGTCTTGATTAGCATAGATTTGTACGATTTTATTTATCCGTGTACTCCTTAGTTTTTTTTCAATTAAGAACATATATGAAACACTCGAGACAGTGTTTCATCCGATTTCCAAACACCTCGAATTTCGTCAAAAATACTCCGCTGCATGCGCGTCGATTGTATTTTCAACAATCTTCTCGGTGTTTGGAACTCGGATGAAACATTGTCTCTCATGTTTGACATATTACTTAACTTGAAATGCCGATTTAAAATTGATCAGCTGGATGTTAAAGAACTGATACAATCCAACTGACAATTGACTGTGGAACACCACCATTTCTTTTTTAGCAGAAAAACCTGTAAAATTCAACTATTTATTTATATTTTAGCTTTCTTCAGGTCATGTTGTCGAGTTAGCTAATTTTAGTAAGGAATACTGAGCTTTATCAAGAGAGGATGATCTAATAGAAACATTCCCCCATACTTGGATCTCTTCCAATGATAATCTTTTTAAAATCTATTTTTAACTTTCAATCCTGATTGGTCAGTTCGAGTAACGTGATGTCGGAGCCTCGATCAGAAGGAAATAAAAATAACTTTCACAGCATGGCGCGAAACTATTAATAGATTTCAAAAAACTGAATGGTTCATGGGGAATCCTTCTCTTAGATCATCCTCTCTTGGCTTTATGGAGAAATGTGTCTTGTGTGCATTACCTTTTGCTAGGCTATGTGAGCCGCCTGTGTTAGCGTCGGGTTTTGGCGTCTGCTTAACTGGATCTGAGAATCAAATGGAACACAAAAAGGAAGTAAGACTTCTCCTCCCGAAACGTTTTCTTCAAAATATTTTCTGGAAATTCAACCAAAAAAGAATAAATAGGAATTCGATTTTGAATCGAACTTTGGAAAAATGCCCAAGCATTAATGTTTGTGGTCCGTGAGTTGAGAAGGAACGTTATAGCCAGTAAGCCAAATATCCTTCCTCCTGACCCCGTTACGATAATTACATGGACCTCTTATCTCAAACTTTTTTCAATTGCACAGTGTGGTCGAATTTAAAAGCAACCATCGCCATAGAAATCCTGTATTGTAATCAGGTTAGACACCATAAAAAATCAAGATGAATTGTTATTGAGTCTCACAGTCTACAAAATACTGCTGCTAAAACAAAATTCAAACGAAAGATTTCAAAACATTGTGTGTACGATGTTGCCAAAAGGTTGAGATAACCGCAGCAACCTAGTAACAATTTTAAGAAAAAACACAACGTTTTTTAGTTTCAAAGACATGTTTAGACAAATTTCTGCTATCGTTAGTTACAATGCAATGTGTTTGTACGTACAATGAATACAAATCATGGAATTCACCCCCAAAACATATTTAATACCTGGAAGAGTTCTTGCAAAGTAGGCCTCACTCTTAGCCCCATTGCCCTTCGCGGTAAATGCAAGCACCTGGAAACTATAATTCGTGTTGGCGTTCAATCCGTTGATCTTTGAATGGGTTTCTTTCGGTGAAACTAAGGTACTGTTAGCACGTGACGTGTCATTGACATCATTGTAAAGCACTCTGTACCCAAGCACCTCTCCATTGGTATATCCGGGTGGGACTGGACTCCAACCGACTTGTACTGCATTTGTTCCCAGGCTAAACGCTGTTATATCCTTTGGAGGACGATCTGGAACTAAAACGACACAGGGCGAACATGTACGGTAGAGTTCAAAGGGTACGTCACTGACTATTTACAAACCATTATTTACGACATACAAGAGGTTATTCAGCAGCAGAAAGTTGTGTAATACGGCTGGGTATTTTTCCGAGTCAGTTTTTATTTTTCGAGCCTTTAGGCATAGTTAATAAAAGGAATGGTTATGAAGCCCGACAAAAGTCTTTGTTATATGTTTTTTGTTCGCTTTTTTTGGCCTTGACCCTGCACAAACCTGACAAAATACAATGGGTGTTACGTGTGTTCAGGCAACTAACAATAGAAACGTTTTCGATTACGTAATTCATGCATAGTGTATGAGCGCAAAACAAAAGATTGTGCAGGGTCGTCGACCTTCCAACATAAATATTGGCGTCTTTGTTTGCTCCTTTGAAGTTTGCCGGGTTCATAACCATTTCCCTCTATTAACTATGCTTTAGGCGAGAAAAAAGAGATAACCATTGACGAGTAAAAATGCCCAGCCGTATTACACAAATTTCCGCTGAATAAATTGTTTATTATACGACATAATTCATTCCTAAAATATTAGGCTTTCAACAGTGTTTTTCTGTAGCGCGCGGTCAGGGGGCTAAGACGAGTGTAACACGATCTCATATTTGCACTCGTTTTGGTGCGTATTGGCAGTCTAAAATACGATGACGTATAATAAAACGACATAGCATTTTAGAGTGCGAATACCCACCAAAACGAGTGCAAATATGTAGATGTTATTGAACTAGCGTGAGGTCCGTAATGGGGAAATATTGGTTCGAGTTGCCATATAATAAAGGCAATTACAAACAGGAGAAAAAAGCCACTTAGAGCTACTTAGAGTCTGTTTGCGCAGACACGTTAAACAAACTCTTCAATCTCGATCCAATCGCCCAGAACATAAACATTCGTGATCAAACGACGCAGCTAGCAAGCTAGCTAGCTTTCATGACTGTATACTGAAAAATAGACAATGTATAGATTCAGGTTTATAAACATAGCCCTGCTTTCACACATTAATAAATGGAATTATACACATGTAGATTATACAGGTTTTTATATACAAAAGCGCCATGTTCTAAAAGTTATGTCAAAATGAATTTCTGGCAGTTTAATTTTATTGATCAAGTTTTCATCAAGTTTTTACAATATTTATATTTATGTATATAAAAAAGAATAAAATAAAAATGTATGTTGGGCTGACGATAAAAAATAAGATTGCGCTCAACGAGATTCTGGCAAATTGGAAACACAAATGTCAAAGGAACATAAAGTTTGCTTGCCTTGAAAAGTAGACGATGTAGATTCAGGTTTATAAACACAGCCTTTTTTCTAACGCATCACTAAAAGCAATTATATAAAAGTTATACAGGTTTATATCTACACAGACGCCATGTTCTCAAAGCTGCCACGATCAAAACGAATTTCTGGCAGTTAAATTTTATTGATCAACTGAGTTACCTGTCAATAGTATCAGTTTCCATAAAGGCACGGCTTAGCCTATTTTATATGTTTATGTAAATCAATGATCTTCTACACTTACAGAGGCAGATCCAGGATTTTTTGATAGGGGGGTCCCAGGGTTTTCCCGAAAATGTGAAGTAGATTGAAGGAAAATGTTTGGAAGTAGACGGCATTAGTAAAGGAGCGAAGGGGGGTGTTTGGGGGCCTCCCACAGAAAAAAATGAGATTTTAGGCTCTGAAAAGCGCATTTTGGTGGATTCTGGAGATGGTTTTACTATGGATAATAGAGAAAGCAAAAAACCCTAAGGTCTGATAGGGGGCCCGGACCCCCCCCCCCCCCCCCCCCCCCCAACCCTCCCCCTGTATCCGCCACTGACTTATAATCAAATATTTCATACAATCTCAAGCCTGCATTCGCTTATGTTTATTCAGGCGGACGTCATTATACCCCAGGAGTGAACCACGCTGAGAAAACAAAACGTGGCAAACAAATTAAAACTAGAATGGATGGTTTCATTCCATTGGACAAATCCACGACTAAACAAACGTTTCTAGCTAATAACATCGATCACTGACGAGCTAAGAAGCTCACTCAGTATTGAACAACGACAAGTTAAGTACAGGTAAGTATTGGAGAAGTTGCCGATGCAATCTTCACTCATCACTTTTGATGCTCAGTAAATCTCTGACACTCGATTTTCCCTTTCAGTTGTTGTACCGTTTAGCTCTTTGTTTTTGCTCTACTCACAACTGACCCAGTTGCTGAGTTATTTGAAAGGTAAGTGATTTACAGTGTAGATATCTGAACAGATTTTCACGCGTTCAATTATATTTCGCTATAGCTATAAAAAATTGCAGTTTAAATCAAAATGGGGGCAAATGCCCCACTGTGATAGCTGTTAGGAACAGGCACTTGGAAAACTCAAACTACAGACTCTTGTGCGGCAACCGGCCGCGATCCACCATTTTCTTTTTTTTATATCAAATTTAAGACAGGAAAACAAGAAAAAAGGATCACTAATAGACTTGTTAAATAAGTCTGACGTGTTAAACAAGCTAATTTGATACCGAACTCAAACTGATTCGCATTCTAATGACGCAGCTAGCGGTAAAAGTCCTAACAGAAACTGCGGTTACTACATATGAACTAAGAGTGCGAGATTCTAAAGAAATAAAAGAACAAACCTATAAGCTAAATACCCGTGGGTGGTATCCTATTTCTGTTCTGAGACTCGATTTTGCGATTTCTGGATTTCTGAGGAATGTTTGTTAACAGTAACCAGTCCCCTCAGCGTGAAAAGTCTGATTGGTGACGACTATTTCTATTGTTGTTTTGTACGGTGCTCGAGAAGAGACGCTCGATTGTTGAATAGATGCTCGATTATTTGTTGTTTTCGGGAGTTGTTTTTGCACGCTCCGAGAAGAGACGCTATTTTGAGATTTCGGCTGTTACTGAGATGCTCTTGCACAAAAGGATCTTGCGTGACATTGTTATATTAAATACAAAGCCACCTTGTTTCTAGTGTACAACATGAACTGACCTTTGGGTCTTTAGCCTCTTTATAAACAAGCCTGCAACTAAGTTTTTCCTTTATCGGTTAGATCCGAGTTGCGTGCTCCTTTGCTCTACGATTTCGCGCACAACTGAGTACAATGTAGTTTGCTACGCTTTAGCGCTAGAAAGAGCGTTCGAGACCACACATTATCCCGATGTGTTTATGCGCGAGTTACCGTTTCCCTTCAAAGATATGCACCACGATAACTACAAGAAGCCAAAACCAACAATTTAAGGCTTATAAATGTGGAAGCACTTCAAGTCCTTCGATCTCAAATGTTTACGCAAACGGAACCCATTCCTGGGTAGCTGAAGTCATGTATTAGACACGTGTACTAATTTTATAGGTCTGAAATAGGTATCGATTTTTGGGTCAGGTCTGAAATAGGGTATGGAAAATCACACATTTTAGTCTGAAATGGGGTAAGGGTTTCAAGAAGCAGGCCGTACACCCCCACCAACAATTTCAGAAACTACTTTGGTTTCAAAATAAAGTGATTCAATGCATTCTCTAACTTTCCGTGTTTATTGCTGCCACAAAATGTGATGGCTTCATTCTAAGCCGTAAGAAACTCGCTAATCTAGTCTCTTTCTGGGTCAGTAAATTAACAGATATTCAAAACATATACAGTATACAGTTCATGACTTTCAGCTAGTTTATTCCGTTATTGATGTCAAACAAAGGTTATGTTTATACTATATAGAAATGATGATGATGCAACAAAACCTATAATGGAAGAATTTAGGCCATCGACAAATTTAATATATATAATTACCGCATATTATGCCACATGTAGTGACGAACTTTTAAAAGGCCTCACTGTAAGCCTTCGTGACCACGATGCGCAAAAGGCCTCGCACGCGCACAGTTTTAGAGTAAAGTACCCATACCTATAAATACCTATATATCAACTTATAGAATTAGAACGTAATTTGACCGGTGTTCATAAACGTGAATTACCGCGCTTCCATTTAGCTGTACGAAAAATCCAGTTATTGCATAATATTAAGCAGATGTTGATTGCCAAAAACGTGTCGGGCTTTTTCTAATTTCCCTCTAGCTTTGAAATTACAGGCCCAAACGTAATTTACAGTGGAAGAATATCGTTATCGTTGAACTTTAAAATGTTTTTATTTCTTTTTGAAATCAGATATAATTTTAATGGTTTCAAAATTGATGAACCAGTCCAAAAACGCTGAACAATTAACTTACAATGTAATAACAGCGAAAATATCAACTGAATGACTAAAGAAACCAATCACATCAAAGTATTATGCACTACAAGCAGCTATGATAGCTATTTCACATTGTTTACTATCCTTCACAGGTTAGAGGATCTCGAACGATGGCTCAATCCCGTGCGGTGAATATTTCGCCGACCATCATGTTATGTTTACTGATGTCACTGCTGGTCACCTTAACCTCTGCGATGATGAATGTGAGTTCATTTTATTATTAAACTGCCTCTTTTTCGATACTTTTTATATAAGAATAAGAACCTTTTTATGAGAATATTGAAACTAAGCCAAGCAAAAAGTTTAAAAACATATCAAGAACGTCCCCAAGGCAAACATTTTGACAATAACTTTTAAATTTGTGCCATTAATTTTGAAAGTGACATATAGCGTCCCGTTATGTAGTACAGTATGAATCAATCTTTGTTCATACCAGTGGGGGGGGGGGGGGGGGGGGGGGGGGGGGGGGATAGAAACTCCTTATAAATGGTTTGCATAGTTACGGACATAGTGGTGCCGGCAACCGAGTGTGCGCAGTAGCACTCAACTAGTTGCTAAGAGGATTGTCCCACGGGAACTTATTAACAATAAAAAAAGCTAGTCAGGCAAGAAATTCCACCTAAAATTAGTATGCATGATAACAAAATGTGTTCTTCCTGGGTTGTTTTCGCTCGAAAAACGAAGACGTGTTCTTTTCGTTCTTGTCTGATTTCGCTTCGCCTCGTGTTATTACGATTAAAACATTTTCATCCGACTTCACTTCCCCGTTCCAGTAGTAGCACTACTAACCGTATCCGAAAGACTCTCGCTATAGCCTGCAAATGCAGCTCAGACGGATTTTCGCTTGTTGTTTCACGCTGCCGAGATATTTTCTCTGCGGCGTAAAAGATCAGGCCAAAAATCCGCCAGCGCTGCGTTTGCAGGCTACACGCGTACAGCTCTTCGCTGCGAGCTTGAAAAAGTTTCCCGAATGAGACAATGAAGTTTTTGGTGACGTCATTCTTAGCAACGGCTTGATTGACACAGGATTCGCTCTGTTGGTTCTGTTGCCCAGCACCGCTATGTCCTCCAAAAGAAAAGTTCCGGCTTTCTATACCCCCCCCCCCCCCCTGGTTCATACCAACCTGAAATCGGACGTGTAACTGGACCTAACTGTATATGTACGTCATGTACCGAATTTAAATTAAAAATTTTTCGAGAACATCTAAAAATTAAGAACATTTTTAAAACCACGTTAGCCCAAAAGCTGGACGTTCTAGAAATAAGAGTTATTTAAAGTGTAAAGCATTTAATCCAATGTAATTAAATGTACTAGAAACTGTTGTGATCGGTTGACGACAATCAATTAATTAATGAATTAACAGATTAATCCGATCTATGTTCTTTTATTTACTAAATGTTCAGTCACCTTCATTCACCTTCATCATTAGGGCTGTCCACAGTATGCTCGAAATTTCTCAAAATTAAATGTTGCTCGAAATTTTTCAAAAAGTTGCTCAAAAGTTGCTCCAAAAATCCAGAAAGTTGCTTTTTTATTAAGAAAGTTTCCCTTTTTGGTCAAAAAAGTTGCTCGAAATTTCTCAAAAAGTTGCCTCAAAAGTTGCTCCATAAATTGGTTGCTTATAAATTTTTATAAAAAAATTTAAAAAAAAGTTGCTTTTTTTGTGATTTTGTCTGAAGAAAAAATATGCTAATCGCCAATCAAAGTAAAATATGCTAATCAAAGTAACATTTCTAAGCATTTTCATGCAATTTTAATGCAACTCAAGACTCAAATGGGTAGAAATTGCTCAGAATGCAAAAAGTTGCTCGAAATGCAAAAAGTTGCTCGAAATACGAAAAATTGCCAAAAAGCCGAGCCGAGCATATTGTGGACAGCCCTATTCAACATTGTAAACTAAATCTCGTTATTCAGATCATATCTCGCGCATACCAAACTTTAATTATTTGCTCTCAGTTCACGTGCTCTACAGCTTTTCTTTTCGTCTTCACCCTTATTTTTGTTTCACGCAAATTTAGCTAATCTGGTCAACACTTTAAAGTTTTCTCCATATACTTAATAAACGTTTGCAATTGTCCTGATCTCCCTCTAATAAGAGTGCTCGGAACAAGCATACGAAGGATTTATCGCTCGAACACTAGCAATGTTTTAGTCACCAAACAGGTCTGCATTCCCAAATTGACGTATTTTTACTATCTACGTTAATAGCACACTCAACCACCGATGCCACCATATGGACATTGTGGACACAGTTGCTGCAGCTGCGCGCCAGGAATGCCGGGTTTCCCAGGATTCCCTGGACCCGCGGGACCAGCGGGTGGTCCGGGTTCATCCGGCCCTCAAGGCCCCATGGGACCGCAAGGCATCAAAGGTGACCAAGGGGATCCCGGAAGTGAAGGTCCCGCAGGTCCCGAGGGACCTCAGGGAGATACGGGACCTCAAGGGCCCGAAGGACCAGAGGGCCCACAAGGACAAAAAGGGGACACAGGCATGCAAGGAATTCAAGGACTTCCAGGGCCCGCAGGCCAAGGGTTACCACGTAACTGGAAACAGTGCGTGTTTAGTGGTCTGAGCGACCCAAAGGATGTTGGGTTGGTCAAGGTAAACATTAATCCTTTACGCCCAAGAGTGCTAAGTTCAAAACTGAGGAAAAAATCTGGTATTTCATTTTGCAAAATTGTCAAAAACAAACAGTACCACGTGACAGTACTGCTCAATAGCTTTCATTTGAATGGTCACACACTAGGGTTTCATCCACAGACTCAAAAGTTAGACTACCGTCTACAGCATAATAAACAGTAAAGTCATGTAATTGCTTTTATAAAGTGATTTCAAACTTTTGATGTCATGGATAGTTTGGGTAGTAAGTCCACTTACTACTGACTTGTTCATGCTTTTAATAATCTCTTTAGGAATGTGTTTTCGAGAAAGAGTCAGACGAAAACAGGCCTGCGTGTGTTCTTCAACGGCGTTCTTCGCATCTACAACTGCCATGGTTGCTGCAAGCGATGGTATTTCACCTTCAACAAGAGAGAGTGTTTGGCTCCGGCGGCGATTGATGGTGTGGTCTACATGGTGCAAGGGACTAGCGCCAGGAAGAATTTGCTCCGTGTACGACAAATCGAAGGAGTGTGTATGAAAATCCGCAAGGGCACGGTGCGCATTGGATTCTGGATCGGTAACTGTGCTGGTTACGGAGCTGCTGACGGGCACACTGGTTGGAACTCAGTGTCCCGGATCTACGTGGAAGAAGTGCCAGCCCCACAGGCTTAAAAGTGATGGGAGTCGTCGCTGCTACCCAACAAGTTAGACAAAAAGATGATTGATTTTAGCAACATGTAGCCGACAGTGATGTAATAGGACAAAAAAAATGCCAATAAAGGTTTAAAAATCACATACCACTTCACCACTTCTTTTTAAATTTCCAGTTAAGTAAACGGACGTTTTCTTGTTTTGAAAACAAAGAAAGCTGATATAAAGGAGAACTCCCCTTGATGCACCACGCGCGTTCAACGATTAAGAGGAGCGACTGGGGACGAGTCTGAGAAAACACATTGTTTTCATGTGGCAGTCAAAACAAAGAACGTAGGTACGCAATGCGTACACGTACATGAACGCTATTTGGCATTTAGCTACAACACTATAAGACGTTATGGCCAAACGCTGCTAATAATGTAGTGAAGATATTCCAAGAATACCCCCTACCACATGGGTTTATCCGTTTTCGAGAAAATTTCCATGATTTTTTTTTTCTTCTTGATTTGGCTTTGATCTCCCTATTCCCACAGTGGTGGACCCAGAGAGAGAGGACGAGTTTTTTAAATTAATTAATAGTTTGAAACTGAAATTCGTCTTGTTTAAAAACGAAACTTGTGTTGCACTTCGCCTCTCAACTAAATACCAGGCGTGTTCGAATTTGTAATTTTTTTCGTATACACTAATGGTCGGGGAGCAGTCTTGCCCCTGACTCGTCCCCAGTCGTCTCTCTTGTCTCCTATTTGCGGCCGAGGGGAGCGCAAGGGGCGATGGGAAGGAGGAAAGGCTTTCTTCCTTCCCAGCATCCCCCGCGTCTTGCGACTCCCAACAAAGGAGACAAGAGAGACGACTGGGACGAGTCAGGTCTTGCCCGGCGTTCTATAAACTCAGTGTGTAATTCGCTTTCGATTCGTAAGTTTACATTTGAAAAACTAAATAGCTGTGCAAGACCTGTAAGTTTAGTTTGAACCAGTGAGCTTGTGTGTACTTTGTTTTGACGTGCCATTGAGCTCTTGAATTGCCGTATTTATCCCCAAAAAATGAACTTATTTTTTGAGAGTTACATTTGGTCACCGTAAAGTGTAATTGAGTTAAGTCAAGTGATCACTGATAATACCGATAACGGAGCAATTCAGCAAATGTAATTTAAACGAAAAAGGAATAATAAAGTGCTTTCACCGTTATCCATAGCAAAACTATCTCTAGGATCCACCAAAATGCACTTTTCCTGAAATCTCAATTTTTTCTGGGGAACCCCCTCCCGCCGAGTTACAGAAAACAGTAGCCTAAATTTTAGGAAAAAATAATGTAGTAAAAGGCTCAAAAAAATCAAAACTGACTCGTACAAATACCCAACCGCATTTTACAACTCATTTGTTCCACTGAATAACCTCTTAATATTGTCATCTAGGAAAAAAACACTTAACACAATTTCATGTTTATACTTTGGATATTTTTTACTGTCGTTTTATCTTTTTCACGCCAACTGGTTGCCACTGGCCATAAATTCACTTTCATTGCCTTTAATTTGAATCCGAAGGTTGGCTGGTTGCTACACAGCTCTTGTCACGTGTCAAACGTACTAAAAGCTGTCGTCAAAGGTATACCTTTGATTGCAGCCACATTTTAACATTACCTTTTGCCAACTATATTACTTCCCGTCCACACTAATGCGTTTTCGTTTGAAAACCTATCGTCCACACTACAACGATCGAAAATGCCGAAAACGCATACATTTGAAAACGCGGTACGCTGTCCAGAGTGGAGACATTTAAAAACGGAGCCCTATCGTATTAGTGCGGACAGCGAAAACGAAGGCTTTCGAAAACGCTGATGTCATTCACATCAGAAACATCGCGGGCGCGTCTATTTGTCGCATGCGCAGATGACTGTTGTAGCATATTTATGCGTTTTAGTGTGGATGGGTAAATCGATAGTGTGGACGCGAAGCGTGTGATGCGTTTTCGGTAAAAACGGAGCGTTTCTAAAGCACATTTAGTGTGGACATTCTAGTTCTAGTTTTCTCACCATCTTCGTCAGTTTGCACTGTTAATAAGCGAGCAGGTCCTTCGCCTCGTCTTGTCAGCCCAGACACTCTGATCTCATATTTGTTGTACTTCTGAAGTCCGCTGATCGTGAGTGATCTTGATTCTGTGTAGTGTATAGCTTTGTGTCCCAGCCTCGTTTGTTCGTCTGGTTTTATTTCCACTTTATATCGAAGTATGTTACCATGCCGATACCCGAAAGGGATTGGGTTCCACTGGACGTGAAGACTAGTAGAGCTTAGATTCCAGGCCGTTAGACTCGCAGGCGGAGCATCGGGCACTATTAAAAAGAAACAACATATTTGCCTACTGATGTACGTACCCGGCCGATACAATACGATCAACAGCAAAGAAATAAGTATCGTCTGAGTTTCTTATTCTATCTCCTATTGATCTCTTCTGATAAGTTAGCAATAGTATCTCTTTTGATCAGTCAGTAGCCAGTCATCAGTCAGTCAGTCAGTAAATTAGTCAGTCAGTCAGTCAGTCAGTCAGTCAGTCAACCCGTCAGTCTCTTTTCGTTATCCAGTCAGTCAGGAGCCACTCATTGAGTTAGTCAGTGAGTCATTAAGTCAGTTATGGATTCGGTCAGTCGGCCAGTGACTCAGTCAGTCAGCCAGTCAGTCAGTCAGTCAGTCAGTCGGTCAGTCAGTCAAGATCAGTCAGTCAGTCAGTCAGTCAGTCAGTCAGTCAAGTCAGTCAGTCAGTCAGTCAATCAGTCAGTCCGGTAGGCGCTCTTCACTTCTAATGTTAACTCTTTCATTCTCGTCTATTCTCCTTCTCCTTCCGCATTAACATACCATCTTCATCAGTTGAAATGACCAACTCCTCACTCCATGTACCATTCCCAAAGTGGTTGTATGCCCTCAGCCAGCAACTATAATTCCTAAATTTTTCGAGTCCTTTGAACGCCCAATTATGCACCGCAGGCGCCAAATCCACGAAATGTCGGTCTGACGTGTTGCGTCTCGCACAGGTCACGCGGAATCCAAGAAGTATCCCATGGACGTGAGGCTTGGGAACATCCCCCCAAGTGGCGTTAATGCTTGTCGAACTTACGTTGTGACCTTGGAAATTGACTGGTGGGCTTGAAGGCGCTACATGGTAAGAAGATCAAGTTTGGAAACTATATAACTGTACACTCAATCAAAATGGAAAATGAACCAGTAAGCCGTTAGAGGATTAGCTTATCAGCAGTTCAGTTGTACTTCGTAGGTCGCAAAGTGCGAACTTTTAGTTTATTGTCAACTTAGATTACTTCTGATGAATTGAAATGAACAACACTTCGCGGAAAAAAGATAGTATGAAGATAGTACGTTTTGCCGGGTATACTATGGCCAAACAGAAATGTTTTGTTTCCGCTGAAGACGCGTATTACTGAACATAGAAAGTGGGTCGGGTCGGTCGGTCGGTAACAAAAAAAAAAGGAAAAGCCATGAAACGAAATATTGACAACCATTAAGACATAAATAAAAACGTTAACGTTGATTTTGGCTAATTACCCGAGCGACCTTTTTCTTGACGAGCCTGGCATTCACTACGACAGACGTCATTACGCTGGAAATGATCCCATCATTATCCCTCAGATGTACAGAGTGCATTGCACGAGCATCAGCGATTCAAAGCAATGACGTTTATTGGAAACACGCGCACAAGCCTCGCGCTACGTTTTATTCAAATAGCGTGTAACAACGTACGTTTTTTCATTTTTACTGATTTCTAAAAAAAAACTATGACAATGAGTCAGTGACAACAAACATTTAAATACGTTTTGGTAGTTTGTTTCTAGTTTTTCATTTGTGCATATTTTTTATTATTTTTTCAGGTAAAACACCAGAGAAAGTTTGGAGAATTCGAAAGTTTACATAAGTATTTTCGAATTCTCCCAAACTTTCTTGAATATTTGCATCGGGCAATGTAACCAACAACGACGTTTTCTATTTCTCAGTTTATAAAAAGAAACTGGCCATTCAAATGCCACTCATGGGCCTTTATCACGGCCAAGTACGGCCATGTTGGATTACAATACATGCTTTTATTGCAAGGTCCCCAAGATCGACGCTACCGTTGCACTCGACAACGAGTTTTTGATTAATTTTTGACATGCGTCTTTGACAACTTTTTAAATATCCTCTGGGATTTCCGTTTGGCCGCCGCGTGATTAAGGAGTGTTGGAGGCGTCAGTACCGTGACATTTGAATAGCCCCCGTTTAGTTCTAGTCTAAGTTCAACCATGCGGCGCCACGTTAAATTGAACCATCAAATGTGTCAAAAAGATGTCAAAATTTTCGAAAATCGAAAAGTGGCAAACGGTAGCGTTCATTCCACTGTTGACCATCGGCTGTCCGATTACATGCTTTTAATCTGTTACAACAAATTAACAATGCAACTTGGTTTCCCAAACTGATGACTTACGTTGTTTGGCACATTTAGGGACATCACAGTACTCCCATCGCACGGTCCTATTTGTGGTGAAACACCACGGCCCATCTTTGGCGAACCCTCCTGGATTGCGACATAAATTTCCACTATCTCTGATCGCTTTGTAAATATTTCCATTGATATTGTGTTTATGGGGACATTGGGCATTCCACGACTGGCAGGTATATCCTGAAACCGTGACGCTTCTGTTGCCACGGTAACCACGTCCATCTCCGTAGGAGCAGTCTGCAACAAAATATTGACTTTGACTTTGGCGCGGAGTTTCAAACGTGACGCGACACTTTTTAGGCCAGAACATTTGACATCGCATAATAACAATCATGAATATTAACGCGAATTTTAAAAATTCGCGTAAATTGAACGCGTCTGAATTTGTCATGTGAGCGTGACACTTTTCCGCGACATCAATCAGAATTTGAGTCAAATTCCAACCAACCATTGTTCCCCCCCCCACCGTGCATTTGTCGTGTAAGCCGATCAGGCTGGTTTTTATCCTAGCGGTGGGGCATTCCTAGTGAGAACAACTGGGCAGCAAGGGGGTGTGCTCGTCTTAATTCTTATGCCTGATGCTTATATTTAAAAGACGTCACGTTTTGTTGTTTATTTAAAATTTATGCTTGATTTCCCCGATAGAAAAATATAAAAACTGAGTTGATATTAAACCTCGTTTGAGTCCCGCAAAGAGACAAGTATTTGTGAACAATTATAGTGTCTCATTAATAGCATTCTGATTGGAATTTAGATTTTAAATTCGCCGATCCTCTCAAAAAAGTTTTTGAACTTGTCCCGTGGGTCGTGGCATTTTTTTGAAATATATTCATGCTCCTGAATTTCGCGGCCGTGGGGCTCTTTCTCGTTATTTCCTTTATTCGGAAGTAGGCTTTTCGACATCGCGTTAATTTTAACTGACCAGTGTCACGGGGATTTTGACGCTTTTTGGTCAAAACTGTGCTTCAGTACCTTTTTTATTTACAAAATAATTCTAGAACACTGGAAGAAAAGAAATCAACCTTCTCTTGAAAGAGGAAAACAAATTAGATCTGTTCTAATGCATCTTGGAAACGGTCAAGTTAAATGATGTCACTGTTAGCCTAACATGTTTTCAAATTGCGATCCATTCCGACCCAGTTTCTCGTATGGCCAGAGACACTATTGACAGTTTTAAGTACACTAGGACACTTAAATAACAGTTTTGACCATTATTTTTCAGTCCAAATACTGTAAATACAAAAACGTTTTTTCTGTTTGAAATGCGACACTGATCAAAATTTCCCCGTGACCACTGCCCCTTTAAGTCGCAGAAATTGACATATAATAATTTATTTGTTTTCCGGTAGCGACCATTCCGGTAAACAAACCAAACATTACAAGATGTCACAGAAAATCATTACACAAATGTCACAACATTTCATTTTTTTCCTTTTTCATTCAGTGGCTCGTGATCACGCTTCAGTCTAACGTTGCTCATCAATTAAATTAGTTTTAACGAGAGTAGCGTTGTTTATTTGTCCTGATTAATTAGCTGATTAGGCAATAAGTATATTTTAATTAGTTCATCGATTCAGATTTGGGCTTATTTTTGTTTGATTTTTCCCGTAAGCGACCACTGGGTGGTCACTTACGAGAGAGTTGACTGTAATCAAAACGACAACCAAAAGCTAAACCAAGCTAAGCATGCACCATCAATTCTCTGTTGAAAGGTGTTCATGTGCTACTACGAAATTCCGATGGTACGTCATATAACAGTCTGGTTGACGATTTTCTATATTCTTATCGCCAGTCTACATGAAAGTCTAATAATATTGTAAGGGAAATAAGATGTTCTCACTCGTGGAAATTAAAAGTTGAACTATGGTATTCATTCAAACACTTACCTTCACTCTCTAGAACGTCAAGTTGATCTGAATCGTTAAAAGATGGAAAGGAAGATATTAGTAGTATGAAGGATTTACAGTTATTCGCTTCGCGCGTTATTTAGCGGAGAGGAATTATTTCAAAACTAGTCAGGCTGTAAAATTAATTTTAAAGTAGCATTACTCCCTTAATGTTAGGCGTTTCTCGTCAGCTGAGATTGTCTCAATTGAACATGCAGTTACAAATGTCTTATAGTTCGGTGGTACTGGAAGTGTTTTGCAGGCTAAGGCCAGCCTGAAAGACCCTGGGGACGAAGCAGCTAGTTAACTGTTGACGTCACAATCTTATTTCCAAGAGCTTTCTCACGCTTCGCGTTCGCCAAACAGAGGCGCCTGGGACCCAAGACACGACTGTCGAAGGACAAAAATCACAGAATAATGCAATTCATTTTCGTTTTTTATCAGGTAAAACAAATCCTCGTGAAACATCTGGACAGCCAACGACAATTTGCCAAAACTCGAGAGATGCTTTCCATTTGTATCCGATTTTGTTTACAGTTTGTTATTCTGCAAATAAGGCCTGGCTAAACAAACATTTTCTTGCCGGCTTCCGAGACGCAAAATTTGCTGCTGAAACAATGTTTCTCGCATGGCTAAACTGTGAAACATTTGCATCCGCAGCAATACATGTTTCGCAACAATGTTTCCTAATTTAGCCAGGCCCTAACGCGGGCGAGCAAGGAAAACAACACCCTCCTGCTTGGTAACCAGGCGCTGTCTTCTCCGTTCATTGATGCACAAGGGATTGTGGGCTTCTCCCCTGCGCATCAAATGTGTTTGGATTATCTCGTTCCCAGATCTCTTCCTTCCGTAGAAGAAGAAGAGGTTTGGCAACGAGACTAACAATCCTTTGCACTGACCTCGTATCTCGTCAGGATAGTAACAGTTGGACGATTCATTTTTGAAATGGCAGAGTCGTGCAGTTTATGATATCGAAGGGGTAAGGCCCCTGCGAGTTCAAGAAGTCCATCACCATTTTAAACTCCCGGTCACACGCTTTATAGTACAAGTTGTAGCATGCCTCTCTGCATACAAACTGAGGACTGGAAGAAATGTAGCAGCGCTTAAAATAATGATGACAGTAACACATAGTCCACCATATCCAAACAGCTTTGCCGCACAACGTAAGAATTGTCTGTTGAATTCTGTCGTGTTTGCTCAAGAAAGGTCTTCATTGCTCGATAGCGATACATCTTCATTTCGTTCTCATATAACTCGTTTTTATTGCTTCCGTAGACTGGTAGATATCCAATGATATCCTCGCAGTAACCATGATAACCGGTTCGAAATAAGGCTTGGTATGGCAAACACACCCCTGATTCGGGTTGAACTGCGGACCGTTTAGTTCTGTCAGCGGGCACGCATCTAAGGAAAGGAAAAATGTCGTTTGCGTCATTTTAAAAACAAAATAAATATTTTACAAACGGTAAGCTATTTCCCGGGGGGACTTCCATATGACAGGGGCGGGGATGCTAGTCGGAACATGTTTGAATTAAACCCCTAAAGGAGACCAATCTGGGCGTGGCTCAAGCTTTATTTGACCCCTAAAAGATACCATTCTAAAACAGACCTGGACGAACTAAGTTGTAATCGATGTCCGGTAATGAGACTTTGAATGATGGTCAGAAGAAATTTTGAAGATTTCATGCCTGATCGGTGTAGGCTAGACCACAAACACAGTATGACGGCGTATTTTATTTATTCACGTGCAACCCTAAACGATACCGTGATGGCTACAAATTTTGGGCGTTCCGTCCCAAGTGAAACCAAAATCCATAATTTACACCCACCGCCCCTTCCACATGGGGGTCCCCCAGGGGCTATTTCGAATCGTTCAATTGCGAAATAACATCAGTTTGCTCCCTGGCCGTCTCCTCTCGTAGCTTAGTTGGAAAAGTTCAATCACTGGAGGTCGTAAAGATGTTTGCCTTGATTTGTACATGTACATGTCAACGACAAGGGAGGAAAAGGAGAGAGAGCCTGGAATCGAGGTTGGGCAAGGCGTGCAAGCGTTCTTATGTCACACCCTGAAATGCGATCCGTTTCGGGCCGCACTGTAAATGGTTCCCGCGTTCAGTGTTATCTTTCAAGACGCGATAGGAAACATCAAAGTAAAGTAAGACTTACTCAGTTGTGCTATTTGTGCTTGTAACTGTAGTGTTTGCAGCTTCTAAAAGGGAAACGAAATCAGTATATTTATGAGAATGTTAATTAGTCGATGCTAATGCAAGCGGGAGGGGGGAAGGGGAGGGGAGTTCTTATGAAAGTCTGATTACGTTGATTTGTAGCCAAAGCCAGAGAGTTAGCTTCCCTTCTAAATTCATCAAAAAATTGTTTCAAATTCCTCCAAAAGTTTCTCGAAAAAAAAGCAAAAAGGACCTTGTTCGCACTTTCATGAAAAGAAAAAAGAAAAAAGAAATGTAAAATGTTTTTCAACTGTGGTTCACTACTAACAGACACCAGCTATAATCCGACTTCAACAACTGTAGCTCGACGTTTGAGTCCGAAGTCGCGCCAGAGTCGTGCTACGCGACTCTAGCTCGACGTTTGAATCAACGTCACGCCACAGTCGCGCTACATACAGTCGCGCTAATGTCGAATTTAATAGGATACATGTACATAGAATATAAGTTCGACGTTAGACTGTAGCTCGACGTTTGAATCAACCAGCGTCGTAGCGCGACAAGCCTTGTTGCGCTACGCGACCCTGGCGCGATGTTGATTCAAACGTCGAGCTACAATCGTGCCTAACGTCGAACTTGTATTTTATCTGTGGCGCGACATTGATTGAGTCGCGTTAAGGCACGACTAGCCTGTTTCACAGACGTTAAATTTGTTTTCGTAAGATACTGGCGCGCGCGCGCGAGCGCGGAGCGCGAGAAAATAATAGATCTATTTTTTTCTCGCGGTCCGCGCTCGTTGTCGCGCTACGCGCTCGCGCGCGCCAGTATCTTACGAACAAAAACAAACTTGAACGTCTGTGAACAGGCTAAGGCACGACTCTGGCGCGACTTCGGATTCAAACGTCGAGGTACAGTCGCACTAATATGTCGAACTTAATTGATCAATTGAGTTCGACACGACGATAGCGCGACGTTTGAACCGGGCCTTATGAAACAAAACAGAAATGGAATCAACTAATTTTGATTTCAAAATATGACTAACAATGAACAGATCGAACCTGACAGCAAAATTACTTTCGAGAGGCCAATCAAAACTCCCGCGGGGGGGGAGGGGGGGGGGGGCTCCCCATATATAATATAAGTGACGGGGGTGATCGTCGGAAATTTTTGTGAGAATCCTAATAGGTACCCGGTGCGAGTCTCGTTTTGCGGGTGTGACTCATTTTCACCCCTAAGAGGTACCAATTCTAAATTAAAACAAAACTAGTTCCTGTCATATTTTTTCGGCTTCAAATACCCTAATAGGTACTAGGGATAACTCTAACGGCGTTCATTTAAGATTTTAAACACCCTAAGCGGTACCAAACCACAACATTTCCTTCACTGGAGTGAGATTAAATGACATTTTTATGTTAGCCTGAAGAATTATCATGCAGGCAGTAATGTCGAAACGTCGTGCGTTTATTCTGACTTCCTATAATAATAATAAAGACATCGTTCATCCACTGCAGCACTGCATGATGCCGCAGGTAGCCCTTTGTCAATTCCTAAAAATAATGTAATATAGATCTCTCTCATCCGTGTCGGTTCGGCATATCTCAGTCTAATCTCATCCCTCCACTTCGTTTTCGGTCTTCCTTGCGATCATTTTTCTTGTTTTGGTCGCTACTCTGTAGTTCTTCACGTTATCTATTATTTTTTGCTACATAACTTGGCTGCTCGCTACAGCTTTTGACATGACAGATCGTTTCGGCTTCCTATATACCGTAAGTCGACAATAAGGAAACTGATTTTTAACCGGATCTGATTTTGAATTTTCCGTTATTTATACTATAAAACGTATCATCGGGCAGAATGGTCAGACACTTGCGCATATCAATGAGCTATATTACGGCGGGCTATACTGGCATGAACGCTCAATAAAAGCGCCACAATAATAGAGAAAAGGGTGAATTTGGTGCTCCGCACTGACTAAATCGCCATTTCGAAGTTTCGAGAGGATGTTTTTCTAATATTATACGGCGATTTTTTTGTTAGCCTGCGCGCAGACGTCTCCTATTTCCTTTCCGCGTGAAGCAAGGAAATAGAAGACGTCTGCACGCAGGCAAAAAAAAAACTAAGTAAAAAAATAAATAAAAATTAATTAAAAGTCGATATAAAAGTCGTCGTACCTTTTAGGGGTTAAAATTCGCGGTTTTGTACCGCTTTAAAATCAAAAATGACTACCGTTAGAGTTCTTCCGGTACGAATTAAAACAATTTATTCCGGTACCTTTAGGGTATTAAGACGAACTTTTAATTTTTAACTTCAAATTCTATTTTTAAAACTACATTAAATCTTCAATATTTCTAGCCTGCGTGTAGACTTTTCTTATTTCCTTGCTTCACTTCCGCGTGATTCGAGCCACGCCCACAAAACGAGATTCTGGTACCTTTGAACCGTGTTTGGCTCTGTCGTGTGGTCAAATGAATAAGAGGACTTCAGATAACCTGTTAAATCAGTCTGTTCAAATACCGTGAGATATTTGTACTCGTTTCGCGCGTTATTTATACTCCGGGAGCGGGATGATAATAGCGAATATACTTGACGGTAAAGCCGGACATGATATAGTGCCGACACTTCAGAATAGGCCTGAATAGATTGTGCTCGGCAACTTTTGAGCAACTTCTGGAGTTTTGAGCAACTTTTTGTACTGCAAGCAACCTAGAGCAACTTTTGCCTTCCTTGGCAACTTTTGAGCAACAAATAATGATAAAACACCCAAATTATCCCAAATGTTTCTATTATTGAAACTGGTCGACACTAAGAATGCTGTAGACGTGTATTGAATAGTATTGACCCTGCAAATGATTAACATTTCTTTGTTTTCTACTTTCTGTGCATGAATTGACGTGCACCCACGAACTGGACAGCAGCTATCTATTTAATATCGTTTGCGGATTATCCAGCGGTTATACGCTCCAACATTAATTAACATAATTTACTCATTAGAACTACTTTACTTCATTAGAAAGTACTACTGATTGGTAGTTATGTTGAAATTTAGATTATATTGAATTACACATCCAACATTTCTATGTTTTAAGTTGTTATCTAGAATAAAATGGCTTTGCCAAAGTGAGCAACTTTTCAATTTTGGTGGCAACTTTTTCAATTTTTGGCAACTTTTGAGCAACTTTTAGCCTTTTTTTGGAGCAACTTGGCTGGATTTACTAGCACAATCTATTCAGGCCTACTTCAGAACGAAGTCAATGAAACGTTTCAGCTGTTCTCACTATTTAAAACTTCCACTATCTAGAACAATTTGTGCGCGCTCTTTTTCAATTTGGTTGTGGCGGACATTCGGTCACTTTCGTTTGCGAATGCGGTTTTCTTTAAGTCATTCAGACAGGCGAACGCACTACCCTAATCTGTGTTTGCTGGAAACGTTTAAAGGCTTAGAAAACCGCTGCAAAAACCGTATAGGAGCTAGTAAATTGCTCAACGTTGGATCCAAAAAGATCGTAATCAGTCAAAATAAGATAATAACAAAAACAATTGTCCGAAGACTGCATGGACTGATACAAAGCGTGTAGGGCGTAAACAAGGTAAATACAATATTTCGACTGGCCTTCGTCAGGTTTATTGAAGGAATCGTGCAGTTTCTGCTAGTTTTTATACCTTGAAATTTCAATGATTTACATAATTAATCGAAATCAAAACGACAACTTCTAATACTTCAGTATTTGAATAGAAATGTTTGATTGATATAACCGGTTAGGTTACGCACACGCATGTCCGCATTGCGGACCTATTTCGATTCAAACCAGTCCAATCTGAATTATTTTTGCACATTCTCGCATGTCTGATGGCCTGTGAATTCAGCCGCCTTCTATTGAGACTTATTGACCTACATGTAGCTAAAGTTTGTTCGGAACGAGTTCTCAAACACTATGCTATACAGTCAACTCTCTCTGAACGGACACCTCTATAAGACGGTCCCTGCGCGCCCAGTACTTTCATAATATGAAATAAAAAATCTCGGTCCCGATGGTGTCCGTCTTAGAGAGAGTTGACTTCTTATTATTACAGCTTGCGTTTAGATCTGATTAGCATGCAGAGTTTGACAGACTTGTTTGAACATGAAGTAACTCGACACCTCAAATAAAATGCCTCTTCGGCACGAATACCTCAATATGCAAGCTAGAATTTAGATCAACCTGAGATGGTAACGAGGGCTAATACACCGAGAACCAGTGTTGGTACCGTCTGCCAAATCATAGTTCCTTCAGACAACTAGCTAGCACTGTGCTTTGCAGTGGCTTTACACCGTGTAATACCGCTTTCAGAGCCGCCGAGAAGTCCAAAAGCTGAGTCGCACAGAGCTGGAAAGCCAACCAAGTGCAGTCACCGACTGAAATGGACCAGCGACGTCATTTTCCGCCGAGTATATTTGATGAGCCTGTGCACTAGAGTGCGGGCCACTAGCCGTTGCGGCGACTCCGTTCGTTCGAAAACAAACACTGTTTCGCGAACAATACACTGTGACTGAGTCATTTAGCTTCAGCCTTGATGACCTTGTATAATGTATGTAGGGGGTAAACCCTATTTGCTAAAAAAAAGGTAGGATCGATTCTTGCAGTCACGCCACTGGAAGACTGATTTAATCATGAAATTTTTAATGTCACTGATATTAGTGATATCTTTGCTATGTCAATTGTCAATACTATGGCTGTATATCTCAAGTAAATGCGTACTTTATATTTTAGTGTATCTATTGCGTCTGCATCAGCTCAACATATAACTTATGTTAATTAATCTCTTGACGTCATGGTAGACTATTTTTAAAAATCAGGAAATTGTCGGTTATTATTCAATGTTAGGACAAGCGGGAATTCCTATTTCTTCTCGGCACTTCGTGCCTCGCTCGGAAAGCTTTCGCTTTCCGGTCGTTTGCCCTTCGGGCAACGACCGGAAAAGCGACCGATTACCCGCTGGGACGAAAAAACGAAAACAAACTGAGATCGAATAACGCAGTAACGCAATACACCGCATATAAAGCAAACAGATCGAAACTCGCAAAGGTTCACGTATAAAGCATTTAGATCGAAGCTCGCACAAGTCAAATTTAGCTCCTCTGCTCCCTGTGGTTAGGACAGTCTATGAAAATGTGAAATAATATCAACTTATTTGTTTTCGTAGTCCGAAACAACAGATCACAGACTGATTAACTGAACAGCCGGATAGGGAAATCGGATCGGTCCGTTAGTTTCCGGGTTGGTTTCAGTTCTTGTAGAAGCGTCAGCGGAACAGAGTAAACATTACAAGTCAAACAACGGGTTGTCGAAATGTTTGAGAGTCCTCTTTGTTCATTCGACTTCCTGTTTTCAATGTGGCTTGATCGGGTGATCGCATCTGACGATCAGCATCGCGGCAAAGTAAACTCGAATCAAACAGGAAATAAACAGGAATAAGTTGTCAGTCAAGAAATGAAATTGACATTTAAAAATCTCTTTTGTCTTGTACCTCTTTTTACTATTAAACTTTGGACTTAAAAGGTCAAGCCACGCCGCCCAAAATGGTCCTTTCAGGTAAAGATGGAGTAAGCGACAGAGGAGAGGGCTGAAGCTTCAGATTTATTTATTTTTCAAAATTTCCAACTAGCAACCCAGTCACTTTTATATGAGAATCTCCGTAAATGTGCCTTTGCAGGCGAACTCGGAAATCGACTAATCTAGGTATGGTCAGGAATAATGGAAAAATATACAAGGTGAGCAGCTTTGCTTGCAGCGGAACCTGGATAACAAAATTGACAAAATTGAGTTTCTAATCGGAACATTTAGTTTCCTGTTTACAAATCAACTTTTTTGTGTAAACAAATCTTCGCCAGCTTTTATGAACAGGGATTTTGATAGACGTGGGCGATGTTTCGCGTGTAGAATAAGAATGTTGTTAGCGGAGTACGCTTATCACAAAATCGTTTCACTTTTTGCTGAAATCATAATAAGGTTATCGCGATCGGCTCCTCGTTAAATCTCGGAAACAATCGGAGCTGTTCGTATATTTCCGAGTCGTTATTGATTGTTTTTAGCAAATTAGCACCTCGTTTCCCTTGAGACCAGTGACAATTATTTATAATTCGAAGAGGTTTATATGCATAATGGCGTTGAATAGCAACCGGTGAATTTAGCCAAATGAACCATGAACAATACCGTCTGTAAGTATGGCAACTGCAAAATGGCCGTACCAGTTCAATATGTAGCAGTTAAACCTTCTCTATGTGCCGTGTATTCGCAGAATTGGCAAATTCCGAATCCGGCCACTTCGGTAACCCAGAGAAATTTCTTTCACAGGTCTGCATGTTTATAGAGAAGCGTTGTTGTGCATCAAAAATTGATTTCTTTGTTGTTTTAACTTCAATTGATTTGTTACCGTCTGGGATCTTTGAATCTTTGCAGCGGCCGAAGTTTGAACAAAGATTGGATACGGGGTAGAGTGAAACATGTTCCACATCACCATCGCCGTCACACAACGGAGAAAGGAACGAAAGTGAGTTTAGCAAAGCTTTTATATTTTGGCCTTAGCTACTGCAAGATCACATAATTTTTTTTATAAGTGGCTAGTGCTCACGAGGAATTTGTTTTGCACATTTACAGAATGGTCGAGCCAAAAGTGCATCGTCTCTTCGAAGTGCCTCTGCAGACGTGTTTTTGGAAACAAGCGATGATGAAATTAGTGGTAAGCAAATTAATTTACATCATCCGCGAGAGATGAGCGGTATTTTCATGGCATTTATTGCTCAATTATTGAATTCAAAGGTCTTAAATCACAGTCATTCACTGCCATCAGGATTAAATATAATCCCGTAAGTTGTGCACACACATCAGATTTTGATATCCCTGACTTCGGACAGCTACTCCGGGAATCAACTGAATTAGCCTGAGATCAGGCTCCTGAAGAAAATTTGCGAGCGAAGCGAGCCGAGTCGCAGCCTGGGGCGAGAACGAAAGCGACGGAGCCTGAAGACATTCCTTTGACGCCGCCGATCCATGATACCAGATTCTGGTATCATGATCTGATTGGTCATTTTGCTTAATATTGACAGATTCGCGGTGAATGATGACAGATGTTGACAACACAATGTCACGCGTTGTTTGTTGAAGTTGAATACAGGAGAATTGAGCAAGCGTTTACGGAATTTATTCTTTGCCATCAGATCTTTCAGATATCCTTCGGCTCAAGGAAGAGCAAAATATATGCCTAGAATCTGTGGCAAAAGAGCGCGATGTATTTGGGACTCTCCCGACTAGTTTTGGCAAGAGTTTAACCTCGGGTGGAGATTAGAACGATCTACTGTTCTAACTGTGTCGCCGTTGCAGTTTCGATAATGAAAGACCAAGTCGAAGAGTTGTCCCGTTTAGGTCTGAAAGCTGAAGTTCGAAATGGAAGGATACAAACTGCCAAAAAAAATGGACATGGAGCCTGTTAGTCGGCGATCTTTTGCGTTGGAGTCCTTTCATTTGTGAAGAGAAAATTACGGCTGAAAATTGAACATTCAACAGACGTGGCGTTGGCTAAAATTACATATTTGCATACGCGTATTACGGCCGGTAAATTTCGTGGAAGAAGCCGTCTTCACCGCTTTATACGCTTACTTTTAGCAATTTTTACTTTCAAGCTTGTTTTATGGGTAATAGTTGAAATGCAACGATCATTTTTGCCGTGGGAAATAATTTATTTAACCATTATAGTTTAACAAGAAGTTAATTTGGGAAACACGCCAAACACTCCAGGTGACTTGTTGACATTTTATAACAGGACTAATTACTGGAGGGCGGATCGGCAGTATCAAAGGAATGTCTTCAGGCTCCGTCGCTTTCGTTCTGCAGCGACTCGGCTCGCTTCGCTCGCAAATTTTCTTCAGGAGCCTGATCTCAGGCTACAACTGAATAAGCAGCTGACTCATCCTACATTCATAGCAAAGGCAGCTGCAGTAGCATTAACCAGGTACATTTTGGATTAACAAAATAATTGACGTGTGATGAAAAATCATGCCTTGTTTGAACATGAAAACTATAACAAAATTATCAAATCTGATTGGTTACTACCAGGCGCGATTTATAATGTTAATTACATTGTAAACTTATCGCCAGTATATGAGCTTGGGAAACTGGTGCCTAGAGAGTTGGTGGGGGACTTATGCGATTCAAGGCAAGCATGGATTGAGGTCCATGACAACCCTGCGAGCGGGAACCCACCCCTGCACTCAGCCACCAGTCCACTCATTGCAGCCTCACCCATCCTTTCAGCCGTTCAGTGCTAACCTTTATTAATACCAAATACGTACATTTACCTACTGTACATTGCGTGATCGGTACAAGCTGAAAAGGGGAATGGGTGAGGCAGGGCAATAATCCGCAAGGATTTGCTAAATCTGCAAGCAATTGATCCACAAAGATCAGCTAGAATGAATGCGAAAATATAATGCGAGATACAATTAAGACAGTCTTGCAGTACCAGATGTCTTTTCGAGAGCACTGGATGTAAACCTTTTTGCCACCGTCAGGTGGATTGCGAGTGCTGGAGGCGCGAGCCTCTAGATTGGATTACACTCAGTCCTAATAAACTTATTATAGGGACCTTTATAGGTTTTGGGGGACTTTCATGAATCTGTAGAGGATACGTGTGAGAAACTTTGATCATTGGCAATCTTTGGAAGGTGATCGATCTTTAGGAATAACAACTATTGGTAACACACATTTAAACCCAGCTTAGCTTAATCAGCTTTCGAACAACCAGGGCCAGATACTATGTTACTGTTGTATAGATCTAATACAAAGGTTATTTGTGTTGTAGATACTGTCAAGGAATTCAAACTTACCTTGGTAAGAAAATTATAGTTATTCACTTCAGTTTACTAATATGTATTAGGTGACATCATGAAATATTTGTAGTCGTTGATGAACTGGTATACGGTATTTCATAAGCTTGTGAGGAAGTTTGTTGTTATGACCTGCCTAATGCATGTATCCTCACCCCCTCCTCCGCTGATGGGGATGCTCGTCTCGTTTAGGGGGTGTAAATTACGGATTATGGTATCACTTAGGGCGTTCAGGACGCAACGCCAATATTTTTTAGCCATCAAGGTATTGTTTTAGGGTTGTATGCGAAGAAATAAAAAAAAACACCGTCATACTGTGTTGGGGGTCTCATTACCGGAGATTGAATGCAACTTAATTAAAGTCACCATTACTGTTGTCTTTTTAGGGGTCAAATAAACCTCGAGCCACGCCCAGATTGGTCTCTTTTAGGGGTTTAATTATTCCAAATTTTTGACGAGCATCCCTGTCTGTTCCAAATGGGAGCCTCCCCCTCCCCGACCACACCTTTCTTAAACACTGTCTAAACTTTGTTTGAACAATCGGCTCTCTAGTTTTTCTTGCTTGGTGGGTGCTGTGATTTGTTTCTAGAAAAATCCAGATCCTCATTATCAAAGCAAATTGCAGTTATCCCTTTGCTTCCTGTCCCAAACATGCAAGAAAAACCTCTGGTACCCTGGTTAGATACATGTCCATTGTAAGACAATATAAATTCATTTTGAATTGATGACTCAAATTTTTATTTAATTGAATTTGGGAACTACATGTATATACTGTAAAGGTGAAAGGTTAGCAATAAAACGTTGCTGGTATTAATAACAATGTTATTTAGTTCACTTATTTTTTTCTGGCCTTTTACTTGAAAATAATTAATTTTGCCTTTCAATTGAAGTACGTTGAGTGTTTGAAACATCTCTAGCACCTTAATTTTAACAGTTCATTATTCGTCCATTTAAAATATGTTTACAACAGAGGTGTCAAAGTGTCTAAAAATAAATGCGTGTCCAGTGAGTCCATATTGTTAAAGGGACACTGTCCCGGCATATTTGCTCAAAAATGTTATAAATGCACGAAATGGTCCCTAAATCTATCAAATAAGATCTTAGTAAATTCTAACTAAATGATAAAAAGCAATTTCTTCAAGAAATTCTATACTGCACAAAATTTTTGCAAAATTTCAAAGATTTTCCGAGACAAATTTGAAACTTTGAAGAACTGACATCCTAACGTTTTTTCAAAAATCCATATTGCAATCCATTTCCATCCTCGCTGTCATTTGTCATCCTCACTTCCTAATGGGTTCCTGTCATTTGTCGAGTGCTATTCTACAGAATCAAACCATTATTGTTCAACTTCCTATGATCTAGAATGTTTCTGAGCTTCCCAAAATCATGCTAAAATCAGGACAGTGTCCCTTTAAAATTCCTGTAAAAATCATATTTTGAATAACAATGCTCTTTGACTTATTATTTTTTATGAATAAAATAATGTTCTGTTGTGTTGTTCTGGAAAACTGACGAGAGCTCAAGTTTTTAATGCAGGACTTACAGCATATATGATTTTGCCAAGGAATTAAACTTGACTGTTTCAATCTTTTTCTCTAAAGCAACTCTTCAAACGACTCACACAGCAAGTCCGAGATGTTAACCAGTGTATGAACCAGCAAAGAATATACAGCTTCAAGGTAATGGTGACATTTACGAAGTCTTGCCATGTATAATTTTGAATTTTAAAATTCAAGACATGCAAATAATTATAAATGAAATGAATTATGTTGTATGTTAGTCCTAATATTGAAAACTGTGCAGATAAAATAAATTTTAGGCTATTAGCAGTCCCTATTTTCCTTAGTTTGTTGAGCGAGAAGCAAAATAAAGTGAGAGAAAAATTGGCCACATGAAAAGCAGCTATTCCCCCCCCCCACCTCGCTTTACAATCATTTATTTCACTTCTCACTCGACAAACTTAAAGGGGAACATCTACAGAGGGACTACTCATAGTCTAAATCATTTTGAAAAAGATTTATAAATACTAGTTTTTAAATAATTTTTATAACCAAAGCAAACAAAAAATATATTTTCCACTGAACTGAATATAATGGCTTGTTCCTGATCGTACAGTGTAATAATGTTTCCACAATTTCCTTTTCAGTTTTTTAAATCATCAAGTGCATACATGTATGCATTAGTGTTAACATTTTGAAAATCAAATCATTTAACATAATTTTTTTTATAGCTGCGCAAAAAGCTTGGATAATTTTGTCTTATTCAAGGATTGTCATATTCAGTTTTAATTTTTATATTAAGGATAAGACGTAGTATTAAAGGTGATGTGTGTTTTATTTAATGTTGATCACTTGCATGTATTCTTGCACTTACTTCCATTTGTATGCCATTACTTTATGCCTAAAGCAGCTCTCAGCTTCAATTATTAACTACATGTAAGATTCAATATTTCACTGGATGAAGAGAGCTCCTTTATTTGACTTTTAAATGTGATCCAATGTAAATTATAATAATATTCCTAGTTTTCTTTAGTCCCATTTTGGCTGTAAATGGTTTGGTTTCATCTGAGAAATTCAGGCTGTGAAGAACTCAATAACTTCTTTTGTTTGAAGAAAGCCGGCTTCATTTTTGCTTGCATGTTGAGTCATGAATTGATTCCAAATCGAAATTAAAAAAGCATTTGCGTAACTATTAAAATAATAGGCAGTTGTGGATATTTTCAAGATAAATTATAACAAATTTACAATATTGCACTGCTGATAACCCCATCATAACTACATCGCAACTGCAACCTTACATGTATATTTTCAAGATTTTGAGCTGAACTCCTGCTAGCCCCGAGGACAGCGTGTTATAGAAACGTATTTTATTTGTATTACTGAGTTCTTTTTTTCTAACGACCATTTTCTCATAAACGAGTATATATGTGTAAATTATGAAACTCCTACATAATGAATATATGTTCAGTACCGAAATATTTGTTATTTTAATATCCAATGTTCGTTAAAACGTATCTCGGATTGTAGTCAATTATCTATTTTTTCAGCAAAACGTTGCTATTCTTAGATTTTTATCTGGTGAAATAATTATTTTGTAAATTTTACAACCTCTTTTGAGTATTAAAATTTCCGGCAAATCTACCTTATTCTCACCTATTTTCACGAGTATTAATTTTCGCGGTTTTCGCGATGTAGCAAAAAAAGAAATGCGAAAATAAAGACGATATTTTCGCACAAATTATTTTAAAATGTTTAAGCCTTTGAGCTTTTTCTGTCGATTTAACGCGAAAATTAGCGAGAATAAGGTCTCAGACCAAAGTCTTTTTGGAATTCAAGACTAAAGTGTCCCATAAAGTGTGTTTACACTCTCAATTTTTCTTATATCTGGCCTAATTTACAATACAATTTTCCATTGGCGCACAATAATTTGTTGGTTATGAGGGGCAGGAATTTTATATTTGCAAGACAAAGTGCAAATGGCCGGTTTTATTACGGTTGTTCGTTCCTGAGTATCGGCGGACCGGAGTGTACTGTGAATTGCGGCCCCTTTTCAAGTCAAAAGCGTACAATTTGCCGGGTAGAACTGCCGGCTATTTATTTTTGTTTTGCTCTGTGCAAATGGTTAAACATGCAGTTGCCCGAGTAACCGTAAGTGCGTAGCTAGTATGTTGTTATTACTTGAGTGGAAATAGATGTGAATTGCAGTGAATATAGTACAGCTGTTGACTGTAAACTTTTGAAATGGGCGCTTTGTTTTTTCCGCTGCATTATCAACAACCCCCGGACATGGCCAGATACATGTAAATTCTTGCCAAACATTTTCCGGCTAAATTGATAATTTTCAATTTGTCGAGAATGTCCTGCGTAATTCTCAAAGTTTCAGCTTTCCTGTGTCTATTCTAGAAAGGTAAGTGCTTTCTCGTTGGACAAAATTTGTTTCAGCTCAATATTTCGCGGCTTGTTGCAATTGTTGGGAACATTTTCGGTTTTCGTATGAATATCGAATGAATGTCGGTTACGTTTTCCCCTTTCTGGTTCCATATTAATATTATATTTTATTGAGCGTTTTTAAGAATTGTGCAGTGCTTTTTTTTAATTTAGGCAGATTGTTTGCTTTAATTGAGGAAGAGTACACATGTATATTCTTGTTGTAGCGTCAACAGCTACGCTGAAACTTCTGGGGCAATCATGTCGAAAACTACACTCTTCAATGCGAGACTTTGTTTCTTTCAAAATATTTCATGTAAAACCCGCTGCTGTTTGCATGGCTTAGTGGAATGAGTATTGAGTAGCAGTTTAAGAGCTATTATATATATATAAGAAAAAAGAAAAAGAAAAGCGTATAGTTTCGTATTGCCGTTTTGGAGTGGCTTTATAACGTCAGAGAATGAAACTTTGCTGTGAAAAATCAAGAGTACGATCGCCACTATAAATCAATTCAATGTTTTCATGTCTTGATGTACCAACGGGGCATTATAAAGCAGCACGCGTATTGTGTAAAAATTGGCATGCTCAGTGTATAAAGTAAAATTTATATTTCAAGCTTTGTCAGTACTGGAGGCTTGTTAAAGGAGATAGGTTTTTTTTTTTGCGATATACAACATTGAATTCAAATCATAGGAAAGCTAAAAATAATATAGCTTACTACATGGTAGAAAAATCACCAAAGATTGAGAATAAATAAACGAGGAACAAGCAAAGGATGGTCAAGATTGCTGGAAACTAAGCCAGATTACGAACGATGAGCTTGAACAATTTGTAGCTACTTTAAATACAGCCAAGACACAGTGAGAGTTGAACGACCTTCATGAATAGAGACAAGAAAGCAAAAGCTAGAAGTTTTACGCGGAAAAGCCACGTCGCTCCAGGGCTCGTAAACTCCCTTGAGCGAGTGCTGCGAGCAAGCAGTGATGTTTTGTAAAGGTTTTTGTATATTTTGCCGTTCACAGCATCACATGAACAATGAGGGTATTGCCAGCCCCGCTCTCCGTCGCAGCCAGCTGGCAGCAGCTATGAGCAAGAGAGAGATCCCTGCCACTGAAGCACCTTATGAACCGTGTAACGACTTAGGACCAACTTATGCTAGCTACCTAACAAGACCCTGCAGCCGACACGACAGGTCAGTGGGTACTGTTAATTGTATCCAGTTCATGACTTATGGTCCGAAATCTCCGCTCCGCCCCGAGTAGGAAATGACCAAATGCTATTCGCCCCCCCCCCCCCCCTCCCCCTCCCTCCTCCCTCGCCTTTCTGCCTGACTCCCTCTCCCTTCGTCGTTCTTTTGCACTCGCCCCAAGCCTCCAATGTTTTCCTAATCCAAGATGGCGACTTATAAACACTCGATGGAATATTCAGCGCTCGCTCGCCCAAAATACGCCTGTTCTGCAGGCTACGAAAACAGTAACACGTGATTGCTGTAGAGCCTGCGAACACAACTGTAACTTCTCATCTTGCATCCTTTATTGAAATATCATGTTTGTTCATTACAGGGGTGCCCGTAGTCCTGTACCCATGCCACGCCCATCGTCATCCGCCCCTCCATCCCGCACCTCCTCTCCCTCTCCAACCTTACGTCCCTCTTCTCGCAGTAGCACCAAACGCACCGCAGACAAGGCTGCAGATCTCAAGAAACTCCAACAAGACTTGGCTGAAGCTGATGGCAAAGCGAGGGAAGAATGGGAGGAAAGCGATCCACATTTTGAAGAGCTCTTTGTCCCAGAAGAGATATCACCGGAGGATTTAGACTTTAGATTTCACGACCCTTATCCAGAGAGTTGGGTCGAGGAAACTGTGGAAGACGCTTGCTTTCGAGGAACGAAAAAAACTGACCCGTTCATGCACAGGCTACAAGAGCTGGAAAATTTGAAGGAAGAGACTGTTTTGTGGGAAATATACAAAGAAGAGAAAGCTAAACAAAGTACAGATTCTACAAGCTCGGCTAAAGGATCTTCGCACAAATTCACTCGGCAAACTCCCGGTGGAGCGTCCAACGCTAGAACGCAGTCCGCCAAAGTTAGCGCGCCGCAGTTGTACCGCGCGAAATCCGCTGTCAATAGACTGAAACGAACGTCGTCGGCGGGAAAGAGTAACTCATCGAATCATACGATTTCGGCATCCGATGAGGGATCGGATAGCGTGCAAACTTTCCGTAACAGTGGCTACCAGTTGGGTGTTTCATTCATCCCTGGTTCGCTGTATCCTGAGGCGCGTCCACCACCGAAATCCGAACTCACGCGCTCCAAGCTCGAAATCAACGGCGAAAACAATTATAGAAAGGTTCGTAGCGCGTCTGCTTCTGTGAACACACAAACGAACGACAGTAAGAAAACACTCACGCCCAAATCACCGCCCTGTGAAGCGTGCAACCCAAGACCAGCGGTTTCTCCCAGGTCCGTATGCACCACGCGGCCCACCTCGATACATGCCCTTCGCAGCCAGTACGCCCTCAAGGCATCGGAATGTTATGACATTGTAGAATTAGCTCGGACGTTTGATCCACCGTGTAAGGCTCACTTTGCTAAAGCTAAAGCAAAGCTGACCACCTCTGGCGTTGATAATGCCATAAGTAAAGGAATATCGCCAGGGAAAAGTTATTTCTCACAACGACGAATATCTTTGACGCGGTTAACACCAGATGAAGGCATGTCTGTTAGAGGGGTCAATCCGCAGAACATGGCGAGACCGTCTATCGGCCGCTGTAAGTCCGCTAAAAGGGGACCTAAGAGGAGATGACGATACAGAATGACGGAATGAAATGCGGCCGGAGAACGATGGAGAGAGAATGGTGTGCAAAGTCGCATCAAACGTAACTCTCAGAATATTTACAGTGTAGAGCCCCGCCATCTCGAAGTCTAGCGCCGCTTACTTGAAACGTTTCCTTTTTATAGGAGCTATGTGACGATATACAATCAGACATTGTTTAAGATGTATAATGTAAAATCGAAGCAAACCTCAAGAAATTGGCAGGAAGGTAGAAAAACACCAAAGACGTCACTATAAATAAAAAGAATCAAGGATGGTTAAGATTGGAGTGGATTGAGATGGATTACGAACGACGAACTTCGAAAATGGTGTGTTGATTATCAACTCGAAGTTGATAAAGGTAAATTAACCGCCGTCGCGAATTTCTACTGAGAAGCTGACGTTTCGAGCGTTAGCCCTTCGTCGGAGTGACGAAGAGCTAACGCTCGAAACGTCCGCTTCTCAGTAGAAATTCGCTACGGCGGATTTACCGTTATCAACTTCGAGTTGATAATCAACAAGATAAAGGCCAGGAGTGAGCATTTGCACATTATTATAGAACAGGGAAGGGAATATATACTAGACACAGGATTTGTGATTAAAACAGAGCATCGGAATGAAGCGGTGTATATCTTTTAACACACTGTTGACAATTTTGTTACTACCCCCATAACCTTTTCAGCTGGCAGAGAAGGATTTTGGAATCATGGTGATTGCGTCTAATAATAATAATAATAATAATAATCAGTAACGGTTCTTAGAACGCATGTTGCGAAGCCTCAATGCGTTTACAAATAGCCTAAAAATAGTCTCACTTATTTCAGACATTTCACAAGAAGAGGATATTTGTGTACTTATTTTTTTACCTCTAATGGATTACTCACAACTAGTAGGATTGAATCCAGTTTATATGCAATACTGATCATGATTTGAGAATACACTTCTCCATGCGATGACTTTTCCCGCTTTGTACACGTACTGAAGCTTTCGTGTTTTCATTTTGTGTGCGTTTACTGAGCTCTTAATTACAGGATTCGTACACTCAGATTTTTGCAAACAAAATTCAATTCAAAACTTAGTTTTCCATACCAACGAACGTAATGAGTAAAATGATACTAGATGACTGTACAAATGTTTAATTAATTTTCACAGATTTTCAAAGATTTCATTTTAACAACTTGGACCATTTAGAACGGTTTTCAATTGAGTGTCGTAAAGCTAACACTAAAGCAATTTAATACAATGGCCAATCGGAACAAACGTAAACATCACAAAGAGCTAATGAGAACTCGGAGCAAATACACGTAACCGGCGCCAAGCGCGGGAAAACGCGTGTGACCATCCACAAGGCGCGATTGGTTTTGCATCCTGATTGGTTGTCTAGGTCGCGAGTTCAAAAAGACCAAAGCAATTCCGGATTACTTTCGACACTCAATTGAAAACCGCTCGGTTTATAGCAATGTCTTGTTCTTCCAGGTCCTATCATTTCCTGTGAGAAGCGTTTTGTTATAGTCGATAAGATTATTTGAATCATGTTTATATTATAGTTGTTTGAAAAAAGAGTAAATTTTAAAGTATTTTCATATAATTGCAACAGATATTGAGTGAACTAACATATGATGTGTAAATTACAAAACATTAATTTAATACTGATATTAACGTTGTGGGATATATATAGTATTGTGTGTAAATAAGAAGTTTATTAAAACTGAATGAGAATTAAAAAAAAGAACATTTGATTACCAAGAACCGACTATTACAGTGTGACTACTGCATCCAGGGCCACTAAGGCTATGTTCACACGGTACTGGTATAAGCACTTTCGTTCACAAGGGACCTGCTATCCGTACCAGGACCGCCGGTGTTAAACACGTAGACCGGCTCGTTGTGGTGCGTACCAGTTGCGCAATTTAGGCTATGTTCACACAGGACCAATCCCAACCGTGTATTCTGCGCATGATTATAAACTTGTAGAAAGAGATGATTTACTCGCGTTGATCCCGCAGCGGACCGGTACCAGCCCCGCCTAAAAAGGAACGGGTCTCGTGTAAACAGACTTGGTCCGGTCCGGGCTAATTTTTTTTTTACGCCCACTTCAAGATGGCGGCCATTTACATTTTGTATTTTTTTAAGCGACTAAATATTGTTTCGGGTTTATCAACAGTTTAGAATTTGAATTTAGCCAACGTTTTACTGTTTGGGGTTAAAAAAAGTGTTTGAAATTTTGATGTTATAAGTAGCGATTTCATGATTCGTTCGTAGTAAACCGGTTCGTATTGGTCAGTTTTGACGTATGTTACGGGAGCACGTTATTGCCTTAAAAATTAGTGTTTCGGGCAGCTAGCGGCTCGATTGTGTTGTGCTAGGGAATAAGGTTATTGTGGGTTAGAATCAACTCAATTCATTTTTGTGGAAAAAGTCTTAACGCCGCCATCTTGAAGTGGGCGTAAAAAAAAAATTGCCCGGTCCGGTCTCGGACCGGGTCCATTTGGGACTGGTCCCGTATGAAACATAGCGTTAGACAAGGAAAATCGGTCACATATTGCAGAGCGGAATAGAGAATTTCCATAGCAGACGCAGCCATGGGGAACAAATGAAAACTTCGGTGGGAAGATGTTCAAATTTATTTTCACATAGACCAAGACAGTATATTATCCTCTCTTGTATGATTAGCCATATTATCCTCTCTTGCCCATAATTAGACTCAGAGAGCAAAGTCGCGCATAGAAAAAATAAATAGGAATATGAGGTAACGTCACAGTCTTGTTAAATAAAATACACCAAATGGCAGTCGAGGTCTATAAAAAAGTGTGGTACCATTTTGACCGTGCATGTGCCAAGACCTTGTTTTTGATAAGAACCAAATATCCATTGTAAGTAAGCCTGATTATTCCGCCCTTTAATCAGTCATTCGATCTTTTGGTGGGGAAAAAGAAAACCGGCTTTGACGGTTACTCCTGACAGTCTGACACTGACGAGAATCTGTATGAATGAGCTATCAATTAGACTACAAGCAGCCCCTCTTTCGCTCAGTTCATCGAGCGATGAGCAAATAAAGCCATTATAGTCAAAATTAATGATCTCAACATTTGTTGAGAGATGTTGAGACCATGCCGTGTCAAACGACCTCACCATTTCGAGAACACAAAGAAATGTCGAGACAAAGTTTAAACGAAATCAAACCCTTCTCAACATGTCTCAACACTTCTCAACATTGTTGAGAGGGGTGTCAAACGACCTCAACATCGGCTCTCAGCAAATAATGTTGAGACAAAATAGTCAAAATAATGTTGAGACGGACCGTTTGAGACAGGGACTTAAAGTGAGAGGGAAATTAAACTAGCCGCGCGAAATCTGGGTTGAGACGCACTCGATGAACTAAGGAAAAGACAACCTCGTTCCCAGGGTCTCTCTTCTTCCCTGGGAACGAGGTTGAGGAAAAGAGGGAGTGCGGACAGCTCGTAGTTTAACTGTCAATTGGTTTTTCAGTGAAACGTCGTTAAATCTCTGCACGGGTTCATTTCCTCGGCAACGCTGATCAAAGCTAGATCATTGTGTAAACGTCAATGCTAGTTTCCGTCAATGCAAACAATCTGTAGGCACGTATTGTTACAAGAGCTCTTATAAACGCGGATAGCGGTGTGTTCCAGTCCGCCGAATGTCTCTCGGAGATCAATCATATCCACGCACTTTTTAATGAAGAGCATGTAGGATGGTTAAGCTCTGTCAGCTGTGCTAGTACATTAGAGGGCGTTCTCCATATCTTTTCCTAAGATGCGACGGAGTACTTCTGTAATTTCCGAAGGTTGAAAAACTCTCTTCTTCCTCGCGTGACCTTTTGGTGTCCAAAGGATAATCTCCACTGAAACAAATTCAACAAAAACAACGCAAGTTAGAATTCGGCAAATCGCCGACTTTTATATATATATATTAGATATACAGCTGCACCTCTCTACAACGGCCACCCCGAGGCAGAATTAACTGGCTGTTGTAGAAAGTTGGACGTTGTACGGAGGTTTCAATAAGAGTAAACTCAATGGATCGGCGCACGGTTGGGACAAAAAATCCTCAGCTGGCCGTTGTAGAAAGACACTGGCTGTTGTAAGAAAAGTCCGGTATGGATCGGCGCACGGTCGGGACGAAAAATCCAGGCCGTTGTAGAGAGGTGGCTGTTGTAGGGAGGTTTCAATGGGACGAAAAATCCACGCCGTTGTAGAGAGGTGGCCGTTGTAGGGAGGTTTCAATTGGACGAAAAATCCAGGCCGTTGTAGAGAGGTGGCCGTTGTAGGGAGGTTTCAATTGGACGAAAAATCCAGGCCGTTGTAGAGAGGTGGCCGTTGTAGGGAGGTTTCAATGGGACGAAAAATCCAGGCCGTTGTAGAGAGGTGGCCGTTGTAGGGAGGTTTCAATTGGACGAAAAATCCAGGCCGTTGTAGAGAGGTGGCCGTTGTAGGGAGGTTTCAATGGACGAAAAATCCAGGCCGTTGTAGAGAGGTGGCCGTTGTAGGGAGGTTTCAATGGGACGAAAAATCCAGGCCGTTGTAGAGAGGTGGCCGTTGTAGGGAGGTTTCAATTGGACGAAAAATCCAGGCCGTTGTAGAGAGGTGGCCGTTGTAGGGAGGTTTCAATTGGACGAAAAATCCAGGCCGTTGTAGAGAGGTGGCCGTTGTAGGGAGGTTTCAATGGGACGAAAAATCCAGGCCGTTGTAGAGAGGTGGCCGTTGTAGGGAGGTTTCAATTGGACGAAAAATCCAGGCCGTTGTAGAGAGGTGGCCGTTGTAGGGAGGTTTCAATTGGACGAAAAATCCAGGCCGTTGTAGAGAGGTGGCCGTTGTAGGGAGGTTTCAATTGGACGAAAAATCCAGGCCGTTGTAGAGAGGTGGCCGTTGTACGGAGGTTTCACTGGGACGAAAAATCCTGACTGTTGTAGAGAGGTGGTCGTTAGTGGAGGTTCGACTATATTTTTGTCTAATCGACAAAACATACATTTTTGCAAATTTTTAAAACAATAAACATATGGGTGGGGTACACGAATTGAATGGGAAACGAATTCAAGCAACTGCCATCTTGGATTTGGACGCCAAAGGGTGTCAAGGAGTGTCATCTGAAGAATTGACAGAGCCCTTGAATTTTGCAAGAGAAGTTGCTAAGCAACATGACGTATCCCGATAGCTAGCTAGTTCTGATGGGAAAATAAGAATCGGAAACGTTTCGGGTACAGCGAAGATTTGAAAAAAAATGCTATTTGTTCAACAATAGCCCTTTTCACGGTTAACTTATGATATTTGCATAACAATACAGTTGAACATAGAAGCGAGGCAATTTCGGGCACAAGCTACAAAACATCGCGTTTTTCTTGAGCTTCTTAAACCCTTTTAATATAAAAACAGTTTTAAAGTGTAGAAGAACTACAATTCTTTTAGTTTACGTAGTTTTTAGAAAAAAATTGTAAAACGACTTTTCTCTATTAATAAAGAGTAGATTCGCATATATAAGCAACAGCGAGATCGTTTTACGATCTTTACGGCAAACTTTAAACAAAAGAGTCGTAGATTTAGTTCTTCTCCGTTTTAAAACTATTTTTATACTAACATAGTTCAAGAAACTCAAGAAAATCATGATGTTTTGCAGCTTGTGCCCGAAATTGCCTCGCTTCTATGTTTAACTGTATTGTTATGCAAATATTTCAGGTTAACCGTGAAAAGGGCTATTATATTCTATGCACCAGTCCCTGGTGTGATAGTAAGAGCGATTTTCAATTGAGTGCCGTAAAACCAAGACCAAAACAATTACAACGAACGTAAACAACGTAATAAACCAATGAGAATTCGGAGCAAATACTGTGACACGTAACAGACACCAAGCGCGGGAAAACGCGTGCGACCAAGTCGCGATTGGTTTTGGTTTTGTATCTGATTGGTTGAGTAGCTGGCGCGAGTTTTTTTAAAACAATCACAGAGGGTAGAGATGAAAAACCAATTAAAGCAATTCCAGATTATTTTCGACATTCAATTGAAAACCGCTCTTACTAATAACCTTTTCTCACACTTACTAATAGTAATCCCAGATAGCATAGTAATAGACGATGAGGCCCATGCAGAAAAACGGCGACACTACAGCATAAAGAACGATTTTCCACGCACTAATCTGAAAGAAAGAATTGCGTACATATAAGACAACCTTTCATCATGGGGGAAAAGCACACAGGAATTTCTACGAAGACCAAGTAGAGCCCACTCCTCGGCAGAAGCTCTCAAATCAGAAAAAAACTGAGAGAGAAAAAAACGGTTAATGGAGAGAACAACCACTTAAAAATCTGGACAAGGTGATTAGATTCTAATGAAACTGTGGTGCTGCATCGGCGGGCAAGTGAAACACTATGTTGATTATCAACTTCGAGTCGATAAAGGTAAATTAACCGCCGTAGCGAATTTCTAAAAGCTGACGTTTCGAGCGTTAGCCCTTCGTCGGAGCAAAGTGGTCAATCACAACAAACGTCAATAACACAGTGGACCAATCAGAACTCGAAACAAAAATATGCGACCGGCGCCAAACGCGGGAAAACGCGCGTAACCACACATCATATCATCATAGAGCTTAGCAAACGCAACAAAAGCAGACAAATCCAGGTAGTTTCGAAAACTGCTCTATGACGCACTGTTCAGCAAATCTTTATGAAACCAAAAGGAGAACTATACGGTTCATGCAATGTTAGACCTGGGACACGTTTTTGCATGCAATTCCTGGAGTTGTTTCCCCCTAAAAAAATAACGCAACTCCCCGTTGCCTAAGCTACTACAGACTCAAAGTTACTACCGTACTCACATCGTTATGCGGACGTTTCCAGTAGTCCTTGCAGTTAAGCAGTGAACATGTGTTACTTCCGATCGTCTCTGAAAGCAAAAGAAACAAAGAATAGATGAAATAATCAGAACTGCGGATGAAACAATTAATGAATGAATGAATGATCCTCGCAGTGAAGTTTAAACAACTTATGCAGTTGTTAAAAGAACGCCTGAAAACAATTCAGGCTTCAACGGGACTCGAACCCATGACCCTGCGATACCGGTGCATCGCCCTGCCAACTGTATCATGAAGAGGAACATTGTATCTATATACAGCTGTTTCGAGAAAGGTTGTGGTTAAAAAGCGCACGCGACAATCCCGAAAGGTATTGTGGGTAGTTTTTATTTCACGGTTCCTTGACTTCAGCATTTCAGGGAAATCTGAGAAAATGGCACGAGACGCCATGGACGTATGTTTGCGAGTGCTAAAAGAAAGCAACAAAAGTAGGTTCGACAGCTACAGTGTCAGGAGCGTACCTTGCTGATCATTTCTCAGATTACCTTTCGGGATTGTCGCGTGTCGCGTGCGCTTTTTTCCGACAACCTTTCTCGAAATAGTCTCTGCGCGGGAGACTATTCTCGAAACAGCTGTATACAATGTATACGTTGCATGACGACACAAATAACGGCTGCGTAGGAGACTACTATATACCCCGTAGAGTTCCGAAAGTAACGACCCTCGTTACTTTCGGAATTAGCAGCCTTTGGGGGTCGCTACTTTCGGGGAACAAAAACCGTTACTGGTGCGAGCTCTTTTTCCGAAATGAAAGAAAAAAATTCGTAAAAATAATTATAGTTTCATGTTACTGCCACATGGATGGGCTCCGCGTGTTTAGATTGTGTTGTCAGTGGTCGGGAAGTTTTCCTCACAGTTCTTTTCTTAGACCTCTCACTCCTTTCTTGACGATAATTTCATAGAAGCAAGGAATCTCTATGCCTCCTCCTTGAACCCATAAACCCTCAGGTGTACTCCTTGTTCTCGCTTCGGGATTTATTAGCAGCCACAAATTGTTATTTTCGGGATTTGCTACTTTCGGGGGAGTCAACGGATTAATGGAGTTCTGTATATTTTCTGTGCACAATCCACATAATAATTATTAATTTCCATATAGTTGTTACATAAAATAAAGCTTCCATTCAGTAATATGGCTTTTTCGAATGGCAGAATTAGCACCAGAAAAATAAACGTCCAGTCATGATTAAACGCCCTCTCTAAGGTACCGAGTCTGTAATAAATACCTGGGGTGTTTATTTGAGTACTAAAGGTAGATGAGCTCTTTCGACTCTAACTTGAAATTTTAAGTGATTTGTACATAAAAAAGTTCGGCACATGTAGCAACTAAAGGAAACACCTTTACTCAGTATTGTAACTTTCGGATAGAGATAAACAATAAAAGAACTTTAATTTCATAATCATCTTTATATCTAATCATTCTGCACATTGTTGCTGGCAGATAAAACAAGTTCATCTCTCTCACCCAAAATTTCAAATTCCTCCCCAACTGATAGATTGCCTTGAGGGAGACAACTTCGCATCAAGGCCTGTAATTAAAATTAACAAAGTGCAGTCAACTGTGTGAATACTCAAACATGGTCTCATAGCTGTCTGCTAACAAGGAAATCTGAATTTTTATAAGCCCCTCTCTCTGAGAACTGGCAATCAGAGACTTGGAATATTTGTCTAGAAGGTATAAAGTCTGCATTCAGGCCTAAGTTTCCCATACTGCTGGAGCTTATCCTCGTTTCTGTAGCATGAAGATATTAGAAGTATTGCTACTCCCCCTGGGTGGGATGCTAGTACAATGCAGGTTACCCCCCCCCCCCCCCCCCACTCCCCCAGCATTCTGTCACCAGTACCCATTTATACTCCTGGGTGGAGAGAGGCACTATGAAGACTCACTGTGAGAGTAAAGTGTCTTGTCCAAGAACACAACACAATGATCTTGGCCAGTGCTTGAAATTGCGTGATCTGGATACATACCGGTACCCACAATTTTGTGTTAACTGTGCTTTAAGTTGATCTGCTTGAAGTTCTACAACAGTTTACTGTTCGACCCTCACTTCCCCTGATATAAGACTTGGAAATCTTACAGTGCTGCTACTGTTACTGGGGCCACTCAAACTAAACTAACCAATCAGATTACAGGAAACGAACAATGCATTCCAACTAAAATCATTTGAGCCAATCAACAGCATTCTGAACATTGATTGGCTCAAACGATTTTAGTTGGAATGCATTGTTCGTTTCCTGTAATCTGATTGGTTAGTTTAGCAGCACTGTAAATAAAAATTATTTCAAAATTGTAATTTCCCTCTATTTTCTCAGACTGGAGAGTGCAAGCAAAGCAAATGTTCACAAGAGCTTGTACTCTCCACCATCATGAAAAAAATATAGATGCTGGGAACAAGCTATATGTAATTTCTTGAAAGAAATGCATACATTTCATTATTAATAACGAAACATACTCCTACCTCACATCTCCTTTTGCGCACCATCAGTTTGTCTTCTTTGCAAAGTTTCTTCTCCCAAAAGTAGTCTTTTCTCTGAACCTCAAACACGTCACATCTAAAGATGTCACAGAAGTCAGCAAGACACACTGTAGAGCCCTACATGAAAGAAAATATATACTTTACTCTAGATATAGAACATATTTTATCATTCAGTTTTTAAACAGTATTAAGCCTGGGCTAAATGAGGATAAGAGTTCACACTCTTGCTCTCATTCGGCCTGAAACTCTCATGCATTCTTAGTGACTGCTAGACTGCGAGCAGTCGCTCTTTCTTCCCGATACAAGCGCGAGAGAGCCGAAGGAAGAGCGACTGCTCACAGTCTAAGTGACTGTCATCAACTCTCAGCGCTCTCATGGAATTTGAATCTGCTAAAAAATTTCTTGAGAGTCATTGACGACTCTCATTCTTGTTTGGCCCAAAGTGATGAGAGTTGAAGAAAACTCTCATTGGGTAACTCTTAGGGGAGATCCCAGGGGTAAAGGGGGCGGAAAGTCTACGAGGGGCGGGAAAAGAGAGGATGACAAGTGGGATACCCAAGGTGGTGAGAACTGGCAGGAAGTAGGAGCCACTATAGCCAGCGAACACAGAGCTGGAAATACATCTGCGTTCGCACTAGGCTAGAGCCACTGAGGAGGGAGCAGGAACTGGGAAGCAGGAAGTTCAAACCTCGATCCCTGCGACCCGCACAGATACAGAAAATAACTATGAACGATCCTCACCTTCACCAGTTTATCACTATGTTTGTTATCAAAGTGTACATCAAGGTGATGTTCAGAGAAGAATGCCTTGCCGCAGAAGTGACACACCCATTTTGCAGCATACTCCTGTGTTTTATTTCCCTCTTGAATCCTGTACAAATCTCTGGATGCATGTAATGGACATTTACTGTGAGGCTCGTGATTCCTGTCCTGGAATACACTGTAGAAATGCTGGAAAAACAGTAACGACATCTTTGACAACATGTTTTCATGCTTACAATAATTATTTCAAGTGTGGCATGTTTTTGGATGTCATTTGCATGGCGTAGAGTTTTTTTGTAGACTTCTACAACTGTACGGCAATCGCTTTTATAAACAACTGGGCCTGCCCATATGTCCAGTAATTAAAAATAATTAATTTACATTGGTACAGTTACCTCTGTCAGTTGGTTTCTCACAATCCTGGAAAGAGGACGTGAACAGTGGGTATTACATGTAGTTTCCTCTATACAATGCAACAGCTGAAAGCAAATAGGCAGAGTATGACAGATCAATAGAGTTTTGATTATTTGTTTGGATGACTGAAACTAAGGTCGTGTTCCATTACGGATCAACCGTTTTAGGTTGGTTGGGTTGGTTGGGTTTTTTCGCGTTCTATTGGAAAAAAACGTTTTCGGTTGGTTTGGTTGATCAACTTTTTCAACCGGCATCAAACTTAACATCAAACTAGGTTGAAACGGTTGCAACCGTTTCAACCGAAGACGGTTGGAAACGTGTTCTATTGGGAAACCTCAACCGTTTCAACCTAAACCGGTTGCGGTTGAAACGGTTGATCCCAATAGAGCATGACCTAAGTGAGCTGCCTACTGGCCATGCACAAAGTCTTTAGCATATTCCAGTGTGTGATCAAGGCATTGCTTGGTATTGCCAGCTTACACCGGTTCAAATTCTCCCGGGGTTCAACATAACACTGCCATCAAAATGAAGACAGAAACAGGAACACCTACTCAAGAATTGCTCCAAGCTCAGTATAATGTTTATCGATCAAATGCATAATTATGGGGAAGTTTAATATATAATACGCATTGTTCGAGATGTAGCCTCAACAACAGTTTCTCCACATTGTGCAACTTTGTTGGACGTTAGTGCAGGGCATTTGGGACAAAAACAAAACAAGCTTTAAGAAATCCGGTATTATTATACATTTGTTGATTATCCTTCCCTGGTTAAACAGTCCAAAACAAGATGGCGAACAGGAAAGGCGTACACACAGATGATGTCAGGTGATAAGCGAGCTCCAGTCAATCCCTAAAGCCTGCAGGTTATCACCCTCACACCCCAAAAATAATTAATCCTCATTAGTACTTTTCAAACCTTTGTAAACATGTATATATTCTTAACTATCATTATTTGTAAATTGACCTGAAAAGCCCTATGGGGAGTGTCCAATAAAATGTATGTACTCCAGCTTCGCGAGAACCTGCGAGTGACATATTAATTACTAGTTATTGTAAGTTGGTCAAATTAATGCAAATGATAGGATGAAGAAATGATAAAATGGAAAACTCCCAAGCGAAAATGTATAACCCTCGCCATACATGTATTTGTTGGAACACTTTGTTTTGGACAAATTTTGCCCCTCCCCACCCCTGTGCAATGTTGATAAAACACAAGTAGAACGAACACACGAGTACATTTTGCCATTTCCCAACATTGAAAGGGGAAAGAGACAAGTATTTAGTAGTTATTACGGTTATTATTTGAAGTTTTTTGTGCTTCAAGTTACTAAACGTGACGGGGTTGTTTCTTTATACTGTGACAACTGTTTCTTGAGATTTTATACGATCAAGTGACCCTAAACGTTATTTGTACCCTCACCAAAACACATATTAGGGAGATCCATGATCTTGAAGATTTGTCTTGGCCGAAAACCATTGATTTCTCGAGCTAATATAAAGTCAGTAAAGCAACCGAATATTCCGCCATTTTTCCATTTTTCATAACAAACGCCCGCACAACTTTCAGTGGTTACCGCATGAAAATATGCTCCAAAACAACTCGTGCCAACTCTCCCACGGTCGTTAACAAGATGGCGACTTGCATGCTCTTTTAGGACTTCACGACATAGTTTTCATTAAAATTAACTGCTGAAGAGAGGAAAAGAAACATAAACAAATCACGCTGTGATGGCTCGTTCTAAAAGGTAAGCTCTAAAGGAATTTTAAATGATCTTTCTACTTTAAAGTGAAGAAAAGCGTGCGTAAACAAAGCGCACGTGTGTCAGTAAAATATAAACGCGACTTCGTTGAAAGTGTTAAAATGTACACGCTCAAACCAGCGACCTGAGAACCCCTGGATAATAAGCTTAAAGGAGCCTTTTCATGATAATTTGGAAGCAGGATTAGAGGCATATTTGGCATTGTTTTTCCCATCTCCTAAATAATTGTGTGGTTACAGAAAATATCCATTCCCCGGCCCAACAGTAGGTTTTTTGGTTTGATCCCCCACCCCCCCGGAATTTCCTGTTCCTTTTTGGGTGAGACCTCCCTCCCGGGTATGAAATTATGGTACATGTGTGCATTGTGTTATTTATTTTAATGTTTCTTTTACTTTGCTGCAAATCAAGGACACGCAAGCCAAAGCAAAAAGATGATGACAAAAAAGAAGTGTATGATGAACCAGATCCTGTAAGTAAAAAAAACAAATGAAAGTTAATCTCCTTTTGATTGTTTATATGCTATGATTTCCATCCCATACTGCGCAGTCCCAGGGTTTGTTTTCATTTTTGTTTTGAATTTGTTGATACTGATGTTACACGTCGAATAGCTTACATGAAGTTTTTGATTTCGCCATTACGGGTCGTTACTTTTAGATATGCTCGATGAGCTGAAACGTCGGCTTGAGATAACGTCAAGGCTCTTCAATTCTACTTGTTATCATCGTTTGGCAAAGATGTCTGGCATTAATAATGAAGAAAAAGGTAAGTTTGTGCCAGAATTTTTATTCTGGCTAGTATTTACATTCCTTCGTTTGAGTCTCAAAAACATTGCAGGGCGGAGATTACGCAGTATGGACTGGAAATCATCTTTAAAATGTAAAACTACTGTACATTCTGAAAAATGTATTACATTACATAAAGTTCTGTATATTCATAAATGGTTTGAGTCAATTCTATTAAGGCTACACTGTAATAAGTTTCTTTGGACTTTTATCAACATGTTACAAAGATTTGTGCATGAGATAATAGAACATAAACCATGAGACCTTGTTGGACATTATTTTTTATGAGAACAAAAAAAATTACCATTCACAGGACGGAGATGACTACTTCCATGATGATGTTGATAAATTTCATGCTGAAAGAGAGAAGGTGAGCTTATAATTTACTATGGTAATAGTCTATGCTCACCGCCAAAGTGGCCCACATCGCTTGAGTTTATCCTAGTTTCTGTAGCAGGAAGCTACAGTACTTGTACTCCCCTGGATGGGACGCTGGTCCATCACAGGTTACCCTTCAGCATATTATCAGGTTTCCATTACTAATTTATACTTCTGGATGGCGAGAGACACTGTGTGAACAGTAACACAGTGACCACGGCCAGCACTCAAACCAAGATTGATCATTCTGGAGTCCAAATGCTAATCATTAGATCACCATATTACCTACATGTAGTACTGTACCTAGTCCAATCTGCACTAACCATTTGGACACTGTGTCTCCACTTGAGCACTTACCAGTGGTATAAACTATTATTATTGGAGCCACAGGCCGAGCAAGCCCTGTGGTTAGTATCTTGCACTCTATCAAGATTTTCCATTAAATATAAGATTGATAAAAATTATTTATCACAGTCTGCCCATTCTTTTTAGCCCCTATGGTTATTTTGGACAGGCCGTACCCTCTACTTTTTTAAATATCAATTGTAATTATTCCTGTCCTTTCTGGGTACAAATAAATGGTTGTTGTTGTTGTTGTTGTTGTTGTTGTTGTTGTTGTTGTAGAAGAAGGTCATACAAGTACATGTACATGTATGACCTTCTGCTGTTGAGAGTTGATCAGAATACATCATCATGATTGTACATACATGTATGTTGTCCGCAGTGCTATATTTTTGTCTATAAAGCTTACTAGTTCTTGTGGTTCCTGTTTGTTTTAGATTCTTCTAGACAGTACAGCGTACACCAAGGATGGACAGTCCAGTGATGATGATAATCAAAAGGTGATATCTAATTTTAAAAAAGTTTCTCCATAAAATAATGAAAAAGAAATAAACCTTATCAGTGGTACATGTACAAGGGTCCAACATTGCATGAGTGGAAGGGTGAGGGAGCGAGGTTCCTGCGAGGTTGAGGATGGATATCCCAAAGAGAGCTTGCATGCTCACAGGCTAGAGGAGGAGGGGGAAGGTATAATACAATGCTTTAATTGGCACTCCCTTTACGGGGCTTTGCAGTGACAATAAGGTGGTGGTGTTGATCTTATTGTCACTGATTGATCCATTCTAGAGTCCAAATGCTAACCCATAAATCATGTCACCTACATGTTACTAGTATCTACTGTAGTCCAATCTGCACTAACCATTTGGCCAAGTGAGTATCTCCACTCACTTACCAATGATCAATCAATCAGTGACAATAAGGTGGTGATGTTTTCTATGTGCAATCTAAAAATCCATTCCTACATGTACAGCAGACTGACAGACATGCTTTCTGTCAGCACATTTTCTAATACTACAGTACATGTATTTGTAATTCTTATTGTGGCTCTATATACAATGTAGGATGGTGAAGTAATGTTTCTTAATATTGATGAGTCTGATGACGACAATGATGATGATGATGATGATGATATTGAGATCATTGAAGATGACCTTGGAGGTGAAGAGGATGACGAGGATGACAAAACTGACGAGGTACACACAAGACTGTACTATCGATATTCTCCTGACTACAATGCTGAGTCTGAGAATTCTGTGGTACCTGTACATCAAGAAAATATACCCTTAGGCTCGTAAATGCCTCGAGGCTGGAGGCTGAGCATGCAAAGTTTATGATTAATTTTTGTCGGCCCAACATGGCCGAGTGGTTAATTAATTAGGGCACTGGTCTTATAATCCGGAGGTCCCAGGTTCAAGCCCGGTAGTCTCAAGTTCAACTCCTAGGTCACGCTTGTAAAAATAATAGGACACCAACATGGTCTGCCTCCGGCCAGTTGGGATTCTTAACCAAATTCTGTGTTAATTTGCAATATTCATAACAAATAATTAATTTTTGTCAATTTATATAATGTATTGTGTGTTTTGATTACAATAGTAATAGTGCCAATTGTATTGGCACCAATATTATCAGGATCGGAAACGGCAACTAAAGGCCAACTACACGTAGTACTGATTCTGAACGATCGGAAAATCATCATCACCGGATTCCGACTGATATTTGGATGCATCCCCTAAGTTATATCAATGATACATGACTGTACAAATGTATCTCTTGTAGGAAGATGAAGAAGACAGTGAAAATGAAAAGAATGATGACAAAGGTTAGTTAGATGGGGTACATGAATTTAAAATCTAAGTCTCCTGATAGAAAGAATTAAAAGACAATAATATTTTTATGATGACAATGATCACTGGACTATACACTGTACAATGATAGAAAAGCCGGTAGCTAAAGAAAGGAGTTAAGAGAGCTCTACAGAGAGTTCCAGCCCATTAACAGTAGGCTAACAGGCCAGCTCCAGGGCTGTAATACTCTAGACCAGTACAGATGTCAGCTCTTTGTATCTTCACTTGATCCAGAAATATCCCTTGTGAGAGAGACAGATGAGATTTACACATGTATCCCAAAGAATTCCTTTAGCGTTTCTGATTGGTTGTTGCTCAGCTACATATTTTGTGTGGAATTTCCATGCACAAGTAGCCAACCAAACTATGTTACTACAGAGCAGATCTCTGTGGAACTGTGGCCGTCAGTGATGTGAAAATGTTTGGTTGAATCTCCAATGTCGCACTCACTGGAGATGAAGTTACAGTGTAGCATGCAAAGAGAGAAAAGTATGTTTACTCACCTTAAGTATTCGGCAAACAAACAACAACACAACAACAACAACACAAAGTATTGGTAAACAGTATTTCATGGTCCCCCAAGACTTCTTGGCTAGGATCAACAATTATTTTGGGTTGTAGTTGGCCAAAGGGTAGACTGGAAGGAAGGAAGGGTCAGTTGGATCATACAGATATTTAATAGTGTTATTTTATCTGTAACCCTTTCTGTTTCAGCTGTACATTGTATTTTCTTGTCACTTGATACATATATCCTTCAGCTGACCATCATCGTTAATAATAATATATTTAGTGACTGGGGACTGTAGTCTACGTACTGCGATCAGTATGGGACATTTCATGGTTTTCAGGAGCAAAGTTGGTATTATTAAATGTGATATTTCTTGTAGACATTCAAGCCAGAAGTCCTGGGGTAAAAGAAAGCTGCTTTCTATGATGGCTGATATTGTTGAAGAGTATGCAGGCGTGAGCGAAATTTGCAATTTAGACCATTGTACACTTGTCTTGTTACTCCTTGTCCAAGTTTCTCATACAGTTAACCTTGCCTATTTAACCCATTGTCTGTGTAATGTATGCATTGGTTGATATTGTTGTTTTGTTGTTGTTGTTGTTGACAGGCTCTGATGAAGAGATGGATAAGCTGGCCAGAATGAGGAGGCCGAAGAAGAAGCCCTGGCCTTACAGAAGCACATGGCTGCTTCTTTTAGTGAAGAAACAAGATTTTCTGATGCAGCAGATTTGAGGTTTGTCTAGTATGTAATTATCTAATGAATCTCGGTCTCAGCATAGATTGAGAAACATTCCCACTTCAGCTAATTTACACTGTATCTACCACGATATTAATAATATAGAACTGGAGCAAGTGCAATGTATCATTGAATTTGTTTTGATTAAGTTAACATTTTTTGTGATAAGTAAAAAGTATTAGCATTTTCGGAGCCTTAGTGGCTCAACAGCCTTCGGCAGCTTAACTCTGATTTCTGTAACATGAAGCGGCTGAGAAGTATTGCTAGAACTCCACTGATGGGATGCTAGTCGCCAGCTAGACTACGAGCAAGTCCCCATCTTTCTCGCTCTCACTTGACGGGACTAAGCTGCGGAACAAGAGGGACTGCTCGTAGTCTAGTCTCCCAGCATAATTGTTAGGTTGTTCTAACAGGTCACGGATGGTACCATTTCGATCCCTGGGAGAGAAGCACTGTGAGAGTGAAATGTCTTGCCCAAGAACATTAATAAATAATAAATAAATCCTGCGTAGCAGCGTGCTGAGTTCAGCAGTAATATACACGTAGGAGTGCAATTTGGAAAGGTTGCGAAAACTCATGCCTCTGAAAACCTCTGTTACACTCCAGTGTCTGCCTACACAGGACTATCAAGAACACAACAACATGACATGGATGGATGGCCAGAGCTTGAACGTGGATCACTCGATTTGCGAGTCCAACACACTAACCATTAATAAGGCTTAAGGTGCTCATCTCTGTTTTGCAACGGCATACCTTCCCTAATGTGAACGGCTGATACTTCCCCCGCCTGTCAGAGCACCGTCTGGCTAGCCTACTTAAACACTTTACTAGAAAATAGAATGAACTTTCCAAAAAGTAGTTCTGATTGGCATCGGTGTTACCATAGCAACGCAGCGATGACGTCATGCGATTTTACATATGACCATTTTTCCTCGACATCTAGACGTAAACTTTTAAAACCACTTATGTTCCTTGAAGCTAGATATAGTTTCGTTCACGATTAAGAATTTTTTAAAAAATTATATGAGAGCGTTTTGGCGATAAAATGCGGTTGAATATTTTCATTAAAAAAAATTAAATATTCACCTTACGTTTGTTAATTCGTCGATACCAATTGTCTTCTTAACTGATTGAGTAAATGTTTTTACCAACATATTATACCTGTGACATAGGTACTGTTTTCTGTCAGAGTTCTTCGAAATTGCTTCATCGATTCATTTCATGTAGACAGAAATAATCCCTCCTAGATTCGCATTTTACTCAACGTAGTAACATATTTGTTACACCGAAGCTGTAATTAAAAAAACTAGTCGATAAATTTTTTTCAATTTTTTTGGATGCGAAGCTTAATATCTATTACGCTTTATCTGGAATTTTTCAAGTGGATTGAATCATTTTAAGGGTACCCCGAAATAAAAATAAAAATACAAACACGTTTACATTCATCCCGGCACAATCGTTTTTGCTATATTATTTGTTGACAGAGATCTCTTCAGAAATTCTCTTTGTCTATATTCAGCATTATTTGTGTGCGCTTACCATGCTGCTTGCACACGCTTCGCTGCTGCTGGACACGTCGCTCGTGAAAATGATTATTCTTCACCGATAATCAACATATATGAGTGGGTCACGCAGCCAGCCTCTCTTCGTCCTCAACAGCGTTTTCGAACAGAAGAGCAGCCTTCCTTTTTCGTTTAGAGCTTGGCTTGACCATAGTCAAGCAAGATCTGGATTTCAAAAGCTGTTAAAAAATTGGCTGCGTGACTACAGATTTATGTTAATTTCAAACATTGTACTAACGAAAAACAGAATTTTCACGAAGCTAGACGGCGTTTTTGGAGCAACGAAACCTTGCAAGCAAGCGTCGTAGGAAGGGCGCACGACAAATATGCCTGAATATAGACAAAAGAGAAGGAAATTTCTGAAAGAGGATCAGCTGTCAACAAATAATATAGCAAAAACGATTGTGCGGTGATGAATGTAAAAAGTGTTTGTATTGTTCATTTTTATTTCGTACCCTTAAAATGATTCAATCCACTTGAAAATTCCAGAGAAAAGCGTAATAAGAATATTAAGCTTCGCATCCAAAAAAATTAAAAAAAATTTATCGACTAGTTTTTTAATTACAGCTTTCGTAACAAATATGTTTACTACGTGAGTAAAATGCGAATCTAGCAGGGGGCATTACTTCTGTCTACATGACATGAATGCGAAATGAAGCAATTTCGAAGAAACTCTGACAGAAAACAGTCCTATGTCACAGGTATAATATGTGGTAAAAAACATTACCTCAATCAGTTGAAGAAGACATTGGTATCGACGAATTAAACAAACGTAAGGCGTATGAATATTTAATTTTTTTAATGAAAATATCAACCGCATTTGTATTCCAAAAACGCTCTCATATAATTTTTCTAAAAAATTCTTAATCGTGAAGAACTTACCTCTAGGCTTCAAGGAACATAAGGTGGTTTTAAAAGTTTACGTCTAGATGTCGAGAAAAATGGTCATATGTAAAATGCATGACGTCATCGCTGCGTTGCTATGGTAACACCCGATGCCAATCAAAACTAATTTTTTGGAAAGTTCGATTCTATTTCTAGTAAAGTGTTGAAGTAGCTAGCCAGACGGGGTGCTCTGACAGCGAAGTATCAGCCCCGTTCACATTAGGGAAGGTATGGCCGTTGCAAAACACAGAGATGAGCCACCTTAAGCGCTTCAATGTATCCCACTTTTTAGATGTGATTGCTCTAACTTGTTTGTTCACTTTCAGCTTCCCCAAACATCTCACAAGAAAGACAAAGATGATGACCTGAACAAGGTACTTTCACCAGTCAACTGATAAAATGACATCATGATTTTATTAAAAATTGTTTATGGTAAAATCTGCAAAATAAATATCATGCATTTGGTGATGATTATATTTTTCAGGAAAAGGTTCTTCAAGACCTTTCAAAGTTGTCCAAGGCTGAAAAGATTCAGGTACTGGACTATAATATTAGATTATTTAAAATATTTTTTATTAATCACGATGTACCTTAACTCAAACCTTAAAGACTGGAACAGTGATGGGGGCATACGAATCCAACAGAGATCACAAACTAAATGTTTTGTCCACGCTCAAATTTTGCTCTTTACTTCAAACTTTGAGAACTATTTTATGGGATCATCTGATGAAATATTAAACAATTTATTATTTATTGGAAATATTTTACTGTATTTCTAGTGTGTCTTATTGTCTGTATTAATTTAATGTTTATTAGTTATTAATTGTTAAATTATTATTGTTATAGTCAATCATAGCCTCCTACGCAGATGCTCTTTGGCTAAGTCAATCAGGGCTCTATTTAAACTAGCCATGCTAAATTAGATGCTCCTAAATAAATATTGTTGTAAATAAATTAATAATTAATTACACTGTAAGAAGACTTAGCCTGTGTGCAGGCTAAAGAAGACTAGGAGTTGTTTATTGCACATGCCACTTGTCATTTTCAATTTACTAGTCCTGAATTTAACGACAATAATAGCCTGCGTACATTGTAGCTGGCAGCTCGTTTCGTGGCTTTGCCACTCATTAATTTTTTGTCTTCGCACATCAACAAAACCGCCAGCTACACAGGCAAACAACAGGAAAGATTATCGATCTACATGTACATTGTACTGTATTCCTTTCCAGGATATATCATAATCATTTCATGGTCATTATTTATTTTCATTTCATGATAATTACAAGTCTTCAAATCTCTTGACAGATTTTGATCAAGGATTCTCCAGAACTGTTGAAGCTCATGGATGAATTCAAGTTAAAGGTGGACAAATGATTTTGTCTACATTTCATGTACCTATGTACAGTACTTAGCCTACAAAAATAGCTTTTCATTGTCTCATTCTTTGGTGGTGATTAAGTGTGAGAAATGCTGCGATACAACAACACAATGAAATGTATGTTCAGCAAGACATATACAGACACCTCGCGTATAGTTTCGATTTGCACCACAATGATAGTGATGTAACATATACACCACTTTATATTCACTGTAAGTAAAGGTAAACTAGGTAGGCCAAATTAGTCCACACTGCCAGAGGTCATCCCAGTTTCTGTAGCATGAAGCGATTAGCGACTAGGAGTATTGCTACTCCCCCTGGATGGGATTCTAGTCCATCGCATGCTACCCCAACTGCAACATTTTGTCAGGTTGCCTTAACGGATTGCTGATGGTACCCATTTATACTCTTGGGTGGAGAGATGCACTAGCTGTAAGAATCAAGTGTCTTGCCTAAGAACAGTGATCCTGAACACACAGTGATCCTGGCCAGCGCTTGAACCCAAACCGCACGATCTGGGGTCCAGTAAACTAAACTAAAACCACACAGCACCTCTCCCCTCCCCCATTGTTAATTGATGCCTTTTCCTATTGAAACTAACCAAGTTTCTTTCTCTAGTTAAAGGAAGTTGTAGAGAAGCTTCATCCCCTTGTAATAATGGCAAGAGCTGGCCAAGTTCCTAAAGAGGTAAATTGTAGACTCTCTCTGACAAGTGCAGAGCAAACCTTTTATCTGGAACCATCTCCTTTTCAGATCAGATGATTAATAAATCCGCTGTTCTTTGTTATAGGGATCAGACTACCTTGAACTCAAGCATCAACTCTACCTCAAGTAAGAACCTGAAATAATTATCCAAGAACACTTAATATTATCCTTTGATTTTTGATCAGATTGAATAGATTTAGAGGGACGTTTTTGAAGCCGTTTGCTGCGGCAGTGTTTTTTTCAGGTAATAAACCATAAACCGATAAAACACTGCTGTACGTTTCTTAAACTATTCATAAAGCACCTGGATAAGCACTTGACATTTGTAGGCTAGTGAACTCTCTCTAAGGCGGACACCCTTGGGACCAGTTCCATGTGTCTGCCTTTGAGAGGTGTCCGCTTTGAGAGATTTGACTGTGTAATAAATTAGACAGCTTGAACTGTGGCGTGTGCAGGCTGCAGTGAACTTTTTGTAACTACGAAGGTCCTTGGAACATTTTACAAAAAAGTAGTTGTACATTTTATGTCAGATTTTCAAACGACAAATATAAAGCCAAGGACGTCTTTGTTAATACATGTACATTCTAGAAGGATCCTCTACACCTACCATGTACCATGAATGTTGAACAACAGAGAGCCCGGCAGGGGTAGGGGGATGGAGATATGTTTACTGTACATACACACTGTACATGTAACTACCTGTAAAATTCCGGTTATAAACACCTCCCGGTTATAGGCCCATCTCCCCGCTAACCAAAGAAATATTCCGGTTATAACCCCCCTGGATATAAGCCCCTTCTTTTCCTTATTTCCTTACCTTGACTATAAATATCCGCACAGAACACTGTTCAACTTAATACCATATTAATTTTCTTTCTTCCGTCTCGTTATGTTCCAGTTGCGTTAATGTTGTTACTTGAATTATGGTTTTGTTCCCATTATTATTGTCCAGTAAATGGAAAACGTAACTTGATAATGCGACATCAACTTGTTTCTTATCAGCTCATTCTGAATCATAGTTTTATACCGCTTCTATAAGCCCCCTCCCCCCACCCCCCATTGATAAGCCCACCCAAAACCCCTTAGTTCGAAGTTGGCTGGTATTTGATAGTGAGAAAATCAAAAAGTGTCTTGCAAGCCTCCGAACGCCCTTCATTTGTTCGCCCGTCCGTCCTTCCTCCATCCGTCGGTCCGTCCTTCCTAAGTTCGTCCGTTCGTCCGTCCGTCTGTCCGTTCGTTCGTTCGTCCGTCGTCCGTCCGTCCGTCCGTTCGTCCGTCCGTCCGTCCGTCCGTTCGTTCGTTCGTTCGTTCGTTCACGAGTGTATTTATATATACAGTCGAACCTCCTGTAAGCGGACACCCTCGGGACCAGAAAAAGTGTCCGCTTAAGAGAGGTGTCCGCTTATGGAAGGTTAAAAATGTAGTGTTTGTATGGCTGGGACCATGACAAATGTCCGCTTACGAGAGGTGTTCGCCTACGGGAGGTGTCCGTTAGCGGAGGTTCTGTAATACTGTATTTTTTTTTAATGATAAAAGTGCAAATTGGTATTCACGGCTGCAAAGTAAACTTGCGGTGTAAATGCTAAGTGGTGTCCAAAACTCACATAAATTATTGTTTGTTTTCACTTTATAGTTACTGTATAAACATAGGATTTTACCTGTTCCTGAAAGCCAGACAAACTTCTGTGAGAGATCACCCTGTAATCGAACGACTTGTTCAGTACAAAAAGGTGAGAGAAAGACTGAATTTGGCACTATACAGGTGGGCTGCATCTACAATCCTGTCCAAAAGTCTTTGGACATGTTTCCCACCTTCAACCCCCCCCCCCCCCCCCCCCCCTCCCTCCCTCCCGTGCCCCAAATAACGGCTGGAAGGCTTGGAATTTTTTTTATTTTTTCAATAGATTTGACAGATCACCAGGCGTTGAAACCTGGTGATTAATTATTAATTTCCCAATACCATTATTTTAAATCAGATCAAGGTGCTTAAAATGGGATTGTTGAGCTCTTAGGAGCATTTCCTGTATAGTCACCGTCGTACAGATCGTACCCTTGGTGTTGATCTCTGCTTATTTGTGTTCATATTTGTCTTTTGTTCCTCTGTTAATTTTCACGTAATTATCTGCTTACAAAATTTAACTGTTGTTTGTTGTTCTATTCTTGAAGCTCATAACAGAACTTGAACCTCTGGATGAGAAATTGAAACCAGAAATAGAAGTACTTCTGTCGCAAGGCCAAATCTCTGGACAAAATGGTAAGATATCGTTTTATTCCCGCCGGCATTCTCTTGTTTACTGATTTTTTGTTTCGTTCATTTGTTGTTGTTTTGTGGATTACTTGTTTCACTCATTCGATAGTTATAACTAATTTGTTTGTTTGTTTTATCTCTTCGCCGCACCAGTAAAATTCGTTCGTTCGTCGTTCGTTCGTTCGTTCGTTCGTTCGTTCGTTCGTTCGTTCGTTCGTTCGTCGTTCGTTCGTTCGTTCGTTCGTTCGTTCGTTCGTTCGTTCGTTCGTTCGTTCGTTCGTTCGTTCGTTCGTTCGTTCGTTCGTTCGTTCGTTCGTTCGTTCGTTCGTTCGTTCGTTCGTTCGTTTCGTTCGTTCGTTCGTTCGTTCGTTCGTTCGTTCGTTCGTTCGTTCGTTCGTTCGTTCGTTCGTTCGTTCGTTCGTTCGTTCGTTCGTTCGTTCGTTCGTTCTTCGTTCGTTCGTTCGTTCGTTCGTTCGTTCGTTCGTCGTTCGTCCGTTCGTTCGTATATATTTGTTTTATTCTTTGTCTTTTAAGGTTTGCAAAGAAAAGTTCAACTCTGATGGTGACCATAGCAAGGTACATTATATTGGGTGATTTATATATTGAATAGATGGGGGGATTTTAGCCTGCGTGCAAACGTCTCCTATGGCCTTGCTTCACAGGAGACGTCTGCACGCAGGCTAGGGGGATTTTGGCGGTGGCAAAATTGTGTAGTTTTCTTACAGTGTGGATCTTCACCTTTCTAACAAAAACGTCTGCACTCGAGCCGAAGTGGCCCACACTGCTGGAGCCTATCCCTGTGTCCGTATAATGAAGTCACTAGATATATTGCTATCCCTGGATGGGATGCACAGGTTACAGTGCACCCACCATTTTGTTAGGTTGTCCTAACATGCAGTTTCGCCGGTACCATTTATACTCCTGGGCAGGGAGAAGCACTGTGGGAGTAAAGTTGGGCAGCGCTTGAACCCGGGACCGGCACTAGATGCGGAGTCCAACACGCTAACCATTAGGCCACCATGTACCTCCCACAGTCACTTTTCTACAGATCCCCTTTCTCGTTGTTTCTCCGTTGTTTTCATCTAAATCTAAATCTAAATTGTTAATCTACAAAGGGGCTAGCCCATCACTGCAGATGTGCGGTGCTAGTGCGAGTGCAATATACATGTTAAATTAATCGTGCTAATACAAATGCTGAATAAAATATGGTAAGATGATCATATAACTTAAGCGTGCTCTGGTGCAAGTGCTCAAACATTAAAAAATCATATAATTACTCTAGATTAATAAAATGCGCTTTAAGAGCTGCTTTGAAGGTCCCTATAGAGGCCTGGTCAATCACGGAGGCGGTATTTGGTTCCACTCAGCTATTGTTCTTGCTAAGAAACTGTTCTTGTATGTGTTACTATTACTACTAAGCGAAATGAATTCTTAGGATGGTATTGCCTTGTCTGCCGTTCTTTTGGATTTAAATCTGCTTCGTTGTACTAACTTGTTCACGATTTAATTGTATTTATCGTTTCCAGAGGACATCCAAAAAAATTCCCAACGGGCTACAAAATTGTCATCTCTTCTTGACGACGATGAAGATGATAGTGATGGGAAAGGCAATACAGATGAGGATGGCGAGAGCGCAGGGAAACTGGGGAAAGAAAAGGTATGCATGGTCAAGACATTGATAGAACAAAGAGTTACAGAGTGAATGAATCACAACATGATTTACAGTATTTTCAAAAGTCAAATGAAAAATGAATTTTTAATCCTAAATATCAAGCCCCAAAAGAATATTAAAGAGCTAGTAAGAGCGGTGTTTAATTATGAAACCAAAACTAAGGTAATTACAAGGGTCAATCACAACAAACGTAATCAACACAATGAACCAATGAGAACTCGAAGCAAATACACGTAACCGACGCCAAGCGCGAGAAAACGCGTGTGACCAAGTCGCGATTGGTTTAGAATTTGCATCTGATTGGTTGAGAAAGTGACGCAAGATTTTTAAACCAATCATAGAGCGTAATAAGAAAAACGAAAGCAATTCAGCGATTACTTTCGATAGTCAATTGAAAACTGCTCTATAATACATGTCGTCTGAATACATCTCATATGGGTTTGGAATGCCTGCGATGCGCTCTCGTCGAATTTGATCCAATACCATACAGTGCCGGCGAGGGCATCGCAGGCAATCCGGAGGCAGACGAGAAGGAGACTTAACTTATTTCAAGCGATGTGTAGATTAGAGTTGCCAAGATTGTCGTCCACTAAAACATCAAGGTCCTTCCTTATCCTATCTCTGAAGTATTTTAAAGTTAGCCTCCTCCTGTCACTCGAGTTCTGTTTTGAGGTATGGCCCGAATCACCCTTAGCCTGCGTAGCCGGCGGTCTTGTTGGCGCGCGAAGGCAAAATCGAAGAGAAAGTTAACGTGTCACAAAAAGGCAGCGCTGCGTAAAGCATACCTCTTACTTGATTTGTTAAAAAATATATATCATTATGTGATGTTTTATGGCGGATAAACTTCTGTAACTTTGAACAAGATCATTGAAATTTCTTGCAGACGCGGCACGCCTATTGTAGAGGACTGTGCTCTCTATAACTTTAGTTTAGTCATTAATTCAACTATACACTCGTTATTTAACAAGCTACATGCATGTAGCATAAGGTAGGCAAAGCCAAACTGGCCCACACTGCCGGAGCTTATTTATCCCGGTTTCTGTAGCATGAAGCCGACTAGGAGTATTGCTACTCCCCCTGGAGTCTATCGCAGGTTCAGTACCTCCCAGCATTTTGTTAGGTTGCCCTAACAGTTCGCCGGTACCCATTTATACTCCCGGGTGGAGAGAGGCACTGTGAGAGTAAAGTGTCTTGCCCAAGAACACAACACAATGACTGCTCGCAGTCTAGAGTCCATCGCGCTAACCATTAAATCGGCATCAGGCCGGGTGGAGAGAGGCACTGTGAGAGTAAAGTGTCTTGTCCAAGAACACAACACAATGACTGCTCGCAGTCCAGAGTCCATCGCGCTAACCATTAAATCGGCATCAGGCCACCGCGTCTCACAATGTGATGTAACTTGTACTACCTGCGTTTTCTCTACTAAACAGGGTGCGCTATTTAATTGTTCTTTGTATTTTTCTTTTTTCTTTTTAAAGGAGGGGAAATTAAATAAATTGAAGAAGAAAAAGGAAGATAGAAGTTGAAACCAGACGCGATAGACCCGCTAGATTACTACGAAGCAGTCAAACTTCAGAAGAAGAAGAAAAAGGAGGCCAAGGAGGCGGTATATAGGTGAGTACATTTGCGACTACACGAGGAAACACCGTTACTCCAACATTGTGGAGTTCAAGCAACTACGACGGTAACGCAAAGGAGTCGATTAAAAAAATGAATTTATATTTTACTTCAGAATATCGCGAATCTGTAGTTCCATTTAGTTTGTCTATCGGTGTCAGAACGACAGCGATCTTATCTAAAGAGAAACTTGGAATTAATAATTCGCCGACGTTCTCCAAAAGCCCAGAATTTGGTCATTTCACGTTGTTGTTTTGCAGAGGACAGTCAAGACATGTACCAAAATGTACAACACGTGCAGAGCTATTGTACTTCTCATTAAACCTTTTGCTTAGCGGGACGTTCTCGTTGCCGTTGTCGTCGTGGTTTGCTTAAAGGGACACTGTCCTGTTTTTAGCATGATTTTGGGAAGCTCAGAAACATATCTAGATCATAGGAAGCTGATCAATAATGGCTTGATTCTGTAGAATAGCACTCGGCGTATGACAGGAACCCATTAGGAAGTGAGGATGACGAACGACAGCGAGGATGGAAATGGATTGCAATATGGATTTTGAAAAAACGTCAGGATGTCAGTTTTTCAAAGTTTCAAATTTGGCTCGGAAATCTTTGAAATTTTGCAAAAATTTTGTTGTAGTATGGAATTTCTTGAAGAAATTGCTTTTTATCATTTAGTTAGAGTTTATTAAGTTCTTATTTCATAGATTTAGGGACCATTTCATGCATTTATAACAGTTTTGAGCAAATACGCCGGGACAGTGTCCCTTTAAGTAATGCCCGCTGCACCGTTGCCACTTTTGACATATTTTTGACAACTTTTTGTTGCGTTCCGCTTGATTTGACCAATCAAAATCCAAGATGACTAGGGGTGGAATTGACATGACAACTTTTGACGATGCACAGAGTAAACAAACAACGCAACCAAAGTAATCACACGAAAACAGAATAATGAACCAATCAGAATCTAAGCAAATACATATAACCGGTGCTAAGCGCGGGAAAACGCGTGCGACCAAGTCACGATTGGTTTTGGTTTGGCATCTGTTTGGTTAAGAAAGTGACACGAAGTCTCCGAACCAATCGGAGAGCGTAGTAAAGTAAAACCAAAGGAAACGCGTATTGCTTTCGACACTCGATTGAAAACCGCTCAAATGCACAAATGCCTCGCTTGGATGCCGTGGTAAATACATGTGCCTCACTTCGATGACCATTCAACATTCAAGTTTTCTCTGGGCTATGCAACTCTACGGAGATTTGCCAAGAACGGAATTGGTACATTCCCCAACTGTATTGTTGAACCCTGATGTTATTTCTTTTAAAATATGTTCATTTTGTTTTGTTTTCAGTTTCACGGAACAGCAGAATGCGAACGAGGTGGGAACTGGAGAAGGAAAAAGAGGAATTACTTACGAGGTAAGAACGTCAAGAGTTTTCAACCTCTTCTCTTCTGTTTTTTTTCTCTCTCTTCATTCATGTTTTAAACTTCGTCGAATGCGTGTCGTTTGTTGCAGATATCGCAGAACAAGGGTCTTACGGCCAAGAAGAGAAAGGAACTTCGCAATCCTCGTGTAAAACACAGAAGAAAGTTTTACAAGGCTCAGATAAAGCGAAAGAGTCAGGTATGATGCTAAAACATGTCCTTGGATTTTAGTTTGTGAAACTCATCCAGGCGTCTGTGCTAGTTTTTACAGCAGTTTTCCATCGTTTATAAAAACCCGTACAGCGTGCTCTAAGCTATGAGAGGACCGATTGTTGCTCTTCCTATTGAGAAATGAGGTCCTAAAAAATAAATGACTCGTACGACTTTTTCAGCACTTAGCAGATGTTATAATAAGGCCGGGATATCTTCGAGAGTTCACGCGTGAGCTTCACGATATTTAAAAGTGATTATCGGCTATGGGGAAACTAAGCTATCAGCCGACATATTGGGCAGCACTTTTGCGTTTGTTGTTATTGTTGTTGTTATTGTTCAGTTGTTTCAGTTGTTGTTGGTGGTGGTGGTGGCACCCTGTGCTGTTGTTTTTACTATTTCTGTTGTCGTGGTTCGATCGGGCACTATTCTCATTTCTCACCATTTTCTTCTTATCTAACCTGTTTTTTTTCCGGTTACTCTTACAGGTCCTACCCGTTGTAAATGAACAAAACCGGTATGGTGGTGAGATGACAGGAATAAGGTCGCATCTGACCAGAAGTATCAAAATCAAATGAGCTTATACGGGTTGAATTTGTCATTCAAAACAATGCTGCTGCAAGATGTTTTGTAGATCTCCAAGAAAAAGTCATCATAATAAATTTGTATTCGCTCTTCATAGGACTTCGCTATAGGCCTTCAAGCTACTGAGTGAATATTTAGAACACGAAACGGCATTAAAAGTACAAAGCGAACGAATCATGCGGTTGTGATTGGCCGAACCAATGCAAGTTCTTTTAGAACTGGCGGCCTTAATTAGCTGCGGCAGCGCCCTTTGATACGCCGAAACCACGCTTCTAGTTTCGCCAAAAAAATCTGACGTAACTCAAAAATCAACAGTAATGAAAGGGAACTACGTAAAATGTATGTTCTTCCGACACCTATGGCAATTACTGCCGCTACTATGACCAAACAGCTATACTTTAAGGAACGTGATCTGTTTTCATACAGTCAAACCTTGGGATATAGATTTTAATGAAATCCAGTTACAGCGGTCCGTATTTTTATTTATATAATTATTTTATTTTACGGTCCGTATCCTCACTGAGTGTTTCAAGTTATTTAATGTGACTGTTAAATAGGTAAAGTACAATAAAATATACCATTTACTGTAAAGTTTACAATAATTTAGTGGTGCCATTTGCTGGACCTTGACATAAAGTTACGCATAAATATTTTGAAGTAATTTTAAAAGTATTCTATTGTCCACCAAGTACAAAGGAACCAAACGGTTCTATAGCTCATGCTCAGTACAGCCAAAATAGAAACCTTATTCAAGTGAAGAGATCTGTAACCGGACTGTCAATTCAGTAACACAGAGTAGTGAAGCTGTTCAGCTGGATTAACTATTAATAATAAAACTGAGAAATAACCTCGACCAGGAATATGTAGCCATTTTCGGCGGGGAAACTCGAGCCGGAAATTACGTCTGCTCTCGCAGGCTAAATATGCGACCCATGTATAAAACAGAACACTTTTCCCTTTCAAAGTTGTGGAAAAAGTTCTCACGGGAAACACCAAGAAACTCAACATATCAAACATTAAAAAAAACCCAAAATATCTCTTTTCATTTGCAGCGTGAATTGTATTGTTAAATTTCCAGACAAGGGGAATGTGAACACTGCTGGTTTTAACAAAGAATTTTGGGTATTGCAAACTGGTAAATATAATATCGCTTGGTACCCTGGTCCCAGAGGTTTTCTATCTTTCTTCTACTGAAGCGAAAAAGACGCCGCCACAAATTAAATTGAGATGAAAAGGGAAGAGACAAGGGTAATTATTACTTGGTGTTGCGCAAACCATTGTTGGCGAGGGAGGGTTTTTAGGTGTGGGTTTTGTTCAATGTCTTGAATATTTCTTTGGTACGTGATCGCATGATCACCAAGAAATTGCGGGAATTTATAACCGGGGGCAGCCTCGTACCCAGATGAACCGGGGTACTTGTAGCAAAAACTAAACAACTCCTGGTTGTAATTATTACTTTAATGTCGAACCATATAAATCGTCCTTTAACTGTACTGCGATCGTATATTTTCCTAGTTAATCATGACAACAGATGGGGCGTAATGGGTGTAGCAAGCTGAACTGCAAACTGGCCCAAAATAGTACAGTGTAGCCTCTACTTTGCTTATCCGACCCCTTTGATTGTAGATATTTCATATAAGCCATACATTTATTCCCATTTCCTGGGGAGTTGTTCCTTTTATCACTTGTATTTTTTTATCAGAAGATACGTACATTGAAATTTCAAACAAAGAAGCCAATATAGACAATAATATGAAATGACAAAGCATTTCCAGGAAAATTTCTTCTGCCCAAAATTCGCAGGAGTTTGAAGCTAGCAGCATGCTTTTGCTTCTTTTACAACGAAAATTAAACTATGGAAATGAAAACTTCTAAGTAAAAATTGTAGTAAAAATGTTTTCTGGGTGTTTTGAGGCCGTCCGATGAGCTCATGCCACGTCGAAAAGTGCTATTAAACTTTGAGAGGTTACAATATTAAGAAACAATAGAGCTAAAATTAAGGTGCTAATATACGCGAGCAGCTGCGAACACTTTTAACCAGCAAAATGGTCAACAAAACAATATATCCATAAATTGTGATTGTTTGATTGCTAACTGATAGTACTTCCAGATGGTAAAAGATTCCATCTTGGCACTGCCGTTTCTAAGGAGAGTCAGCGGTTTCATTGTTTAATCCCCTCCCCCTCCCCCCTCCTTCACGTGTAGTTTCAAAAACTCTCTTCCTCTTTTCAAGCCAAGAAGTGCTCGAGAAATGGCTACAGAAAAGCACAAAGAACTCGAACTCCAAAAGGTCACTGACGCCTTTAGAGCGTTGCGAAAGAAAGCTAGAGAATTAGGAATCAAAGATTCGCAGCTATCAAAAATAACAGCCGTCAAAAGCCTGCAGAAGAAGCGACCAACTTGTTTTGTTTTGACTAGTGCTGTATTCCTCTTGCTAGGAATTCTTTGCGGAGTCGGTCTTATTTTGTATCAACAAGAACTCCTTTCGCATCATGCACTGTACAAGGTTGCTCAAAATGTTATAGATTTCGACATGGATAAAGACATCTGTCTGATCCCGTACCCTGAGATTGTTTTGGATATGTTTCGCCCGCCCGTGAATTGCAGCATGTGCAAAGGTGTTCATCGCGTTGATAGAGCTTCCGCGCTCTCCAAACAGGAATTCGTTCAAAAATACGCATATACATCGCGACCAGTCGTGATCACAGACGGAACTGAGGATTGGACAGCTTCTCAGCATTTTAGCTTCAACTATTTCAAGTCAATTTACGGGCCAGAGAGTCCAGTGTTATTGGCAGAGGATCAGAAGTGTCAGTTCTTCCCGTACCAGACGAATTTTAAGTCGCTACAAGACGTTTTCAACATGTCAGATAAAGATGCAAATATGGAAGGAAAACCATGGTATATTGGCTGGTAAGGAATATTTTTTATTATTATCATTCTTCCTAGAATTCACTTGAACTTAAACACGCATTTGAATTTTAAAATGGCATAAAAAATTGTCACGCGCGTACACGAAAATTGACATGTTCGTAATTGTTAATTATTGACTAAACAATTTTTAGGTCAAGAGTTATTTTCATTGACACAGGTTTTGGTTGCTGTTGAAATGAATTTAGACTCGTTTAAAAAATAATTTTTTAAACATTTTAGCTGTGAACTGTGAGCAGTATAATTTATACACTTTATTCATCACGTTTAATTGTCTCCTTTGATTTATGCAAAAATAAAATCATTAATAAATTTACTAATAGAGTGTTCTTAGCAAGACACTACTCTTACATTGTCGCTCTCAAACCAGAAGTATAAATGGGTACCAGCTAATAATTAGCTGTCAGAGGGCAACCTGCTATATAGTCGCTCCATGCTATGGGCCATGGAAACCGGGATAAGCTTTGACCTTGCAGTAGTTGTGCCACTAGACTTTTTAAAACTTACCTATTTATATTAGCTTATTTGTTTTCAATTTTTGTTATCATTTCCAAACGGTAACAAGTTTGATTTTAGTATAAAATGTAAAGCTGGCCATTTAATTTGATGGTAGATAAGAATATTGGCAATGAAAGTATTTTGCATTTGAAGGGCCTGAAGGGCGGCTTGACAATATTAAAAAAACGCCCTTTTTCCACTGGTGCCTTCATTTGATATTGTTGATCAATAGAATACCTTCAATACCACTCAACTAATTATTTCATTTACATATATGTACTTTGTTCAGCGAGGGGCAAAGAAAGACCCATTTTTCACTACACTGGATTTTTGGTAACGCTCGGATAAAATTTTTACCGTGTTCATTTTTAGCCAAAGTTGCTCGGACTACCTATATTCATATGGTCTGAATACGGGTTAAACTGTGGGCCAATTTTATCCATAAATTCAGTGTTTTGTAAATGGGCCTTGCGTTTCAGTTTAGGGTACAGAACTCAAATGGTTTTCAATTTCCCTTGAGGGTTCAAGTTATCCGGAGTCAACTGTATTTCTGTACATGTACATCACAAACAGGCTTTCATCAGATCGCTGATCTCCAAAACCAAATACAAGCACAAGTGACTTTTGTATAGTAGATGCAAACAAGTACCGTGGTCAACCCTGATTTGTCGAACCCTCGATTTCTCAAAAACCCTGATAACTCGACCAAAAGTCGTTTCCCTTTGATTTGTTTCACAGACTGTAACTTTACCCCTGATATTTCGAACTTCCCGATTTTCCTGTGAAGGTTTTGAGAAATAAAAGTTCCACTGTAGTCCATCTCTGCTAGTTCCAGTCAGATGTCTATAGTATATTCAATCAATTCAAGCAATACACTGTATATCCATTTGAATTTACAAAATATAACAGTGACTGGACTGGACACTGTGTTGATTGTAAGCAGGAATTCATTGCCCAGTCACAGAGTCCATGCGTACAGTGGAATCCCGATTTCTCAAACCTCCGAGGGAAACAAAAATTGGTTCGAGAAATCAGGAGTTCGAAATATCCGGGGTAAAATTACAGTGAAAGAAATCAAATAAAGGGAAACGACTTTTGGTTCGAGTTATCAGGGTTTTCGAGACATCGAGGGTTCGAGAAATCAGGATATTTCCACTGTAATTTAATTTATTTTAATAAAAATATTTTAGTCATATAATTTTCAGAGTTTATTTTTAATTATAAATACGTCTTTACCACCAGGAGCAACTGTGATTCATCTGCGGCAAATGAACTTCGGAAGCATTACAAGATGCCATACTTTTTACCTGACACTTCAGAATCAAGCAAGACAGACTGGTTGTTTATGGGATGCCCTGGATATGGTGCTAATTTACATGTAAGTACTCAAGACTTTAATTAACACAGGTTTAACACTAATGGTTGACACAATATGATCAACACATCCTACTAGTACTTACGATTATTAGTTGAGTAAGGCACGAGGGAAGTTTGGTGACAAGGTTTTCACGTCAAAAACTACATTGTTGCCATGAGCAACTGGCTTGGTTTCCAATGGCAACCTGTCTGCCACTGACGTCAATAGTAACAAAAGCGCTCGAAATTCGGAGAGATGAACTGACTTATTTTGCTCGTTGTTCCAGTCACTTCATCTCTCAGAATTTTGCGTGCTTTATTACTATTGACGTCAGTGATAGACAGGTTACCATTGGAAACTAAGTCAGTTGCTCATGACAACAACATAGTTTTAACGTGAAAACCTTGTCACCAAACTTCCCTTGCGCCTTACTCAACTGATAATCGTAGTAAATTGTGTCTCTAAAGCAATCAACCAAGCAGAATTGTAAAATTGGCAGTATGTACTCTTGGTTTGTTGTGGTCTGGTTCAATTTGCAGGGCCCCAAGTTGAATTTTTTTTCCAAGTCACCTTTTGACAACCTTACTGTATAAAATTTTAGTCGCCAGTTTCTTTCTCTTTTCTTTTTTGTTCTGGGTGATACATTTGGTTATCATTACATGAAGCATTAAACCACTGGTGGTAAAGACATATTTTTTTATTATTATAATTATAATATATTATTATTACTGACCGTTTTGAGCCAAACGAGCCAAACAAAAATCGATCATACTTGAATTTTTCATGGGTTTTAAGTAATCAAACATGGCCACTCCACGATCGCAATCAAACTGGGACATGTTCACGATTTTTCAGGTCTTGATACAAACCCAAAAGAGGCAATTGTGAAAGAAAGTGACAATGAATAATATTTTGCGGGTATATATTGTCTGATCTGTATCTTTTCAGTGTCGAAAACATGCCAGCTCGCCAAATTGGCGACTTCCATGGCAATTTTAGTCGCCATTATTTTTTCTACTCGCCATCACTGATGGTAGCCAAAATGGCAGCAGCTTGGAACACTGTCGTGTTATATCACAAATATTTGAATATCTATTTCAAGAAGGAAATTGAGATTTCAAGCCAGCTCTCAAGCTTTTACACATGTATGTCATATTTGACAGCTGAAAATGTTTTTTACTGTTCTTTATAAGAAACAACTAACTAAAATCATTATTTAAGTTCTTAGTACTGTTTTTATTCTGCAGATTGACAATGTAGGGAACCCATCATGGCAGGCCCAAATCAAGGGGACCAAAAAATGGACCTTGGAGCCCCCTCCAGAATGTGCCCATGTTTGTGATCCAAAACTTGAAGTGACTGTCAACTCCGGGGAGATAAGTATGTTATTTGTCGTTGTCATTTATTTTTAGGATTAAAATCTTGTATAGCTGTCAAAGCTCCTGTAAGCGGACACCCTCGGGAAACAGAAAAAGTGTCTGCAACTGGAGCTGGCCGCTTACGGAAATGTGTAAATACAGAGTTTGTATGAGCTAGAGTTCAAACAGGGTTTTGTCAAGGTGGCCGTAAGAAGAGCTGTCCGCTTATGAGAGTGTCTGCTTATGAGAGTGTCTGCTCAGAGAGCTTTGACTGTAATGTACAGCACATGACTTGTATGTCTTTATACTTTGGTAAAGATCATATACATGTGTATGCACATTATTTTTCTCCCGAAATAATGAATAGCTGAGCTGAGCTGCAGGCGAAAAGATCAATATAATAATTATTATTATTATAATGCAACTTGCAGACAATTCATTTTTCTAAGTCAATTCTCAGAATTTGGTGGCATGTCAACACAATATCCTCTCTCATAAATTTATCAGCTGAATTGATTTTGTTCCATGTCATTTAAACTTGTTGAATCTCTCTGATTGCAGTCATCCTGGACACAAACAAGTGGTTCCACCAGACAGACATTATCGGCAAAGAATTGAGCATCACTATTGGCTCTGAATACGACTAACGAATTCACTCAGTGAACTTCACTTCAAATTGAACACATGCTAAGCCTATGAATAGGCTCCTCATGATCAGGGCAAAAGGGTGTGAGCAAAGCAAGCCAAGGGGAGAGGGTAGTTCTTACTTTTACTTTGCACATGACTTGAGAGCCTGTTCACAGGCTAAAACAAGTCATGCTGTGTTGAAAACTTAAAATTAATGTTTCTCACTTATAAATGTAGCAAAAAGTCGAACCTCCGCTAATGGCCAGCTCTTTACAACGGCCAGGATTTCATTCACTTTCGTCTGATTGAAAACCGCCCTCCTGTACCACTGCCACCTCTGTACAATGGACAGTTAATTCTGCCCAGGGTGGCCGATTTAGAGTGGTTCGACTGTATCCATAAATTATATAGATGTTGTCTAGATGCAATTTTTGCCATGTGCCATTTTGCAAAGCTTTATGAAAGCTGGTTATATATTATATAAATACACAAAACAATGTTCCCTTTGTAAACATTCAACCAAACCAAAATGACTTGATTTGCCCTGAAAATGAGTAAATGCATAAAAATAGTTAGCTGCTAAATTTACAATGGAATTTCATAACTTACCTTAGATAATAAAACCAATGAAGAGCATACACACCCTTTTCTGAGGGGTTGGTTCACTTGAAAAAAATAACATTGGAAGGTACATGTACGTATAAGGGATGCAAGGGATTCAAGAGAAAGGGGTTTCTCGGAACATAATTATTTTTATAACAAGGTAGCAGTAGTAGTATAAAATTTGGCAGTTAATATCTTTGCATATTATAAGAACAGACAAGCTACATTGTATATTTATTACACTGGTAGCAAAATTACTAGATATTTAAAGGAGTTTAATAATTGTCATAAATTAAAGATGATACATATAATCTGCCAGTAATTTTTAGCAAATTAGAATATTAAACTTGCATGACTAATAAGTACCGTATGTTGTGTAGTAATGATTGTACATGTTTAATTGGGGGTGTGCTAAAATCGTTTCTGTCAATAATTTTTTTTTTCATGATTTTTTTTTTCATTTTTTCATTTTTTCATTGCTTTTTATACTTTTGCTATGTGTCTTGGAAATTAGAGAAAATACCTGCAAATACATTCTGGGCAACCAGTAAGAGGAACATGAAATTACTATTTTCTCAGGCCAACAAATGCACAGACAATATAGTCAGTAGCTAGACAGATCTGATTTTAAACACATCAGATTATCTGGTTTACTATTACGGGCATTTTAGCATTTCAGGAATTTGTTCCATAAAATGATTTAGGCCAACTTGTGGACACTGTCTAATGTTCAAAGTAATGGCTTGAAATAGTAGAAAAAACCTTAAAAAGCACCAGGTCCCCAGGGGTGATCGTCGGAAATTTTGAAAGGAAACCAAGGTACTAACATTGTAATGGTGGTTGTGGCTGAAATTCACCCCTAAGAGGTACCAATTCTAAAACAAAGCTAGTTCCTATCGTATTTTTTTCTAATACCCTAAAAGGTACCGGGATAACTCTAATGATGGTCATTTTAGTTGTAACACCCTTAAGAAAGGGTTAAAGTGTTACCAAACCACAATTTTTTAACCCTACTTTTAAAAGGTACGAAGATCACCCCGTCACGTTTATATGGGAGTTCTACCCCCCCCCCCCCCCCCCCCAAAAAAAAAAAATTGTAGTTACAGCATAATTTAGCGAGCCTTATTTTAGTGTGTCTTTGTATTACTGTGTTAGGATTTTGTGAGTATTTAGTCCAGGGAGGGGGAATTAGTTCTTATAAAGTATGGATTGCCTTTGAAAAGAAAGGTCTCGTGTCTGTGTGTATCACACTGAGGTGTCATCACTAATGATGAACATATCATTTATGTTTGGTGCTTGGTAATAAAATAGAAAACAAATTGTTGTTGTTTGCACGTCATTATCTAGTTAATGTTATAGCCGTACTATTCAGTAGAACGACTGTACAAACCAGGAGTAAACGAAGTGTAAGCCATTGGCCAAGCAATATTCTCCCCATGCTAGGCTTGCCGGGAATGGCTTCAGAACAAGGGAGTGGGAGAAAGAGATAAGCAAGGGAAACCGTATGGTTAATAAAATAGTGGATCAGTATAAAATGATTGCAAGAGATGAATAGTTTCTTTTAAAATTGACAAGAAGCAAGCTCGAGACAGCAACAGGCATCGAGCCAATTTGTCAGAAATCATCAGGGACCATAATGGCACGAAGTAGACAACAAATAAGCATTTTCTTGTTCCTGGCAAATGTATACATTTTTTCCTCGCTCTCCCAGGAGTTTCCGTTACCAATTGTCTGGGCCGGTGGGCGTGGCTGATGCCGCATATTGCGACGTTCAGTAAGAGGGGTGGACTGAACAATACTGCATTGAAACACTTACAGCCTATTAGTTCTTCGCACAACAACCGAAACATAGCAAGGAGCACGTATTTCCTAGCCAGCTAAGAATCCCCTGCGAAACACCTATTTTGTGGAACGTAGAATCCCGGATAGAAATGTAAGGCTCACAAATATCAATATGCGAGCACGCGCCAATCCGCGTTACCATGGTTACCAGGGCCTCTACAAGGCTTTTTGCGGATCAACTGAACCTGGTAACGAGATGAATATAACACTCCAGTGATATAGAGGGAGAGACGACGTAAAGCGATGAGAAACGGTTAAAAAGTCAATTACATCTTAAATTAAGCGACAATGTACTACAGAGAGTGGAAGAAAGTAAATTTCTAGGAATTGTAATTGATCAACACTTAACGTGGAAGAGCCATATTGACTATATCACTAAAAAGATTATAAGATCTACAGGCTTGCTTTGTAGAATTCGTTTTTACGTCAATCAATCGCTTTTAAAAATGTTATACAATAGTTTAATTTACCCGTACCTCCATTATGGAAATATTGTCTGGGCAAATAACTATCCCACAAGGCTTGATAAATTATTTAAGCTACAAAAGAAGGTATTAAGAATTATAACTTTTTCTTCATACACAGCACCATCTCTTCCGCTTTTTACTCAATTGAGTCTTTTAAACGTTTACCAAATAAATGATTTTCTAATTGCCTCCTTCAGCTTCAGTCTAAATAACAAAGTACTACCATTCTATTTCAATGACTTCTGTATAGAAAACGCACAAGTCCATAAATATAATACTAGAGAATCAAAGAATTTACATAAGATTTTTAACAGAACAAATTATGGAAAATTCTCTACAAGAAACAAGATAATTGATATCTGGAATAGAATACCTGTGAACATCAAACGCTCGGCATCTATGAAAATATTCAAAAGGAAAATGAAACAATTTCTCCTTTTTCAGAGTAATGATAGTTAAGTAAACAAATATAATTAAAAAGGGTAAGATTGATATTTGTAATTATATGTAAATAATATCTTATTATTTGTAATTTTATTCGTATTATGCCTATCTCACTGATACCAATTGAATGAATTTTAATAGATCTTAAGTTAACTCACAGGGAGACTACTTGTAAAAGCCCGTGAGGGTTTCTTTAGTCTTCCTCCCAAAGCTATTTTATTGTAACACTTTCCAATATGTATTTGTATTAATTGACGGGAAATAAACATTCATTCATTCAGAGAAAAAATGAATTAAAAAACAAGAATTTCGAAGAAAATATAACCGGGCTTTTTTTTATCAAGCAACCAAGCCGTTTTACCTGCTTTCTTGCTTGAAATCTATCAGATTAGTCACGGCAGTCACGCTGAAGTCTGATGTTTGCGTATAGTGCCTACTGTCAATTTTCTTGCCTCTGAGCAGTCTTTGAAGATCATTCCTCAATATAAAGCCAAAGTTGAATAAGAGGAAAAAACACGACAAACATAGGTACGAATCGGTGTTGAACCATCAATTGCAGACGTTCCGCGTTGCACCATCATCATTCGCAGCTATTCTAGTCACAGTTCGACAAATTGCGTGAGTCAAAATGTGATATTGTAACGTAATGGTTGTTATTTATAAATCTTCTGCATACAAGGAAGTGAATTGCTGCACCAACACGAAAAAGTAATGTATTTCACACTAAATAAACAGCAGAGTATTCATGTTCAAATCAAAAGTAATAGCTTGATATGAAATTTGACCTAACGGCGACCCTGGTTTATCACAGACGTTGCGAAATCTCTTCAAGTCACAGTTAGACGTGACTCATGTGACCCCATGACGTAATCGTCCTTATTTATAAATCTGCATTTCTCAGCAAGTTTCTGTTTTTCTCAGAAAATATACGGAAAAGATATGTGTTTCACACAAAATGACAATTATTTAACAGGACAATATTCATAAAATATCATTTAGGCAAAGGATGACCCTGGCGAAATCTAACGTAGCTTGATAACAAAAAATTGGTCTAATGGCGCTTCCAGTGTATGTGATGTACGTACGCACCTCACAGACAATCTCTTCAAGTCACGATTCGACGTGACCCTATGACGTAATCGTCCAAATATAAATCTGCACGTCTCAGCAAGTTTCTGTTTACATAAATCTGCGAGTCTGGGCAAGTTTCTGTTTTCCTTTACGGAAAAGAAATGTATTTCACACAAACAAACAGGACAATATTATGACCCTGGCGAAATGTAACGTAGCCTTGATAAAAAAAATTGATCTAATGGCGCTCCTAGTGTGTCCACCTAGTAGTGAGTACAATGATTTAATATTTTGACGAGTCAAACTCACCGACGTTGCGAAATAATCTGTACGCCGCTCCGATGGTTTACGCGGTCCTAAATTAATATTTATTTGGACCAGTCCAACTTTCACATAGGCTCGATTTCCGCCGCTCTCTCGAGTCCGGGCTTCGTTCTTCCCCGAGAAAATAAATCTTTCACAAGGCGAATACATTCATATATATTCATACTCACCCCTAGCTCTCCTCCTAGCACTTTGGCGGGGTAGAGGTATAAGGTGAATCACGACCAAAAAAAAAACAGAAGCTATTTTACTAAACCGGCTGGGCCCCAGGCCCTCGCCGCGTTAATTGGGAGATGAGATATTTAGCTCGGTGTCTCTCCATTAGAGATACATAGTTAACAATACCCGCGGCAACACTTCTTTATTTATAGTTACAACTTGTTTAACTTGAACTGTTAACTACGTATACCATCAGCCCAATTGAGCACCGGCATAAATCCGTATTGCCCACATATCAACAGTTCGAGTGATTAAAGGGGCACTGTCACAAGGACGCATGCGAATGCGAATCCGTGACAGTGTCCCTTTAATAACTCGGAATATCTCAGTCTGAGCCTCCTGAACTACAAGCTCGCGGACTAACAACAAACAACCTAACTTTTACTTTTGATATACCGCCTGTAAGATCTGTGAAAAAGGTATTATGCAAAGTATTACAGTACCGCTGACCTTGCCTTACTCGCTGTACCTTTCGGCATACAGAAAATGCGCTATATAAATGCATTACCTGCTTAAGTCACAAGTAAACCATGCTGCATAAAAGGCAATTAAATTTTCTCCAGCCGAGTGCTACAAGTTATAAAAAAGTATGATATATAAAGTTTATATAAAAAGTCGGCGCGACTTTTTCCGATCATAAACTTCGTTTCGCCCGACTCAATTACTGCAACTGGGTCTTCGAGGATGAGCTATATCTTGTTGATATGCCTCATTGATCGACTAGCTACAGATTTGACTCGGAGCCAGCTAGACACTGACCTTATTATTTCTTAGCTGACGTCAGTTTTCTGAGTAAATGTACCGTGCTACAAAAGTATAAAATTCTAGCATGATTTCGCCAGAGTAACTACTATATGTCAGTGGTCCCCGCTAGTTTTCCGTTGCTCCTACATGTAACATGACGGATAATCGAATAAGATGCTGATTACACATTTAAAGGAGTTACGTCACGGATGGCACATCTTGAATAATTTAGCCTAAATTTTTCAAGTTCATCGTTTGTAATGATACCGTCTCGATCTTCCCCAATCTTAACTCTCCTTGTTCCTTTTAGTTTATTTTCACCTCTTAAAAAATATCGTGACATAGCTCCTTTAAGTTTCTTTTCTACCCGTAAACTATTACGATATTACTTTATGGTTTCCTTCTATTTGAAGGTGATTTTGTACATCAAACAAAAGACTAAACATATCGTGACATAGCTCCTTTAACAATTAGACTACGAGCCCGAGTTTTCTATGAGAGCAATGAAAGAACCAATGATTGATTTTCCTTTTTCCCCCTCACATGTGTGAGTCGACTGAAGCAGGATGTGCCGGGATAGGCTGGGCGACCGCTCCACGCTGTTGCTGCTGGTCGATGCCTGGTTGCTGAGCCATTTGCACTGTGTTTATATCAGCTTGTTCTTCTGCCCTTTGTGTACCAATCATCTTAAAAAACACCCGAACGTCTTCCATAAAACAAATACAGGCCAAAAAGCCAAAAATCTGTCGAGAAGAGAGGAAGTTGTTGTCAATATGGTCAGGATACCATGTGGGGGAGGGGTGGGGTGGGGGTTGCGGTTGTGGCATAATACATTCTTTCTCAATATGACAATAGCCAAAGCTTAGCTCCAGTCGGCAAAGGCTCTCGTTTATAACCAGTGAGTTCTCAGTTCATAGCTAAGTGAGACTGCAACAGTAGCTCATTCAAGCTGAAGTGATTGGAGTACAAGTCAGCAATTGAAGGGCGGAAACGCACAGCTTGGCACCATCGTCCTAAACCTTTGCTCGTGAACAGTGAATACAGCATCTCCGATCTACGTGAGCCGGCCGAAAGAAGAGGAAGCTTGGGAGAGTGACTTCCTTTAATAATCGTGATAGTCAATATAGAAGATAAGGTTTGGGGCGATGGTACATTTAGTACTCATTTTAGCACATCATCAAATTTAATGTCTGAAATCAAGTTGAAATGGAAATCATGCAACTTAAAATTAGGCTTTAGACGATTCGCATGGGTCTCTTCTCAAAAATATATTATATACCGCGTTTCCTCGATTAAGCGCCCACCCTCGATTAAGCCCCCCCCCCCCCCCCCCCCACTCGAATAAGCGCCCCCCATAGAATCATGAAATTTAAAATATAAACCCACCCCTCTCTCCTTAAAAAGCTGTCAGAATGAATGTATGAAGTAAGAGAAGGCAGAATGACTCCAGATTTCTTGAAAAAATAAAATTGTATAGAAATACAACTGGTTCGATAAATCATAGACTTAACAAGGGAAAACCTGAAATTTGAAATAAGCGCCCCGGGTGATTTATATTACTAAAATTTTTGTAACCCTGTACAAAAAATGAAGCTTTCAAATTACCAGTGCCAGGTAGAGGGTAATGAGGGTAGTTTTTCCGCTCTCGTCCAGGAAGTCGTAAAACTTGGTGACGTCATTCGCAAGACGCACAAGGTTTGCCGTGGAGGCGATCAGCAATATCGTCAATATGATCTGCACAACCAAGCACTGCAGAGAAAGACAAGAAACTGAACGACTAAGACTATAAGGGTTTCTAATATTATAATCTATGAACTCGTTTAATTTCTAGAAGATGCTTGGTTTCTCAGAGGAGCGGGGCCGAAAATACATGTAAGAAAACATAATTTCAAATCAATTTTTACTGAAAGAACAAATTGCAGAGATTGTACCAAAGGGTAAGGGCTGCTAATTGGAATTTCATTAATTCTTGGATGTCTCTTGGAGCTTCTTGGGCTCAAGTAAACCGAGTTAATTTTTTTTTTTTTAACTGTCTCAAGATATTCAGCAATCCGTGTCATATCAAACCAATACCAAAGCAGTTTTCAATTGAGTGTAGTAAAACCAAAACCAAAACCAAAGTAATCATTCAGGCCAATCACAAGAGAAGAAAAAAAAAAAAAGTAACCAATGAGAACTCGAAGTTTTAGTTTGGCATCTGATTGGTTGAGAAAGTGGCGCGAGTTTTTCAATGACCAATCACAGCATAGTGAAGCAAAACCATAGCAAACACGTATTACTTTCGACACTCAATTGAAAACTGCTCTATTACATTGGATAATCGCAACAAACGTACTGGCAACAGAACGAACCGATGAGAACTGGCGCCAAGCGCGGGAAAACGCATGTGACCAAATAGCAAGTGGTTTTGGTTTTGCATCTGATTGGTTGAGTAGGTGGCGCGAGTTTTTTTTAAACCAATCACAGAGCGTTATAAAGCAAAAACTAACTTTCCACACTCAATTAAAAACCGCTCTCCCTATATATCTAAAACATAGCTTTGTAAATATGCCCAGAATCAAAGCAACCTCGAGCTCATTGTACATACACAGATGAATACGCATACTTACGATACTTGTAAAGTGAGAGGGCTGTGAGAAGAAACGCTTGGTTTTGTTGAAGACAAAAACAAATGCTATTTGAAATACGATGACCATCAGCCAGCAAAAGACTGTGATGCCCTTGAAGAAGTTAACTTTTCCACCAGCTTTGAGCACTCGGTCAGAATACGTGACGATAGAGATCCAGGCGGCTAACAGGACTAGCTACAATGGCAGATGGAAATAAAATAAATATTCTTGTAAGAAATTATACAGCAGCAGGTCGTAAAGTAAGTTTTATGCCTCTTTCAATCTCTCGCCGGCATTTTTATAGAGTAGATAGGGAGAAGTTATTTGCCCAAATGTAGTTCTAAAGTGTTCCTTAAAAAAATAAATCAGAAAGAAAGAAATTGTTGCAGTTTCACAGATTTTAAGTCATTTTTGAGAAGTGCAAAATCACCTTCAAATTGAAGAAAGCCTCGAAATAATCACGAGTTTATTAAGGTAGAAAAACGGCAACAAAGAGGTAATAATAAACCAAACAAGAACAAGGAAGGTTGAGGATGGAGAAGATTAAGACGGATTGCGAACGGCGAACTTGAAAAAATTCGGCCAATGTTTTCAAGATGCATAAGCCAGAATTCGAAAAATATTCAGGTTTTTAACCGGTATTTGAACCCACACCAGTCACCAGTGCAAACGCTTTACCACTTGGTAAATCAATTATGAGTTCTACTTCCAGGGTCTATTTGAAGGATGTATGTGAAATAAAGAATACATGAAATTAAAGTCATATATATGAACTGCGGGCGAAGGTATAAATAGAAATAGGTTTTCGCTCTGTTCTTCTTGGCCATATCATTTTACATGTAAACCCTTACATATAACAATATGGCGTCCATGACCAGAAGCAGTGGACTTTCCCATCAACACATAGCTACGTACATATTCGTGTTCAGTTAATAACTGTCTGGATATCACTTTAATAATAATAATAATAATAATACAATAAACTTGTATCTTATTCTTATCTTATCTTAATCAGAGACGACGTACATGAAGAGGCAGTCGCAAATTTCAAAACACTTCCGAGTATCTTCAAAGCATACTGACTACATCTACAATGCAAACCATGTTGGTGAACCGTGCATGACAGCGTTTTAGTTTCATTTAGGCCACCCCATAAAATAAAAAATAAAGCCGAGAAACGAAATATTGACAAATTAATACATAAATAATTCCAAGCGAGCCTTGATTTTATCTTAGCTTCCTCGTGACCACCATTTTGTTACGAGTCGATATCACTCGAATACGTCATTACTGGGCTGATTTAGATGTCAGAGTGACTTGAGATGTAAATAAAGCAAATTAAACTTGGAAACACGCGAGAAAAGGGCGCAGGCAATGAATCAGAAACGTTTTTTTTTTTTTTAACTTTTTGAAAAAATTGGGTCGGTCGGGCGATGGGAAACAACACATTTTATGGGGATGGCCTTATTAGTGTAGATTGTCTGTTATAATCCATCAAAATTTTTTCTCGCGCGCAATTGGTCTAATCACGTCACGTGACGCAGTCAAAACTGGGGAATATCCGGGTGATATTCCCCAAGTGATATTCCCCAGTTTTGAAAATTTGCGTTTCACGTTCGCAAATATCCGAGCATATTTTTGAAGCCAAATGGAGGCTATTGTAGTTATTATCATTCAAATATTTTTTCACAAGGCCGCTCTGTTTGCCGTGGAAGATCTCGGTCGGCCAAGGACGCCAAGCTGTTAAACATCAAAATAATTCTGCTGGCATTCAAAAATATTTCTAGTCTGTTCAAAACAATCAGTTCTATTTAATTTAGCAATTTATTTGAGACGAAAACTGAACCTGTCCTTGGACATTATCTGTTCCTCGAAGCTCACAGTTTTCCTCGAGCTTCGCTCTCGGAAAACTGTTCGCTTCTCGGAACAGATAATGTCCGCGGACAAATATCCGAGCATATTTCCTCGCCAAATTGAGGCTATTGTTTATATATAATCAGATGTAAATGAACAATACTCACAAACTCAACCAGTCTTTCTGCATCCAAAGCGCTTTTCCAGTAAGCAGTAGTGACAGGTGCTGTCGCGCCCGGCCTATCTTGATTTTGAGGCTGACCAGACAGAACCGGTTGAACCTGTTGTCCAGCTTGAACCGGTTGAGCCTGTTGTCCAGGTTGAACGTAGTATTGCTGTCCCTGTGGTGTCGCGATGGGCTGGCCAGGAGAGGCCTGGGCAAATGCTGGCTGAAATTGACCCGGAGGGACTTGGCTGACCGTTGGTTGTTTATTCATGGTAAAATGACAAAAGTTCAGGTTTCTGTGTGGAAGTAAACAAGGGAATCAAAATGATATTGATAAAAGTTAAAGACAGGAAACTCGACTGCGCATTGCAGGTTAACGCACATAAAAACTGAATGTCAGGAATGTACATGTAATTAACTAAAGCACAGTCCGTTGTGTTTCTTTCACTGGCCTCGCCTTAGTGATTACTGCGTAGATGACTATAAACAGTATAAAGAGGAAATCAAATCCAAGCAGAACTGAATTCAGTATTATATTTCAGTTTAGCAAAGACTTGTTACTAAATTGGATGCTGTTAATTCCCTTTCCCTGAAATAATCTGCCATGTCCATGTTCTCTGACACACACAATTTAGCCAAATTCTGAAAATAAATTCCATTTTCTTAGGCCCTGAAACTGTAAAGCCCCCACTCTCATTCGAATTCCTCGAAAATAAAATGCAATGTTGTGCCGGGTTCTCCCAAATCACCAGCGATTCGGTAGTGGATCATGAACAGCAATAAGCTTCTGACAGCAATCATCAGTATCTTTGTAAAGTTATTAACACTGAGATGAGTTTTCTAGCTTCTATACGAAGTAAACAGACATTGGAGTATAAAAGTGTCTCTTTAACAAGAGAATAAGGCTGCATGTGATTAGACTATTACTGGCTAGCGAAGGTATAGATGCCCAGTCGGCGTTAGTATAAATTGTCCTCCAAACTTCCGGGCTGGGATGAAACCGATTTTCCAATTACTCGCTAATTAGGTTGAAACCGCAGCCGATGACCGAATAGACTACAAGCGCAGTCCCTCATTTTTCTCAGGGTTAGTCGATTGAGAGAGCACGCGAGCGCGCGCGAAAATCACCTCGAGGAGACGCGACGCTCGGCGGCGAGAAGAAATGAGTTTTTCGTCACCGCGCGCTCGCGTGCTCTTCCACACGACCATCCCTGAGAAAAATTAGGGACTGCTCGTAGCCTAATGACCGAGTCACCTCCGCAGAAATATTTAAAGGCGTGAAAATGGATTCTCACGGTTAGTCTTCAGTTGTCGTCTTTTGTAAAGCATGAACGATCTAATAGTATAGTCACTAGAATACATCATTCCGATCTGATACCCTCTTTTGAAAAACAATATGGCCAATGTTAATGCAGAACTCAGGTTAATGCCCTACCTTCGATGTCGATGTCTCGTGGATTCTATTCAATTCAGTTGTCCGCACGCGTATGTAAAGAGCAGCCTGTAGATCAGAGATTGAAAAACTATGTACTTGATAATGTGTAGCTTTAGAATATTTCTCGTATTAGCAAATACGTTCTTCTGTCCTCACTGAAGACCCAACAAATGCAACGGTTTTCTTGGAAAAGCAGGAACACAATTGGAATGTTTGAACAGTTTATCTGGGATCTGTAGCCAAGGGCCACTTCAAAAAATAGGCCCGCAATGCGTACGTACGCAATTATTGTTTCGTAATATAGCACATAGCGACAGTTTGAGTATAAGCATAGTTAGTAACTATGGTCAGAAGTAAATAGCGCTTTTTCAGACTGCCGTACCCAGTCGATATTTATGTATTTTTGTAATCTGCGATCAGGCGAATTTTTCCGCGCTCTCATTTACTCTTCGTCTTTACGTGGTCGCGCTGGCATGTAAAGAAAATGTAAGGAGCGCGGAAATTGGCCTGATCGCAGGGTAGTGTTTTTGGGGGTGAGAGAAGATTGGATACGAGAGTGGATTGAGGCGCGCGGGGAGTCACGGGAAGGGACTGCAACGATTGCAGTAAAACGATTGCAGTAAAACGATCGATGCAACGATTGCAGTAAAAGGCCAGGGAAGTGAAAGGCCAGATCGTATCCAATCTTCTCTCACCCCCAAAAACAAATATATATATATAGCAGGTACTGGGTACGAGTCTGGCTTTTTGCCCCTCTTGGACAGCACTAATCATTACCTAACTTCTTGATTATGTACCAAATTCTCTCATGAAGCCTTGTACAAATTGTATGAAAAGCAGTATAAAGACTTTTGATGTTGATCTTGGTCACGAGCATATCACCCCGGAGCCTCTATCTATGATGATTAAGGACAACAGCGTAGTTACACCTTCGGCTATTTTTAGAAACAAAGCAGAACAGCAAACTGTCATTGTATTGTATTGTTTTGTATTGTTTTGTATTGTTTTGTGTTGTTTTGTATTGTAGCAGGAACAATCTCATTGGTTAAACGTGGATGCGTGGCTCATAACATCATGTTTTCGCGGCAAAAATAATTCTAAAAATAGCTCAAGGTGAAACTTCGCCGAGGCATAGGCCCAATAAGGGAGATGGAGGCTCCGGGGTAATATGCTCCTGTCTTGGTACACAACGATTTCCAGATTAACGTCATTTAAATAATTTCTTTCACCTAAAGTAGCCCGCTGTTTGGGAAAATAATCCCGTGTTCCTCCCCCCGAAGACTGGTATCGAGAAAGAAAGAAAAAAGTAAATATTAGCTAATATTCCTCACTATCACATTTGAGTCATGTTTGCTAACATCAACAGATAAACAGTGGAAGAAGGGTGAAATAGTAAAGAAAGAACAACAAAATGACAAAATTAAGGGAAACTGACTCAACCACTTTGTACCCACTTGTATAATATATTTTTATTTAACCAAAAACAGAAGAGCCAAAGTCATGTGACATATCAAGGGTACATACGTCACGTTTCGGTAACACTAATAATAATCTCTCTTGTACATGTTCTTCAGCTATCTAAGCTTAATTAATAATAAAACACAAACAGCAGTGATAAACATGATAAAACAACGCATGTTGTAAAAATGTCTCGACGTTTCGTATGCTACGCAACATACATCTTTAAAAGTGACAGATAAAATGAAATTACAAAGAAATATCTCGGTATGTACCTTATTGACATGTTGGCTACTAGTCGAACTGAATAGTTACACTGTAGAATAAAGTAGACTTTTTTTATTCAAGATCTGCGACCGGCTTTGAATGGCAATTAACGTTGGTAGTGAGACTGCTCTATTAGCTAGCTTCTCAAAACAGACGGATTTCATTTGTAACTCCGTACGTTTTAGCTTATTGTTAAGAATAATGTTATCGGTTTGCGTTTTATTCTTATAATAATCTATTCTGGCGAAAGATACTTCTTTCTTATCGCGTTTAGTCTCTCTATAGATTCGTCAGAATCTGAACCGTAAATAAGGTAAGTAAGTGAGTAAGTAAAATCTTTATTTTGAGAGGGTAGCATGTAATAGCGAGGTTAATATAAACTTGTGGCCCTGTAATAAGAACCCTAAAAACTAACGAAACGAACGAAAACTCGAGTATAAGAGCCCAGCAACGTTTCTTTCTTCTAGATATATCTTTTGGCACCCCCACACACTTGTTTTTCACAAACTCGTTACAATTGAGTGAGACCGTGTGTAGGCTGAGCAACCGCGCCAGCCTGCTGCTGACTATAAGTGCCTGGCTGCTGAGGATAAGTGCCTGGTTGCTGAGGATAAGTGCCTGGTTGCTGAGGATAAGTGCCTGGTTGCTGAGGATAAGTGCCTGGTTGCTGAGGATAAGTGCCTGGTTGCTGAGGAGAAGTGCCTGGTTGCTGAGGATAAGTGCCTGGTTGCTGAGGATAAGTGCCTGGTTGCTGAGGAGAAGTGCCAGGTTGCTGAGCGACGCCGGCCGCAGCAATTTCCTTTGCTATTTGTTGTCTGTACATCTTCGACAGGAGATAAATATCTTCCAGGAAACTCAGGCATGTCAACAGGCCAGCACACTGTTAGAAGGAAAAGAGGAGCGTTATTATTCAACTAGAGTTTCGTCAGAATGCTGATGTGGCATCGTGTTTAACCTCGGATCCAGTAGTCTTCTCTGACGTTTGCATCCAAGATATTGTTGGAATAGCCGCCATCTTGGATTTGGACGTCAGAGAATCGACAATTAAAGAATGAAGGCACTAGAAAAAAGTTCCTTTGAAAAAAGTTGGCACGTCAGCATCATCAAGTGTTGAACATTTCTTGTTGAAAATAAAGAGGTTGTATAGTGCACGGTCAGTGTAAATCTAACTGATACCAGTTTGGCCGCTTGTCTTTTTTCTGTTTGTATCAATTCAAATTGTAACGCAAACTGTAAAATCACTTACTGAGGAAGAAACAACCAGCGCCATGTTGCTGGTAACGGTTGTGCTTTGTCCGAAGGACTTGCGAAGGGCTTCAAGTTTCAGCAAGTCGACGAAGCGAATTGCGAAGCTTGTCGAACAGGCGATTAGTAGTATCGTTAACACAACCTGAATGCCCAAGGACTGCAAGAAAAGAAAGATATTTTGTTTAGAACAAGGCCTACCACAGTACTGATGACTCATGCCAACTCGAACAAATATAAAATCTGGTAAATTTAACGTCCTCAATTAATTGACCCAGAAGGATTGATTACCGAACGTTTTATGTCTTAATTTTTTTAATTTACACAACAAATATATTCATGCAGCTTAAGTTTACAGACTCTGAATGCACTCTGTTTTCCTTGGAGATCCAGCTTTAAACGCTGCTCGGAAGCTGATGGCCGCGCTCGAGTCACTATGCTACTGTAAATTAGATCGATACAAGCGAGGATGATCTAAGAGAAGCATTCCCCCATGCATGGGTCTCTTCCAATGAAAATGTTTTGAAATCTGTTTTAATTTTCAGCCCATAGCTGAGCTATTTTAAGAGCGGTACTTGATTGGTCAGTTCGAGTAACGTGATGTCGGAGCCTCGATCAGAAGGACATAAAATAACTTTCACGGTGTGGCGCGGAACTATTAATAGATTTCAAAACAATATCATGTGGCACGGGGAATCATTCTCTTAGATTATCCTCTCTTGATCAATGCTATTCTCACTGACTCGATCTCTTAACTTGGCGAGTATATCTTTATTTAGAATAGCCTGGAACTAGTGGTAATACTTACAACCAAAGTGAAGTTTGAAGGTCGTCCAACTCGCTTGTTCTTGTTAATGCCAAGCAAAAACATGATTTCGAAGATTGTGACCATCACCCAGCAAAATATAGTGATTACCCTGAAGAAATTAGCTCGGCCATCCATGCCGAAAATTCTGTTGGAATATGCGTCAACACAGGTCCAAGCTATTAACAGAATTCCCTGCGAATGATAAATGAAACGGCCGCAACATTCCGGAGATTAGCCTCTTAGAAAATAGCTCCCCCCCCACAAATCTCCAAATCGCAAAACTCCTTCCGATAATAAGGAAGGGGGGGGGGGGGGGGGGATATAGAAATCTATATCTTCTTCCGAATATGACCCCTTTTGTAGAACTTATTTTGTATTTAATTTAATTTTTGTTGTTTAATAAGCCTGGTTTTCACTGGCGACGCAAGCACAAGCGCAAGCAACATACGTCGACGCAGTAACGTGTTGATTTGTCCTAAACAAAAGGCACTGATGATCAACGCGTTACTGCGTCTGCGTATATATGTTGCTTGCGCTTGTGCTTGCGTCGCTAGTGAAAACAAGGTTTTTGCAGAATGCTCATAGACTTGTGGTGCCAGTGTAGAACTTGTTTTGTGTTCCATTTCGTTATGTTCAGAGAGTACGGTCATGCAGTATTCTTGTATGTATGCAAATAAAAATATTTACACGCAAAGTAGCCTACATTGCAGGCGTAGAAACAGGGTGGGGGAGGGGAGGGAGGGAAATTGGTAAGTTAATATATGAGACTTTCATCGCGGAAGACGCGATGGACTAATCGGGTTAGCGCGTTGGACTACGGATTGAGCCTGACTCGTCCCCAGTCGTCTCTCTTGTCTCCTGTTAATATTAACGAGAAGAGAAGTCCTTTGTTGGGAGTCGCAAGTCGCGGGGATGCTAAATATTAACAGGAGAAAAGAGAGACGACTGGGGACGAGTCAGGATTGAGCGGTTACGGGCCAAAGGGGTCCGCACGGCTAGAGCGTATCTCGGTTACTGAAGCAAGACAAGTATCCCCTCCAGGCCGGGCCAAGTGTCTTGCCTAAGAACACAACACAGTGACCCCGGCCAGCACTCTAACCGAGTGCGACTTAACTTACCTATACCTTAACTTTCATTCCTTTTCTTAAAACTCCACCTATAATCCCGGACCCTTAAATTCTAGGAATACTCACAAACTCGCCAATTCGTGTGAAACCCAAACCGCTCTTCAAGTAAGCTTTATCAATCCGTATCGCTCCCTCTTGATTCAATGGCGGTGGAGCAGGAACACCATGGCCTTGTACAGGTTGGACCGGTTGTCCCTGTTGTCCCATGGCGGTCTGCCCGGTAAATACTGGTTGTGGTTGACCGGGAGGGCCTTGGTGTTGTGGATAGCTGACTGGCTGTTGATTCGGAGACGTGTGTACTCCTGGTTGTTGAGCTGGTGTTTGGTACATTGCTTTATTCATGTAAACAAAGTAGTAAAATCACTACAAACTAACCGTGACAAATGTTTGCATTAGCATTAGCTTCGATTTTCAAGAATTATTTCTCCGTTTTATACTCCTCAGATTTTGTTTCGATTGAGAAGATATATCAAACACTCGAGACAGTGTTTCGTCCGATTTCCAAACACCTCGAATTTCGTCAAAAATACTCCGCTGCGCGTCGATAGCCTGAAATCAGGCTCCTGAAGAAAATTTGCGAGCGAAGCGAGCCGAGTCGCTCGCTCGCAAATTTTCTTCAGGAGCCTGATCTCAGGCTACGCGTCGATGATTTTCAACTCACTTCTCGGTGTTTGGAAATCGGATGAAACAGTTACACTCATGATATTTATACATGTACTGAGACACTAGCTGAAAATACCGTATATTTCAGTGTCTCAGTACATGCATAGGGTAATTTTATAAGCCGCAAACCGTCAGTAAAAAAATTCGAAAAAATGCTCTTTAGAGCCTCTGGTCAGTGATTCACCTCCCGCATATTCTTCTGTAAACAAAGCCCAAGAAATTTGACTCCAAAGGACGCAAATAGGCTCGATGGTTTTCTTGGAAACAGAATTGCATTTGCCTGTTTCGTATGCGGTTTTAAATGGCTATTTTTCAATAAGACTTGCTTCAAAATCTCTTGGGTTTATAATCTTGTTTATAAACGAAAACGACTTCAGTCTTTACCTGCATTAAATTGCCTTTAGAAAATATATTTATTTGTTCTGATTTATCTTTAGCCTCCATTTCAAGTTTTAAACACAAAGGTTCGCTCACTGCTGATTTCCAAATGCATATATATTTCTTTCGATATCAGGCAGTAAAGCCTTTATTAAGGAGTCCGGCTATAATATGGAATTCTGGCAGTTAGTTAATTAGGATGATTGAGCATTGATCAGTGCTTTAATATGCGGAGAAAATTACATTGATACTTTGAGCCTGAGAATAGAGACGTTTCCGGGGTGCACACGTAAATGTTCTTTTGTTGTGCCAAAATCGAATTTCGATCTAAATCAAAGTAATTAAAGCAATCTTAATTTTGTTGCATTAGTTTTATTCGATTTTCTGAGATTGAATAGCTGCATATACATGTAGGTTGACGTTATATCCCGGCATTATATGCCACTGAGTGTAAGCAAACATATATAGAAAATATGGGACGGTTACCTCCCGAGTTACGGTTTAGCTTAGCTTAGCCCTTGGTCTACGTTGATTGTTAGACAAGTTTGAACTTGGAGGAGTTTGAATCCAAAAAAGTTCGCCAATATCTATCGCTGAACATAATGATCTGAAGTGACAGGCTTGATACTTTATAAACTGTTCATGCAGTTCTCTGCGGATTAACAGACACATGCATGATTGAAATTCTCTCGTATCTAGAAACAGTCTCGATATAATCAAAATTATCTATTACAGGTACTGATGGCTTTGTGCGCAAACCTGCGTCAGGACAGTTTGCACAAGCTTAATATCAGTGTAATGTAATTACTCCTTTTAGTTTTGTCCGAGCTGATGGCCGAGAGTGACTTGTGCAGTAACAGAAGGGCGTGAAAGATGCTGTTGATGGAATACTGCTCTCCGATGAAATATATAAGAGCGTTAATGTAAAAAGTAAAACCGTTATCAAATACCGAATTGTCTGAAAGTGATTAAAACTCTCTTTTCATGTACAGTGGAATCCCGATTTCTCCGAACCTCCAAGGGAAACGAAAATTTGTTCGAGAAATTGGGGGTTCGAAATATCGGGGGTAAAATTACAGTGGAACAAATCCAAGGGAAACGACGTTTGATTCGAGTTAGTGAGGGTCTTGAGAAATCGAGGGTTCGAGAAATCGGGATTCCACTGTATTTATTTCTCTAGCTAAAACCAAAGCAAGCATTAGCGAACTCTTAATCTGATCATAAATTGTCACTTCGTCTATCGCGGTATCAGTGAATGCGTGCGCCTTTGCAGCCACATTTTATTTCGATGCCAAGTAGTCCTAGTAATGAGCTTACCTTACCGTGTGGTGGATCTGATTTCTTCACGTATCCTTCTGATATAATGTGTTTCGAGGATTTCCCTTCACTTCGAACAGCGGAGATGGGCTTTTATTACTGCGAGCACCGCGCCGAGAGATATTCGACACCCGAAGAACAGACGCGAAGGCTTTCTTGGAAAAACAGGAAGACAAGGGTTTGTTTGTTTACATTGTTATCCTTAGCCGTGGTTAAGGGTTAAGCTAAACTATTCTTCAAAGATAAAATATGTCATCAACAACAATGAAGAAGGTTTTCTTTCAGGGGCGGAGATACCGTGGTGACAGGCTTGGCTTGCAAACGTTTTTATCCAGGGGCGGAGATACCGTGGGGACAGGCGAAGCTTGCAAAAAGTTTTTTTTCCCAGGGGCGAAGATACCGTGGGGACAGGCGAAGCTTGCAAAAAGTTTTTTCCCAGGGGCGGAGATACCGTGGGGACAGGCGAAGCTTGCAAAAAGTTTTTTTTCCCAGGGGCGAAGATACCGTGGGGACAGGCGAAGCTTGCAAAAAGTTTTTTTCCCAGGGGCGGAGATACCGTGGGGACAGGCGAAGCTTGCAAAAAGTTTTTTCCCAGGGGCGAAGATACCGTGGGGACAGGCGAAGCTTGCAAAAGTTTTTTTCCCAGGGGCGAAGATACCGTGGGGACAGGCGAAGCTTGCAAAAGTTTTTTTCCAGGGGCGAAGATACCGTGGGGACAGGCGAAGCTTGCAAAAAGTTTTTTCCCATGGGCGAAGATACCGTGGGGACAGGCGAAGCTTGCAAAAAGTTTTTTTCCCAGGGGCGGAGATACCGTGGGGACAGGCGAAGCTTGCAAAAAGTTTTTTCCCAGGGGCGAAGATACCGTGGGGACAGGCGAAGCTTGCAAAAAGTTTTTTCCCAGGGGCGAAGATACCGTGGGGACAGGCGAAGCTTGCAAACTAAGCCGGTCTCCGCACACACTGCCTGATATTGTGTTCCACTTATTATCAAGCGAAATGGGAATCACGACAGTCCAACATTTCCTTTGATAGCCTGTGTCACATCCGTCATCTCTCCCCTCCAGGAAAAATCGGGGAGATCCCGATTTTTTTTAGGGGAAGAGGCGGATGTACACAGGCTACCTTATGATGGAGCGTTTTTCTTTTACTGAATTCAGTTTGATATCCATAGGAGCCCATAATCCAACAGGGCTTTCTACAGAAATGTTCATAGAATACCAAGAGAGGATGATCTAAGAAAAGGATTTCCCGTGCCCCGTGATAATTTTTTGAAATCTATTAATAGTTTCGCCCCATGCTGTAAAAGTTATTTTTATTTCCTTCTGCATGATCGAGGCTCCGGTCGACATCACGTTACTCGAACTGACCAATCAGCCGTGTCGCTCTTAAAATAGCACAACAATGGACAGGAAGTTAAAATAGATTTCAACAAATTATCATTGGAAGAGACATCCTTCTCTTGGATAATCCTCTCCTGGAAATATGTAGTACGTCTCTCAATTAGGTAAGCCAAGATCGAATAATTAACCTTCGCTCCTCACGGACTAAAGTAGCGAGAAGTTGCATTTTTCCGCGAGTCTTCTGCTGAAATGTCAAATCTTTATTCAATCCTTGCTTATATACATCGAATGTGATGCCATATTATGTTAAAGAAAAGTCACTTTTTAAACACAACACATATATTACCACTGATTTTTCACTGTTATGCGACGGTTTGCAAAAGATTTCCTTCAATCATGCATGTCATACCTTATATGGAAATGTTTGAATTTACCGCAAGTGAAATACCTTCCATATTAAAGGTATGACATATATGATTGACGGAAATGTTTTGCAAACCCCGCTCAGAGGAGTTTTGTCGCGCGTAACTGTGAAATCGGTGCTAACTATGTCTTTTTCTGTTTTCGTTTTAACTGTACTATCAGAAACCACTGTCCTTCTTTAGCTTTTGTTTTCTACTGTTCTTATTCTTCACCTTGTTTTTCTCTGGCTGGGAAATGAGAGCCTAATCGCAGGTACTAGCTTTATCATGTTCGATATTTGTAAAGTTTTCCACGTTTACATCATGAAACCTCTGAAACTCAGCTCATTGCAACTGATCAAGAACAAGAGATCATTCTCTCTTGTCATATATGGTTCCCGAAAAAAAATATTTTAATTGTTTCAATCTGCAAAGCAACTGAACTATCTCTATACAAATGTCAATAGCATTTATTTGCACAGCATATATATAGAGGTTGTTCAGCGGAAAGTTGTGTAATACGGCTGGGTATTTTTACGAGTCAGTTTTTATTTTTTCGAGCTTTTAGGCGAGAAAAAATAAACAGTGACGAGTAAAAATGCCCAGCCGTATTACACAACTTTCCGCTGAATAAATTGTTTATTATACGACATAATTCTTTCCTAAAATATAGGCTTTCAACAGTGTTTTCCGTAGCGCGCGGTCAGGGGGACTGAGACCCGTGTAATACGGTCTCATATTTGCACTCGCCTTTGTGCGTATTCGCACTCTAAAATGCCATGTCGTGTAATAAAGGGTCTTGTTATGGCAATATTTGTTTTAATATGTTAGTCATAGTCCTTTAGAGCAACCATCACTTGTTGAAGTATGCTGTTGCTTGAAAAAAATGTTAAAAGCTGTGGAATATCTCCGCGCGTTTAATACGAGCTAATACAAATGTTTAACGTCAGCAAGAGAACAAAATAAAACTTGTTCGCGCTTTCTTCATCAATACCCTGTTCGCTTGGATTATTTGAGTTACATCAAGAGAATATATATTTTCTCTTGGTTACATGTATGCCATTGTAGCAAAAAAATTTGATTGCCGTCGGTTTTAAGCATTCGTCATTGTCAGAACATGCATGGATCCACGATGTTGTGATAGGACAGGACTCATAGAGCGGTTTTTTAAAATTGAGTGTCGGTGGTAAAACCCAAAACCAAAGAAGTTAAAATGGCCAATCACAACAAACGCGTAAACACTGCAACAAAAATGAACCAATGAGAACTCGAAGTAAATTCACCGACTCGGCGCCAAGCGCGGGAAATTAACGCGTGTGACCAAGTCGCGATTGGTTTTAGTTTTGCATCTGATTGGTTGAGGTTTTGGCGCGATGTTTCAGTTAAACCAATCACAGAGTGAAGCAAATGCATAACAATTTAGGATTACTTTCGACACTCGATTAAACTGCCGCTCTAACTGAAAATACTCAGTTAACCTGGTTCTATTCTTTGTTTTCATCTGGCGTCGTCAAAATTCTAAAATCTAAACTGTTAATCCTACAAAGCTATTCTTTTTATATCTCCTAGACATGGAAATCATTAATCTCTATGCAAAGTTTGGTATCGATCCAGTGATCCCCTTTGGAAATAAAGCTATTTGAAATTTGTGATGTCCCGGATGAACGTTTTAATGAACTGTCACAAAAAACGGATATTTTATATCATTTTTAAATTTTCAGACGTGATAATAATTTAGAAGTGGTGTCTAAACAGATATGAAGTGAAAGCTAATGATATTGACGGTAGAATATACTCTACTTCTTGTGCAATTTTATGGCGGCCATGTTGGTGCCCCAGGGCACCAAGATGGCGGCGGCATACTAAACACTGTAATTTTCTGAAAATTAGTTTGGCAATAACTCGGTTATTAAAAACGCTACAAAGCTATAATTCAAAGCGCGTAGTGGTTTAGCTGACTTATTTCTGGTTTTCCCATTGTTGTGATTGTTGACTGTAAGCCGGTGGAGGCATTCCCATCATTACCACAGGCTGTTGTTGTCCCGGATATTGAAGTGGCTGTTGTCCCGGATGTGCAACCGGTTGGTAGGCTGGCTGTTTCGCGCCTTGAGGGACAATCACCACAGCGGGTTGATGAATGACGCCCGCGGGCTGTCCCGGTTGCTGTGGCGGGCCAAATTCCTCCATCCTTTGCTGCCGGTACAACTTGTAAAGGAGGAAGATATCCACGAGGAAAATTATCCAGGAGATGTAACCCAAGCTCTATCAAAACATAGACAATGAACTCTTTTATTTGATGATCCATGATATAACGTAATCGATCATCATTACTTTTCTCCTCAATACGAGCTTAAACATGCAGATCATGTGAAAAGAAGGGTCAATAACATATTGAATAAAGAAAGAAGACAGAGTCATGCAGTGTGACCCCTTTACTCCGGTCACCATGCAACTGAACGGGCCATGAAGATCTGCCCGTATTAAGAGGGCAGAGGAAGAGGCAGTTCAATATCCCATGCCCTATTTTTTAACTCGTTTTTCTTCCTCCTCCCTAGTTTGTTTGGCCGTTTCTCCCCCTCCCCCCGGGGGGACTTCGATATAAAAGTGGCGGGGGTGATCGTCGTACCTTTTAGGGGTTAAAATTCGTGGTTTGGTACCGCTTGGGTGTTACATTCTCAAATGACTACCGTTAAGAGTTATTCCAGTACCTTTTAGGGTATTAGCCGGAAAAAATATGACAAGAACAAGTTTTGTCTTAGAATTGGTACCTCTTAGGGGTTGAAAATGAATTGGAGCTACGCCCAAAAAACGAGATTCTGGTACCCTTTAGGGGTTCTTTTCAAAATTTCCGACGATCAACCCCGTCACTTTTATATGGGATTCCCCCCCCCCCCCGGGGGTTTCTCCCTCCTCTCTAATTTTTCCCCTTTCTCCCTGATTTTGCTGTAATAAGTGCTTTAACAGCTTTTAATTACGTAATATTAGTGCCCTCGCAAGCTGTGATGGTAATGGAAGTAACTACTGGGAAACATACCCAATCCAGACAAAACATACCCTATTTCAGACCAAAACGGCTCAAAACCATACCCTTTAGGGGCATAAATACCTATATTTTTTAGCAATTCGGGCCATATATTTTTTGTAATAAGGAAGGGGGTTGGGCCCCAGGCCCCTCCCATAAATCCATCGGCTGAATTAACGGCTTCCTTGATCCAATCTATATTATAATAGGAGGTAAGGAGGTAGCGTGGCCGAGTGCGAGTTTAGGGCGCCGATCTTGTAATCCAGAGTCAGCCAAGCGCCGGTATCGAGAAGCCACGTGGCTCCTCTAATTCACTGGATTGGAACAGACTTTAACCTAACGGGCCAATGATAGTTATTAGACGCATTTGCTACATGGCATAACATCGACTGCCGAAGCAACTCCTTTTCTGGGCGAACTGTCTTAGAGGATTTCCTGCAAAGCACTGAAAAGGCTGTGCATAGAAGAAGGCTCTTGGTTTCCTGACCACTCCTAAAAAGCCAAAGTTACAACGGGTCAGTGTTAGTATAAACACATGCAGTTTACTTACCAAACCTATCAAAAGGGCTAATATGTTAGGCTTGCTCGACTTAGACGCATCTTTGTACCACTTTCCCAAATCGGCAGCTGGTTTTGTCAGGGTTCCGCAACAAGCGATCAACAAAATGGACAAGATGAAATAGATAACCAATGTCTGCAAACATCACAAAACATACAAACGGTTGTAAAGGTGTAGAGCTTTTTATTACATATTAGGGGTAGATACAGCAGTCAGCAATAAAGCCGTGAATAAAACCCATAGAATAATACCATCAGTGAAGTGATAACCGTACGATATTCACTTCACCGGTTGTACAACCACTGAGATAACTCTGGAAATCGACCCGAAGTATTCTGATGAAGTTTGCCAAAACTGATTCAAAGATGAACGAAACACTACGTCACGAATGGCGCTTCTTGAAAAAATTGGCCAATTTTTTCAAGTTCGCCGTTCGCAATCCGTCTTAATCTTCTCTCTTCTCTATCCTCAACCATCCTTGTTTCTCTTTGGTTTATTATCACCTCTTTGGTGTTTTTCTACCTTAGCAAACTATTATTTTGAGGCTTTATTCAATTTGAAGCTGATTTTGCACTTCGAAAAAATGGCTTAAAATACCGTGACATAGCCGGGCTCGATTTCCACCGCTCTCTCGAGTCCGGTCTTCGTTCCTCTCCGGGGAAAGAGCGTGGGCTCATTTTCCCGAACTCCGGCTGGTAATCGAGCCTAATCGTGACATAGCTCCTTTAAAACGGACACATTCTGTGGTCCCTTTGGGGTCCTTATGTTAACAAGTTTGACTGGTATACAGAATCTAATAGTTGCTGATGCTCAAAAGCTAGTGTCAAATATAATCAATGCAGTTCTAGCTCATCTCGTGATCTTGGGCCGCCTGTTCACATATTAAACAAGTGAAATTAAACGTTACTTACCGTCAGAGTCCAGGGGAGGAGCGGCCGCAAAACTTGTCAAAACTTAACACGAATGTTAAAGCCAGAAGAATGACCATCACCCAGGCAAAGATTGTGATTCCTTTAAAGAAATCTGTTTCTGGTATGGCTAATATTTCTGGTGGATCGAGGCCTTTAAGGTCGTACTGTTTGAAAAGGTCCATGTCAAGGTACTTTACAATGCAAACCCATGCCCCAAACAGCACGGCCTGCAAAGTAACATTATATAACAATACGTATATGGACCACTAAGTGTTATTTGAACTTGTTTTTCTGACGAAAAGGTAGCAGTTTAACTGAGAGTGGGTTGATCCTAATCCACCAGGTACGAACCCTATATGGCTATAAAGGATAGCAGTCACAAACCTAGCAACATACCCAACATGATTTCTCCTAATTGCGCTATGCTGGCACTACTGCTTTCCGAGTACGCGCGAGTGCTCGCGCTAGTTTTCGATTGGATATTAAAATATAAACTGAAAATTTCGCGCGCTCTGATTGGTTTATCAGAGTATAAATCATAGAAAAGCGTGTTTTATCGTTTCGCGCGCGTAAATCTATATTTTAAAGCACATAAAGAAGGCAAAACCATGTATTATACTGTCATAAAACACTCCAGGAATTTGAGAACACTTGAGAAATATAGAAAACACTCGCCTGCGGCTCGTGTTTTCTAAATTTCTCTCGTGTTCTCAAATTCCCGTCGTGTTTTATGACAGTATAATACATGGTTTTGCCTTCTTTATTTGTTAAATAAAAATCAGAAACTGTACATGTTCGATTACTTGAACGAAGATTTGAAAAAAAAAACGCCACTTGTTCCCCGACTGAAATAGTTTATTTCGCAAAATTAAAGACAGTTTCTCAACAAAATGCATGTTGCTGAGTTTCAACCGTTAACTGTTCTGTTAGAAAACATACACTTTCCTCAAACTCTTTTCGCTTTCTATTTGCTTTATAACATAGCTGAAGGTGGGAACATGTACCGTCACCGTTTCTGTTTCGCGAGATTGTGTGCGATGAATGGGGGAGTAAGGGAGAGGGACTGGACTAGTGCGCGTTATATTTCTAGTATTACAACGTTTGCACATGACGACGAGACTTACAATTTCTGCCAATTTCACATAAAACACCGGGGACCGTAAGTAGTCGGAGTTTATGTCCCAGACTCGTCTCTGTGGAGGTCCTTGCTCAGGGGGTGTTTCCAGCGCTCGCTGCGTCTGAAACAGCTTGTAGTTCAACACCATATCCACGACGAACACTATGCAGGATACAAATCCAAACGCCTGGAAGATAAGGAGTAATGTCAGCTACGTTAAAGGGGCTATATCACGCTTTACTTTGCTATTTTGCCCTGTATTATGTTTTTACGAGCTCTAAACTCAAACACGTGAGTGAAATATTAATGGCTATTAATTCAAAGATGGAATCTCACTTACATAACAAACACAGCTGATTTCTACGCATTATTCACCACTTGTTTCGTATAAATAAACTTAAATTTGAAAATCACCAGGCCGTCGTTTTTCAAGTTAACCTTGACCATCCGCACTTCATTGCGGCTTCCATTTATGTTTTTCTATGGTTTGAAACTATTATTTATATGGTTTCAATCTATTTTAACCCTATTCTGCCTGGGCTTTTTTTTCGTTCCTGAGCCTGGGGGGGGGGGGGGGGGGGCAGATAGTGCCCCCCTATGTATCTCGAAAAGTATTGACGCTATGAAAATGAAACTTACATGGTATGTAAAGCATCCGAAAATCTTTATTTTAGTGGCAGTCACGTGTCAATTATGACGTCATACACGCCATAATGACGTCATACGTTAAAAAAATCCGCCATCTTGGATCCTAAATCTTGGACTTCTAAATTGTTCAGAAATGTCAGAAAATCTCCAAATTTGCTTTGAAAAAATTAAGAAAAATATAAAGATGCTAAAACGGCAAAGATTTTGGAAGGATTTCATCGTAAAAAGCAAAAAATTTATGAAAACTGAAAATTAAGCTAAAAAATCAACAAATTTGGGTAAAACGATCTGTATCTCGAAAAGTATTTGTGCTATAAAAATGAAACTTATGTGGTGTATAAAGCATTCAAACATGTTTATTTTAGTGGCAATTACGAATCAATTATGATATCATATCACGCCAAAATAACGTCATACTTTAAACCTGTCCGCCATCTTGGATCCGCCATCTTGGATTTTTCAATTGTTCAGAAATGTCAGAAAATCACCAAATTTGATTTAAAAAAAACGAAAACAATATAAGGATGCAAAAATTGCAAAGAGTTTGGAATAAACTCTTCGTAAAAAGCGAAAATCTCATGAAAACGGACATTCAAACTGAAAATACCAAATTTGGCTAAAACGGCCTGTCAAAACATGGTTGCCATGGAAACATCAAGTCACGTGATCAAAAAATTGGCACAACAAATGTTCCCAGATAATTTTTAGGAAAAGTCATAAGGTTTGGCTATGATTGCTTGAATGCTCTGTAAGTACGATAAATTTGAAGTCAGCGCGGGCACTTTCTGCCCCCCCCCCCCCCCCCCCAGGCAGAATAGGGTTAACACTAGTTTGTGTGTAACAAAATTGCCCAAAATAGGATAATCTAGAACCATTCTATGCTTGTCAAAAAGGGTCAAAACAACAAGATTCGTATATACACTTCTCAAACTCATTAATAACTAGTAATAATTAATGACCTAATTAACCAATGAGAAGCCACGCATTTCGTCACGTGTATGAGGTTTGATACCCGGTGAAGACCATGTGGCGGGAACGTTTGTCGCGTGCATGATTCTGGATATCCAATGAAATGACAGATGAAGATCACTAGTGATCTTCATATGAACATCACTAGTGATGTTCATATCCAATTTTATTGGATATCAAGATTCTTGCGGCATTTATATGACTTAGACTTAAACTAAATAATTATCATGGAAGCATTTTTCAAAGAAAAACATAATTCAATGTTTTACCAGCTGGAGTCGAACCTGTGACCTTCCGCACAGCAGTCGGACGCTCTTCCATTGAGCTACAAGATACTTGAATGACTTAGGGCATTAAAGTAGATTATCATCATGCTCGAAATGCAAAATAACAAATTTTCACTCATTTACATTTGACTTCATGATCATGTTTCCCCAACGGATTTAGAAACTGTTAATTAGAAGTGCAAAACAATATTTCATTACTACTATTCAGAGCTTACGTTTGGCAACCGTAAATTAAGAGCTGGAAAACAATGCGGGTCAACTACTACTAATTAGTGCTTTCTTTTTAAAGCTTTTGTTTGAGAAGCTATTTCAAAAACTCGTGCTTCGTGTTTCATCACGATTTCCAAACACTCGAAAACAATAAAAGCACTCGGCCTTCGGCCTCGTGCTTTCATCTGTTTTCTCGTGTTTGGAAATTGTGATGAAACACTCGCACTCGTTTTTGAAATAGTACATCAAGATTGGTATATATACATCAAGATTGGTATCAATACATCAAGATTGGTATAAAAAATAAAGTTCAAATAAAGGCATTAGGATCATATACGTACTACAACGAAGCTGCTATAGAAACAACGAGATTCGTATTTCTACGTCAAGGTGCATACATCAAGATTCATACATATACATCAAGATTGCTATATGGCACCAAGATCACTATATATACATATCTAGAAAAGGAATCTTTCCATTTTCTTCGATCTCTGAAGCTGATCTGAGGCTGTATGTTTTTGTCTTGTTCGTTGAGGTGTTCGAGGAAGGCGTCAATTCCGTCTTTGTAAAAGCGTAACCAAAGCGGTATTGTTTATCTACAAGTTGCAAGGGCGCGTTCCTCGAAGTTTTGGATGACAATCTCTGCAACAACAACGGAAACTGGCGAGCCCATGGCTGTACCCTGGGGGCTGTACCGCGTAACTGTTTGTAGTGTTTGCAGTTGTACTGAAAGTAAGTCGATGTATGGCAAAGGTTGAGTAAGTCCACAATCTATTATGTCTTAATTCCGTCAGTAGCGATAGTTTATCAGTAAGCTGTTTGATGGTGGTCTCAGTACACTGTAGAGCCAATTGAAGTGGAATACTGATGAACAGCACCCTGGGTACCAGAGGTTTATTTTTCTCGCTCGCGTCAAGTCGGGATCGACCGGAGACCGACCGCGTCAGCCGAAGGCCCACGATAAAAACAAACCTCTGGGCCAGAGCGCTTTGTGATTTAGTCGAGAGTCCGGCAGTCCAGAGTCGAGTCCACCAGTCCAGTCTATACTTTATGTTTTTTAATATACAAATCATGATGTATATATAGCAATCTTGATGTATATGTATGAATCTTGATGTATATATAGCAACTTCGTTGTATCTATAGCAACTTGGGGGCGGCGGTAAGGCTTGCTGCATTATCTGCGTATTTAACGATAGCTGTGCAAAATATCCCAATACATAAGAAAGTAAAATGAGCTCACAACATCGAAATTAAAAACCGTTTCAGGGAAATTATTATAAATTTCAAATTATATACGTCCTAAATGCTCTGCTACGAAATTTAATTTAAATATATTGAAATGGCTCTTTTCGGTGACTGTTTTTCTCACTGTAAGCAATCGTTGCTATAGGCGTTGCTATGTAAAAATTGTCTACCACTGTACAGATTCCTTAAATTTTACAGAAATCAAGGCAAAAATACAGCAACATCAATTCCGAATATGTTTTGAAAGTGTTCAGAGGTTCCAAATGTTAATGTTTCAGAGAAATGACTTTTGTATTGAAAGCTTGACATTTTTAGAGTGGAAAACCACCTTAAGGGGGGATTCTACCTGAATTTCAATGACATTCATCTAAAGAAGGGATAGAATAAAGAAAACAGTTGATACCCACGCGGGTGCTCTTGCGTGGTTATCAACTGTCTTCAATATTTCTCATTTCCCTAAATTTTACAAATCCTTTGAGAAAAACTATTTCCTCCCAAACATTCCCAAAAATCCCCAAAAATTTACAAAACACCCCATAACATAGATTCATGGGATGAGTGGAGAGTTTTTGGATTGCTTGAAACGTGAACGAGATATTTCCATTAAACCCATGTTAAGTGGCGGAAAAATGTCATTTAGGTTAACTCCCCCCTTAAGCTACTTTTAAAGTGAGAAACCAAAATAATTCGGAAATAATGCTAACTTTCCACATGCATTTCACGAGTATCGCATAATTTCAAGAAATCTGGGTCAATTCCGTAATTTTGCAAAGCTCTAAAGAGAAAACGAGATTTACGCCAAATCGAGGCTAAAGTACGTGTAGCATATACGTACTTTACGCCTCCCATGCACATGGGAGGGAACAGCCAAGACGGCACATATATATATGTAAATGGTATCGCTCTAAAAATAGTTCAGCTATGGACTGAAAGTTAAGAATATATTTAAAAAACATATATCAATGGAATAGACCCATGTATGGTGGTTAGAACATCATTCATCTCTTGCTCAAACTAAGAACTCAACGAATGCTCATATTCTTTTGGCATTTTTCAACATCATTCAGAACTATTATTTAGTGGTTTCCTTTGATCTGAAAATTAATTTTGACTGTATGGGTTGGAGTGGAGTACCCTGGGTTACAAGGTTTGTTTATCTTTGCGAATTGCAGCGATCATTGCAATCACTCGAGACAGATAGCGTGAGGAGATAGCGTGGCCGAGCGGTGCGAGTTTAGGGCGCCGATCTTGTAATCCGGAGTTCCCAGTCCGTCATGCTACAAAAACTGGAGTTAAGCGTCGGCATTGAGGAGCCACGAGGCTCCTCTAATCAGTCACTGGATCCGGAACAGACTTTAACCTAACGGGCAATGATAGTTATCAGACGCATCTGCCACATGGCATACTAGACTGCCTATATATAAGTAACTCCTTTTCCGGCGAACTGTCTTAGAGGATTTCCTGCAAAGCACTGTAAAGGCTGTGCATAGAAGAAGGCTCATGGTTTCCTGACCACTCCTAAAAAGCCGCCAAAGTTACAACGGGTCAGTGTATAAACACATGCAGTCTACTTACCAATCCTATAAAAAGGGCTAATATGTTACGCTTTTGTGACTTAATCACATCTTTGTACAACTTTCCCAAGTCGACAGCTGGTTTTGTCAGGGTTCCGCAACAGGCGATCAACAAAATGGACAAGATGAAATAGATAACCAATGTCTGCAAACATCACAAAACATACAAAAGGTTGTAATATTAATATAGCTTTTTATTACATATTAGGGGTTGATTGCAGTCAGCAATAAAGCCGTGAATAGAACCCGTAGAATAATACCATCTGTGAAGTGATAACCGTACGATATTCACTTTACGGGTTGTACAACCACGGGCCGCCCAAGCTAAAGATAAGAGAACAGTGTCACGGTACAGCGGTATTGTATTACAACGGCTCGATTTATAAGGGTTTGTATGGGAACGCAACAGTTATGTTTTAGAAGATATAAAATCGAATATTTTGTGAATAAAAACGACTTACGCTGTTGCTGTGTTGTATTCTTTGCAGTTTGCCAGCTTCTCAGGTCGATTTAAGGCGATTTCGGCGAGTTATAGTTTGCGAGGTTTTCCGTTAATATATTTATGGAAGGCAGGAAACCGTATTTCAAATCCAATCACTCGAAGATCGATAAATTCGATCCGTTAAAATGCTCAAATCGCCTCAAAACTTCCACCAGTGTAATCTCCGATCACGAATGTTCCGTCTGGTTGTTTTTTCGGCTTCCAAATGCCGTTCTAACTGCAGATAAACTTTCGTCAGTTCCATACTCACGTTTCTCGGTACCCGTTGTACGTGAAAACCACACACAAAATGGCGTCATGTCGACAAAATCACCCTACGCCGGGGAGGGGCATGGACGTATTGTCATCCATGCAAAATGACACTGCGGGGCCCAGAGAGGTCGATTGTCACTTGAAATCGGAAACCAGCACGTGAAAATTTCTCGCCTAAACGTCGCTAACCGTCACATTCCAGCGAGGAATCGATCCGTCCGTCTGAAAGCAGATATTTATCGGACTAAATCAATGTTTTCGAAAATAGCAAGCAGCAATGCACTTCTAGCTCATCTCGTGATCTTGGGCCGCCTGTTCATATTAAACAAGTGAAATTAAACGTTACTTACCGTCAGAGTCCAGAGGGAGGATCGGCTGCAAAGTTTGTCAAAACTTAACACGGATGTCAAAGCCAGAAGAATGACCATCACCCAGGCAAAGATTGTGATTCCTTTAAAGAAATCTGTTTCTGGTATGGCTAATATTGCTGGTGGATCGACGCCTTTCAGCTCGTTCAGTTTGATAATGTCCATGTCAAGGTACTTTACAATGCAAACCCATGCCCCAAACAGCACGGCCTGCAAAGTAACAGTATAACAATACGTATATGGACCACAAAGGGTTATTTTAACTTGTTTTTCTTACGAAAAGGTAGCAGTTTAAGGTGGCGCAGGACCCTTGACCATGAATAAATTCATAAGCTTAATTTCTGGGGTGGGTGTTGTCTTCTAAAACCTTCAAATCTCCGAATTTTGAAAGTCGATTCCGCTGAAACTTAATAGGGATATTGGCGGATGATGGAACGATATCACGATTGTGGTTTTTCTGGCAGATCGCGCTGTACGGTGATACTTTAAGCTTCTAAAGTTAGAATTGCAGACATGCAATTTTTGTGTCCAAGCTTTCAACTTGAGAAGCGTTCTAAATTAAATGTTTGTATTACCCAGTGGTAGATAATAACCTCTTTTGTGATGTGACAGAAGCAGATTTTGCAATTTCAAGACTCGTTGAAAGTTGTTAGCATCTAAGGGAGTAAAAATGTGAAAATTAGACTTTGAGACGTTCGATCTTCTTTTTGAAAGGCTTTTTTGAAATTCCGCTTCTGTCACATCACAATACAATGTACTAAGTTTACCTTCCTCGAGTATCAATTCCGGAAATTCTATATCCGCGACGAAAGCTTGGACACAAAGTTGTAGTTTTTCCCGTCTCCGAAGATCACACGGGTCAATAATATATTCAACACCGACGCCTTTAGAGCTGTGAATCTAATTATGATAATTTGCCTTATTTTTTTCTCAGTGCGCGAGCGGGCGGTATCCTGCGAATCCTGCAATCTGATTGGTTCCGGGAGCGGGCGGTATTCTCCTATCTCTGACCACGGTCACGGTAACCGAGGCTTCACGGACCGTTTCAGCAACGCGCGAAGGTAGAAAATTTCGCTTAGCTTTTTAAAACTGCCAGAATGCGTTTAATACTGTAAGACCAACAAAAACATATTAATCAAGCCAATATTGGCCCCGGGAGCGGGAAAAATTGCCCGTGAACCCGGCGGAGACCCGCGGAATCGTAGCGTAGACATGCGCTACAAGCGAAAACATTTTAATTCAGCAACGTGTGAAGGTCGATGCAAAGAAGCTTTTTACTGAATTTCTCGCATTATTTTGCTCTCTTATCGTTGTCAAGTGAATGGAGAACTACGCAGAGGAATTAAAGAGCTTGCATTTCTTCAAAAAGGCGAGTAGTCATTGATTTTAACCGACATAATTTAGTTTTAGTCAAGTTTGTTGTTCGTTTTTGGAAATCAGTTTCACGTTCAAACTTGCGGGGTTTAAATTACAATTCACCGTGTTTAGACTCAATTCCTTCGTTTTAATTGTTTGCTTTTCGTTTCTCTGTTTTCCTAAACAAACCTTCCGTTAATTTTCATTCAAGAAATAACTTTGTGGCTACCGGTATTCCCGTTTATAATTCTCGGCACGTATCAATTTTATGCCGTCGGCTTTGAAAGAGCTTATGCAGGCGAAGTTTGTCCGCAGGGCTTCGCATAAAATGAAAACTGCAAACTGCCACCGAATGGCAAAAATTAGATTTAACATGTGAAATAAAATTGTGGTATACGTAAAGACTGTAACTGGGAACAGTTTTGCTCGAAAAATGCTTCAGTTTCGTGATATTTGTTTACGGCAAGAGTAATGTATGGAAGATTTCCGAAGATTGTCGTAGAATTTGACGGCGCCGGCTTTGAATGGTTTTTGTGAAAATGGAAATAGCTTCTCGTTTCAGCTGCTTTGTGATGAAATGCCGTCTCCATTTCTGTAATTACATATTTGTGGTGTAAAAATTACTCGTCTGAGTTTCTTGTTACTTGGGTTATTTCTTCGGTAGTCTTCTGAGCTACATGTACTAGCGCGTGAAAAACAGATTTTGCAAAACAAGCCTGAGATTTCAATATTTCTTTATCAAATTCAAACGAAGTACGAAAAAAATAAAAAGGTTATTTGCCGGCCTAGGTCGGTCCGTATTGAGAAAAACTGTGCCCTTGGTCTTGAGTGCGGCCCTCGGCCTAACGGCCTCGGGCCGCACTCAAGACCACGGGCACAGTTTTTCCCAATACGGACCTCCCGGCCGGCCAATAACCTCTATATATTCCAGTGCACGTGCCGTAAAAATAAGTACAATAACGTGGTAATTAACCGCGTACTTTTCAAGGTGAGTGAAGATTTCGTGAGTTTTGTAGTGCACAAGAGAAAGGCAAGGCCTGATACATACCATCGCCAGTTATATAAAAAAAACAAGTGGATAAATTATTTTTCGCAATTTTCAGCATGCAAGTTCTTAAATTTGTTATATATTTCATTCAATTTCGCGGACTCTTTATTTTTCGTATTCAGTCAACGCTATTCAAAGAAACCAGACAACAGTCATAATAACTTTATTTTGTATCAGAAACAACAACATATTTCTTGAACACCATGGCAAGAACGCGCCACGTGTGCCGAACGCTGTTGATTTACATTGCAATTTCTGTGCACTGAAATGCTTTAATCGAAACAAACTGAACCACCGTAAATACACGTGTACACCTTTTTACGTTTCAACTAGTGGCGATGGATTACGGTTTGATAATTTTGAATTACCTGTAAAAAATACCGTTTTTCAGTTGAAACAACGAGCTCTCGAAATAGTATTTTTCGAGAGTGAAATGCACAACAAGCTCGTACCTGAATATTTCAATCGCACGTGTAATTACTAATACGCCGAAAACAGCATTTATTGAATACATTATTAAGAACGTAAAAAAAATATCCTCATAAATATTTCGCGTATTGTCGGCATCAGTCGTTATGGTTCGTGCATACTCTTTAAATAAATACATACATAATGAGAGCAAGGGTCCTGCGTCACCTTAACTGAGAGTAGGTCGATCCTGATCCATCAGGTACGAACCCTATATGGCTATAAAGGATAGCCGGTCACAAACCTAGCAACATACCAAACATGATTTATCCTAATTGCGCTATGCTGGCACTACTGCTTTCCGAGTACTCGTGTTGGATAATAAAAATCGGAACCTATTTACATATTTGATTACTTCAACGAAGACTGGGACCCTCTTCGTGGTGTATGTAAAACCAGGAACACACCCGGAACACCCCGAACACCCCGGAACACCCCGGAACACCCGGAACACCCGGAACACCCCGGAACACCCCGGAACACCCCCGGAACACCCCGGAACACCCCGGAACACCAACAGAATACCCCCAGGAACACAAAAAATATAAAAAATAATAATAAAATATAATAAATAAATAAAATAAAAACAAATATATTTATATAGTGGTTGAAGTAGTGAAATCGAACACGGTCAGCGGTCAAGAGCCGTTAACGAATCGACTGATACCGAACACTTCCGAAGATGCCCCGAAGATTTCCGAAGATGTACCGAAGATTTCCGAAGATGTCCCGAACACTTCCGAAGATTTCGGAAGATTTCCGAACACTTTCGAAGATGTACCGAAGATTTACGAAGGTATATCGAAGACTTCTGAAGATGTTCCGAAGATTTCCGCACGTTTTCAGAAGACCGAATTTTTCCGAAGCTTCTTATCTAAGAGTGAATAAGTGGCAAAGGACCGCTCAAAATTCAAATGTTTGCCAATTGGCCAACGGTGACATTGAATTTGAGGTAATCGGAGGTCATTGCCATGTGCAATTTCGTAGACAATTGGTCATTGGTCAATCATGTCGTTGTTTGTTCAGTCGAACCTCCCTAACCTGAGTATCAGGCGAATTTTTCTGCGCTCTCTTTTTCTCTTCGTCTTTACGTAAGCGGACACCCTCGGGACCAGAGAAAAATTCGGGTCTTCTGAAAACGTGCGGAAATCTTCGGAACATCTTTGGAAGTCTTCGAGCCATCTTCGGGACATCTTCGGAAGTGTTCGGGACATCTTCGGAAATCTTCGGAAATCTTCTGGGCATCTTCGGAAATATTCGGAAATATTCGGAAGTGTTCGGGACATCTTCGTAAGTCTTCGGAAATATTCGGGGCATCTTCGGAAGTGTTCGGTATCAGTCGATTCGTTAACGGCTCTTGACCGCTGACCATGTTCGATTTCACTACTTCAGCCACTATATAAATATATTTGTTTTTATTTTATTTATTTATTATTATTTTATTATTATTTTTATATTTTTTGTGTTCCTGGGGTATTCTGTTGGTGTTCCGGGGGTGTTCCGGGGTGTTCCGGGGGTGTTCCGGGGGTGTTCCGGGAGTGTTCCGGGGTGTTCCGGGGTGTTCCGGGGTGTTCCGGGGTGTTCCGGGGTGTTCCGGGTGTGTTCCGGGTTTTACATACAGACTTGCAAAAAAAATGCTACTTGTTCCCCGACTGAAATAGTTCATTTCGCAAAATTAAAGTAAATATTTCTCAACAAAATGCATGTTGCTGAGTTTCAACCGTTACCTGTTCTGTTGAAAAGAAAACCTTTGGGGAGTGACGAGAGAACTTACAACTTTCCTTCAAACTATTTCGCTTTCTATTTGCTTTATAACAGAGCTGAGTAAGTCACCCCCCACCCCCCACCCCCCACCCCACCCCACCCTCCTCCCCCCCCAAAAAAAATACAAATGGAAAAACTAACACCCGGGATTCCCCGTTTCTACTTTGCGAGATTGTGTGCGATGAATGGGGGAGTAAGGGAGAGGTCAGGGACTGGACTAGTGCGCGTTATGTTTCTAGTATTACAACGTTTGCACATGACAACGAGACTTACAATTTCTGCCAGTTTCACATAAAACACCGGGGACCGTAAGTAGTCGGAGTTTATGTCCCAAACTCGTCTCTGGGGAGGTCCTTGCTCGGGAGGTGTTTCCTGCTCTCGCTGCGTCTGAAACAGCTTGTAGTTCAACACCATATCCACGACGAACGCTATGCAGGATAAAAATCCAAAGGTCTGGAAGATAAGGAGTAATGTCAGCTACGTTAATAAGTACGTTATAGGGCGTGTTGCACGTGCATTGTAGCTTTCGGAATGTTAGGGACAGGGGGGCAGGCAGCGCCCTTTGATCTTACCGCTTTTCGGCTATACACGATCGCACAAGTAAATAAATCTGTCAATCATTCGAGAAACGTACCTCTACGGGAGTTTGCTGTGGAATTTTCATCCATGGTGTCCCACAATGACCAAAGTTCAGTTAAACAGCGACCGAATCGTTCCCATAGATGTTTGAACGTGGAATCGCCAAAATATTTCTGAACGAACACAAACGCACGTCATGTCCGCCATCGTCCGCCATGTTTATTTTAAACAAACCAGTACTTAGTCTCGCTCGGCCAAATTTCTTAATATGCAATCATGTATACTAGGTCCCAGGCCTCGCTGCTAGCCCCCCCCCCCCCCCCCCCTGGTTAGGGAGTTTAGTAACCATGACGGCGACACCGAGATGGACGCCTAGAAAAACGAAAATCCTGAGTTTCTAGATCTATCGGTGTCAGAGCTATTCTCTAGCTGAATGGACAGCGTTCAATTCCAAATAAAAACTTCGCGCAATCACTCGCAAAAATAAACAACCTCTCTGACACCCAGAATAGGAGTGGAGGAAATCCGATAATGATGTACGGATTATTTTGCGGATTGTTTATTTGGCCAACAAGTGATTATGTCGATTATATCTTAACTAAAAGTAGTCGCTTGATTATATTGTATCTGTTCACCAGTACTGATTTTCCTTTTGATAATTTATCACTCATATATACTATAATAAATGCACAGTCAAAGCCCGCTAATACGAACACCTTTGTGTCCATAAAGAGTGGGATTCGACTGTTTATAAACTATTGTACGGTAACTAAGCAACATACCAAGGCGAAGCCAAGGGCAACGACAAATGGCCTGTACAGCTTTTTAATAGCATCGCCGAGTTTTAAGGCTTTTCCAAAATCGACAGCTCGAGAGACCAGGTTTCCAGTACAGGCAAGCAGCAAGGCAAACATGATAAAGTAGAAGATCAAAGACTGCGATTGACAAAGATAAAAAAATACTGTCAGGATCTGTCATACTTTACTAAGAAATGAGTAAGTGAGTGAACGAGCGAGTAAGTGAGTGAGTGAGCGAGGCCCGTTTATAATTACACGGTCATGGTTTCATTTGCATACTCATCTTTTCGATGCAGTTACGCCTTTCGTTTACAAAGCAACGACGTTTTGAAAACGCAGCTGTCAAAAGTGGAGCGTTTTCAAAACGATACGGTTACGAGTAAAACGGAGGTAGCCGTGTCGTTTTGAAAACAGAATGGTGAATATGCTGATGAAGTACAGCGCTTGCTTTTACCGTCACGACTTTATTTTGAGGTCTAGTTTCTGTTTTTCAGCTCGTTTCGCCATGTTGAATAAAAATGGCGGCGCTGCAAGGTATTATATTATCGTGTCCAGATCTCACCTAACAAAATATGTCACGGCCATGACGTAACAGCACCGAAAACTAAGATAAAATAATTTTCGTGTAAACGCTTTGCAACCGTATACTTTTAGATACGGTTTCGAAATAATGAAGGCGTGTAGATTTGGAACCGTGTCCATGTAAACGCAGCCTCAGTGCCGAGGGGGCGAGTGACTGAACGAGCGTTCCTTCTTCCTCTCGTTTTTCTGGCCCCGAGGTTTTCAGGGGCAGATTCAGGGAGAAGGGAGGATGGATTTGGTGACTTCCCCCTCCACCATCTGCCATAAAAATAAAAATAACACCTGTTTAAACAGAAAATATATGCAAGAATTTTGCTAACAGCAACCCCCTCCTTCCTCCCCCCCCCCCCCCCCCCCCCCCCCCCCCCATTCAAAAATCCTGGATCCACTCCTGGTTTTAACCTTTTATCCTTGTCCACGCAAATTGTCTTCAAACAGTCATGAACAGTACTGGAATAGAATATCTGCATTATATGTCCGCCCATATCGGTTATTTATTGGACCTCATTTGCATTTTTTCATTGAAAACTTACCGCTAAAGTAAACATAGAGGGTCGTTTGCAATTGCAGATCTTGGGGAGGCTGATGATGTTAATTATCAGGTAAAAAATGACCATCACCCAACAAAAAATAGTGATGCCTTTGAAGAAGTCAGCTTTGTCGTCATACACTACTGTTTTCGACTTCTTTGTAACGTCATCAAAGTCGTCCAAGTACTTCAGGATACTTGCCCATGCGCCAAGGAGGACGACCTGCAAAACGGGACATATTTACAGTGAAGAGCGCCCTTGACCGTTGCCACGCAACAAAGTTTTTGATTGACAAACTAGCAAATCAAATTGCAAGAGCTGTGGGAGGCGGAGATGTCAATTGTCAGATCGCGAACGTGGAGCTTGACATATCCGCCTCTCATAGTTCCTGTATTTTGATTGGCCAGTTGAAACGAAAGCCATCAGAAAGTTGTCAAAAAGTTGTCAAAGTTGTCAAAAATTAATCAAAAACTTCTTCACTGAAAAGGTGACCAATGGCGAGTCTCGCTTCGGCTTATTCCGCGCTCGTAAAGTTCCGAAAGCAACGAGGGTCCATTCGTTCGAGAGGTCGCTACTGTTCGGGTAGCGTACGTACGTACGTTAGTGTACTGTATGTGAGCGGGTCGGTACATCTTTAATAACATCTTTGCAAATGTGACGACACACCCAAATGGGTGTCTTAATTTCCTAGAAAAAGATGAAAGATCAATGTTTGTCCAGTCTTGAGCCACTGAAGTAAGGCCTCCTGTCACGGTTTCTCTTTCTCTTTAAAGGGAATGTTTCACGGTTCGGCGCATGTGCCGGCTTATCAACTTTATCCGTTTAAAAAACCGCACTCACATCTACTTCTCGATACCTCAGTAAACATAGTCCAAGAAAAACGATGAATGACCAAAATTCACGAGAAATTTCAACGGATTACACCGAGAATGTCGACATTGAATACCAGAATAAATTATCAGAATAAAGTGTTGGCCCGAAGGATTTATTCTGGTATTCAAATCTCGTAATTCCCGGTGTGATCCGTTGAAATATTTTGTGAATTTTGGTCATTCGTCGTTTTTCTTGGACTAATTATCATTATGTGATTACTGGAAGTATCGAGACTACATGTGAGTGAGGTTTTTTCAAACGAATAAAGTTGATAAGACGGCACATGCGCCGAACCGTGAAACACTCCCTTTAAGTTCTTTGCTAAATTCTTTCAGTTCTTCAAGCACTTTGGTACTAAGAATGAAATTCCTTTGTTTCATGGCCAAATGTTGTAAAAAAAAAGAGGCGACTCGTTACTTTCGGTTTTCTTTGTATGTCATGCATGTCATGCGACCTGGCCGCGATGGGACTGGCGCATTCCAAAACAAAACAAACACAAACAAACCAATAAACAAACAAAACACAAAAACCTTATACGTCAATGTCATCAATATTGTCTACTGATAAATCGAAGCAGGTACGAAGCACTTACGCTGATTCCTTTGTTGATCATTGCGTATACGATGTACTAGGTCACTTATGCATGTTAATTTACGAGAAAACGACCGTTTAGCTCTTTTAAAACTCTCTTGTTCTTAATTATGCGTAATAAGGATGCGCAATGCAACTGCGCAGTGCAATTCTCAGGGAATTATGTTAATTCTATTATAACACCATCGCCGGCTTCATTCTCCTCAGGGCCTCCACAGACTAGAGAGGGATATACTTTTAGGTGTCCCCGATTGGTGGGCCTTTAGGCACGCTAGAAGACTATGACACGTTAATAAAGTTGTTGTTGTTGTTGTTGTTGTTGTTGTCGAAAACTATTTAGTTGTCGATCATAAAAAGCCGGTCGATCATAAAAAGTTGTCGATAACAAAAAAGCCAGTGTGTGAAGCTAATTATCGATAACTAAGGCCACTAAATAGTTTTCGACAACTATCTCTCTATTCTGTGAAGGCTCTTGATCTGCTAGTAGAACAAAGGGTATTGAGGTAGTACTCACAAATTCTGCTATTTTAATATAACACAGAGGGGACTTGATGAAATTGGTGTCAAAAGTGAGTCCCAGTCCCTGTCCAGCTTGTTGTTGAGGTTGCCCAGGTTGACCAGAAGGGCTTTGAACATAAACTGGTTGTTCCTGTTGCACTGGTTGGCCTGGTTGTCCCTGTTGACCCGGTTGCATGGGGACATAATAATACTGAATAGGCTGCCCATCTGCTGTTGTGGCTGGCTGACCGGCGGGAACCTGGACAAAAACTGGTTGTTGTTGTTGTTGTTGTTGTTGTTGTTGGCCAGGTGGCATCTGGTACATGATTGGTTGACCAGGGGCAGCAGTGATTGGCTGTCCGGGAGCGAATGGTTGCTGATATATTACTGGCTGGCCAGGAGAAGCCTGGGCTTGAGTTTGCTGCGCGACCGGAAGTAGAGCTGAACTGCCACCTTCCATCTGGAATAAAATTAAAAAAATAATAACGAATTCATCCTCGCCCTTTTCACGGTTAACTTGTTACATTTGCATAAAAATAAAGTTGAACACGGAAGCGAGACAATTTCGGGCACAAGCTGCAAAACATCGTGTTTTTCTAGACTCGGCTCCTTAATCTATTTTCATATATAAAAACAGTTTTACAGTGAAGATGACTCTACCGTTGCCACTCGACAAAGTTTTGATTATTTTTTCACATCTTTTTGACAACTTTTTGACGACTTTCGGATGGGTTCCGTTTGACTTGACCAATCAAAATCCAAGGAGTGTTGGAGGCGGAGTCGTGAAATTTGAATGGTTTTAGTTTATAGTCTAGTTCAAATGTATGTATATATGTCACAAATTAATCAAAAACTTTGTCGAGTGGCAACGGTAGCGTCATCTTCAGAAAAAATTGTGAAACGAGTTTTCTCAAGAGAATATCTGCCCCATCCAAACTGGTATGATCTTAACATCAAAATATTCTCAATGCTCGTACATTTTGCTAGTATAACAATACAGAGTAGATCCGCATAAGCCACAGGGAGATCGTCTTCTCTATTTTAAAACTGTTTGACGTACACCGTATAAACATAGTTCAAGGAACTCAAGAAAATAACGATGTTTTACAGCTTGTGCCCGAAATTGTTTCGCTTCTATGTTTAACGTGCTGTATTGTTATGCAAATATTTCAGGGTTTAACCGTGAAAAGGGCTACTAAATTAAATACACGAAAATAGCTAAACTAATTCTCTTCAGATGCTTCAGTTCATCAAAATCCTTATAAGCATCCAGTTTCCGCAAACAAACAAAAAACTTTATTACAGTCATCAAACCGTTTCACTAAAATCTGAATATTCTTTTGTTTTGTTTAACAGGTCATAAAAACAACACACATATCAGCAACTCGCTTTCCTTGATCTGTACGATAAAATCGAAAAATTAAGTGACTAAGTGACTTGGTCTCGAAAATTATTTAAAATCACGAAAATTTAGTGTCGCGCGACATGCATATCGACCTCGTTCCAAAATCGCGAAGTCATCATATCACGAAACGCCTGTCATGCAAGCCTCCCTGAAGTTCGACGTGACGCCTAGTTCAAACGTGGAACTTCTCATGTCATTGAAACAAATGATCTGTTGGGAAGCAGTATTTCATAACCCGATATTGGATACGTCTCTAACTCTGTCAAAAACCAAAACTACTGGATACGTGTTTAAAGGGACACTGTCCCGGTGTATTTGCTCAAAACAGTTATAAATGCACGAAATTGTCCCTAAATCTATGAAATAAGAACTTAATAAACTCTAACTAAATGATAAAAAGCAATTTCTTCAAGAAATTCCATACTGCAACAAAACTTTTGCAAAATTTCAAAGATTTCCGAGCCAAATTTGAAACTTTGAAAAACTGACATCCTGACGTTTTTTCCGGCAAAAATCCATATTGCAATCCATTTCCATCCTCGCTGTCGTTTGTCATCCTCACTTCCTAATGGGTTCCTGTCATTTGTCGAGTGCTATTCTACAGAATCAAACCATTATTGTTCAACTTCCTATGATCTAGATGTGTTTCTGAGCTTCCCAAAATCATGCTAAAATGAGGACTGTGTCCCTTTAACTCTGTCAAAAACCAAAACTAGTGACAGATCTTCTGTATAGAAAACGCACAAGTCCATAAATATAATACCAGAGAATCAAAGAATTTACATAAGATTTTTAACAGAACAAATTATGGAAAATTCTCTACAAGAAACAAGATAATTGATATCTGGAATAGAATACCTGTGAACATCAAACGCTCGGCATCTATGAAAATATTCAAAGGAAAATGAAACAGTTTCTCCTTTTTCAGAGTAATGATAGTTCAGTAAACAAATATAATTAAAAAGGGTAAGACTGATATTTGTAATTATATGTAAATAATATCTTATTATTTGTAATTTTATTCGTATTATGTCTATCTCACTGATACCAATTGAATGAATTTTAATAGATCTTAAGTTAACTCACAGGGAGACTACATTGTAAAAGCCCGTGAGGGTTTCTTTAGTCTTCCTCCCAAAGCTATTTTATTGTAACACTTTCCAATATGTATTTGTATTAATTGACGGGAAATAAACATTCATTCAATCACTGATCGTCAAAATCGTATTATTTCCCCATACATTTCGATATCTAAAATGAAACGCATGCATGCGTTCAGTTGAATCTCGAAAGCTGAACTAGCTGAAGCTATCGTAAAGCGATCTTTTGACGATCTTTAATTTCTCAGTTACATACAGTAAAATAACAGTATGGAAAGCAAGAAATAGACTACGTAAATAACACGTCTATACTTTGTACAAAGCTTGCGTGACATACAGATCGAGTGTCGTGATCTCCGAGTGATCGCGTGAAATGACAAGTGTCGTCAGAGTTGGTAACTATTGGCAATTCTGTTCCGGAAGAAAACTTCGTTTGATACGGTAAAAAATAGATATAAAATATTAGAAAGCTGCCGAGGAGTACAATTTGTAGAAAACGTAAAAAAACAGCACAGACCCTCGCTATCCAAAGTCATCCTTCGTTGCGATCATATGGAAATCACTCTTGCGATCGTTGCGATCATATGGAAACCACTCTTGCGATCGTTACGACTGCGATCGTTGCGAACCAGGCTAGCCTGGTTTACATATGATCGCAGTCGCAACGAAGTTGCGATCCCGGAAACCACTCTTGCGATCGTTGCGACTGCGATCGTTGCGATCGTTGCGATCATATGGAAACCAGGCTTATAAACATTTGTATTCCATATAAAGTATCTAAACATATTATTTACCAATATATGTACGGTACTCTTGCCGCTTTGTAAAGTACAATATATTACTGCATTAAAAATAGAGTGCATTTTATATGCCACAGACCGCAGATCGGCTATCGCTCGGTAGTTGAGCAAGTCCAACTATCATAGTTTGATAAAAACTGAAGACAAACTACGTACAAGCTAACTAGTTTAATTTCAACTCAAAGGAATATCTGTTCGGCAAAGATTGCGATCAGAAATGAAAATTTACTTGATGCTCCGAGCAACCACTGTGGCCTCGAAACAGTCAAGTACATGTAGGACTATAAATTCGGTTAGAAGCAACAATCAAATGTTTAAAACGTCTTCAATCCTGAGCTGAAGAAACTTGTTCATCGCTTGCAGCCGTCATTAATGGTTAATGGTCATAGTCTCTTACCTTATTCCGAGCTTATTTTCCCTTGTGAGGCTTTTATGGGGTACCGTTCAGCGATGGAAACTTTGCGAGATTGAAGGCTTTCAGTTTCTGTAGAATTTGCAGCTCATGTAGTCAGACGTTACATTGAAAGCCTCTTGACTTCTAATTCTCGGAAAAACCGGAACTAGTCGTGCACTCAGACATGACTCAGATCACCGCTGATCAACGTTTCGTAGTTCAAATGCCCCACGGGGTGGGCTTTGCAGATCTGAACTGGAGTCAAATATGATCGAATTATGAAACCTTTTTTAAATATTTCGACCTTGCGAAACGGCTCTCTTTTCCCATTCATTTCAGTGGAAGCCGAGTTATGGAGAAGACCAGGAAAACAACTTTTCCTTCGCTTCTGCTTAATTTGCGTTAGTTGCGTAGGCTTCACTGCTTTTCCCAGAAACGGGGAGGAAAAAATTACTGCGGAAAATTGTAGCCTAGTATACCGGAAGTGACGTTCCATGGATATACCCGGGGGGATGATCGCGCTTGGAATACGACCTTCATAATGGCGGATGTAGCGCGAGGCCTGGTGTGCATGAAGTTCCAATAAAACATGGATTTCGACAGCATGTTAGCTATCTCCATGAGGAAACTAGCTATAAAAGCAACAAAATAAACACACGCGAGCGTCACGCACGCACGATACAGCAACCGGAAGTGACATTGTTGGATCGTTCCATCCAGTAGCACTAAGATGTGAAAAGCTTATTATAAGTGACGAATAAATGAGATGTTCCTGGAATCAGTTATACCTTGTAAATCCTTAGTATTTTGATGACTAGGTACATCAAGGAAAATGCTATCCAATAGCACCAAAGGTCGTATTTTAAAATGGGGAAAATTGGCCGGGGACCTGGAACTACCAAGATCCAACAATAACTTCCGGTTGCTGCATCGTACATGTGTGTTTATTTTGTTGCTTTTATAACTAGTTTCTCATGGAGGCAGTTAACATGCTTATATGATGTTACAACTTATTTCGCGCTCGCTTATCTGAGAAGAAAACCTGTACTTTCAATGTACTTGCAATGAAAGAGTAGATCGAGAGTCAGTAAACCTTAGCCACACTTCCGCCATCTTGGAAAGTTCAGGTGAGCTAAAATGTATTTATGAACTTAATTTAGTCTCTCATTGTATTTTTCTTGACTTTTGTTTTGTTTTTCTCATTTCCCCATTGAATTTTAGAGGGGGTCCGGTTAGGGGGTCAGTAGGGGATCAGTTGACCGGAGTGTTTTGTCGAAACCCAATAAACATGCACTTTCATCGTAAAAGGTGATGTTACACGGGACGATTTTTAACGACGATTTTTGGCGATTTTTAATCCATGTTACACGAGAGGTCAGCTAGGCTTTTCGGAAAGGCAAAAGCAGGTCATAAATTCGGGTAATAATAATTCAATCCCTAAAATTTTATTTGTTTGAAATCCGAAAAGATACATTTTTTCTGACACCCACAGGAAAATTTGGTCGTTGGGTGCCCCTGCCAGGTGCAATTTTATTATCCGGATTAAAGGAATTTTCAGATAAGAAAATTAACTGATGTTTAGTTCAGGCCCAAAAAGGCGGCGGTAACAACGAGGTTGTCAACGTGATTTCTTTCTTATCGACCAATAACTATATGCTGTAATGCCATAGAAATCAAGTTTGAGAACAATGAATTCTGACGAACAACTGACTAAAAATACGTGGTGTCGGTCACAACTGCGTTCTGGGAGCGGTAAGGGCATTTTGATCATCTAATTAAATGTAAGCCTGGCCGACTTATATCATTTGAATCTTTAGGAATTGGCTGCAAACCATCAATTCACCGCGTAACGAAAACACTGATATAACAACAGTAGTCAAGTGAGTAGTGCTAAAGTCCAAAGTTTATTCAAGTGTGCATTTACAAGTTAAAGTATCTACGTATGACTAACATTAACATTTCCTCCCAAGAGTGCTATAAAGCTACTAATGTAGTAAAAATAATAAAGCAATTAATGTAGTGATTTCCTAAACTTCCCGCTTGGGTGCGCAAAAGGGGTAGGGGCAAGGGGAGCGAGCTGAAGATGGGCCACTTCTCGCCTCTTCTTTGAGGTGGAGGGATAGGCTTGGCCCCTCTGCCACTGTGGGAATAGAACTGGCTACTACTAAATAGCTTTCATTTGAATGGTCACACTTGGATTTCATTCAAAGACTCAAAATTTAGAACCACATTATGTGACCACAGTCAAGGTTTGATCACCAGGGATAAAGTTCGTTTACTTGAGTACTCTTGAATTTGGTGCTAGGATTTCTGTAAAACTCAGTTTTGAAGGGGTTTTAAACTAATAGCTAACTCTGACATATCTATTGACTAACTAAGTCCCAGTAGTGGCAAAATAATATTTTCTCTTTACCGTTTTAGAACAAATTTAAGTGAGTTTAAGCAAGTTATGAGAAAAAAGGACCTGGTCATTTCACGGAAAACCTTAAACGTTTTGACTAAAATTCAACTTCTCCTAAAGGCGAATGATACAAAGAGCACAAAGTTCAGTAAGGGGAATTTTGATATACAGATCTCACCAATAAAAGGCACAAACTCTTATAAAATTGTACGAAGATACGGCTCTATAGTATTTTGAAGGTAACCAGCTGCATGAATGTGCCTGTTGCTGTGTTTTATTTTTAGTGCTTTGGCTGCATTGGTTCGATATAAAACTTTAGGGCAGATTATTTTAAAAACAGACAGTGTTAAGAACCGCCGTGGTCTAGACTGGATTTAAACCAATAGCCACACGAGTAATGCAATGGAGTTTCTGCCAAGTCGTGGTTATAGAGAACCCGCGTAAACCCTACTTACCCTACTCGTAAACCAGGTCTAACTTAGGCACATCTTTTAAATAATCGGCCCTATGGTTTTCGCGTTTTTTATATATCAAGGTAAAAATTGTTCAGTTCATAGTTCATAAATGTATAATAAAGAACTGTTGATGGTCTGTTTCAGTGATGTTATCTAATGTACTTTCAAATCAGTTAGCAGAACTTTATAACTCAATAAAACATTCTCTCGACATTTCAGGTCACTGTGACATCAGTGTTGTGACATGTTGTGACCATGCCCGGTCAAACGGCCACAACAACGTTAACCTCTCAACATTTTAAGAACAAAAGACTGAATGTTGTCACAACATTGTTGAGAGGGGTGGTCAAACGGTCTCAACATCGGCTCACAACAAATGTTGTGAGAGTTGTGACCGTTTGATCGGGCCTTTAGTGACTGATTACTGCAAAACTCGCAAGCAATCTGATTGGCTATGTATGCAGGTGACTTATATCGATCGATAGAACTCCCTTCGGTTCTCATGCATCGTTGCCAGAAAACATTAAACAAAACGTACCGTCAATAAATCAGCTTAACGATATGTTCTATTCTATGTTTAATCAGGATCAGCCACATTTAGACGACTTGCTCTCGGTTCCTATCGACTTTGATAGTTACTATCACCAGATTTTCCTTTGTCGTTATTGGCCAAAACTGATCACGTGGTACAATCTTTGACGGGTACTATCAGGCGAAAATTTCCGCGGGAAACTACCAACCGATAGTTCCTCGACAGAAGCATTTTATTGTTTAAATAGAAACCTCGAGCACGCAGTCTATAGATTATATTAAAAAGGCTCTCTCCTCGGCATATGCTTCTTCCACTGTAATTTGTTTTCTTGTGTATATATTTCAGTACTCCCAAACTATCTTCGCGACTTATTAAAACACTTAACTTCGGCTTTCTCGAAACTTTTTAAACAAATTTACTTTCAACCGCCCTTAAGGTATTTGCCGCTCGCAGACGTTGTGTGATGCGTGACCACACAACATAAGAGACTCACCCTTGTCCCCAGGGTTTTCTCGTCCTTCAAATCCAAAATGGCGTCTATTAAAGGGACACTGTCCTGTTTTTAGCATGATTTTGGGAAGCTCAGAAACATATCTAGATCATAGGAAGTTGATCAATAATGGTTTGATTCTGTAGAATAACACTCGACAAATGACAGGAACACATTAGGAAGTCAGGATGACAAACGACAGCGAGGATGGAAATGGATTGCAATATTGATTTTTGAAAAAATGTCAGGATGTCAGTTTTTCAAAGTTTCAAATTTGGCTCGGAAATCTTTGAAATTTTGCAAACATTTTGTTGCAGTATGGAATTTCTTGAAAAAATTGCTTTTTATCATTTAGTTAGAGTTTATTAAGTTCTTATTTCATAGATTTAGGGACCATTTCATGCATTTATAACAGTTTTGAGCAAATACGCCGGGACAGTGTCCCTTTAATTTGAAGGACGAGAAGACTCTGCGGAAAAAAAAATACATGTTGACCTGTTTCTAGACATAACAACTAGATGAATGAATAATTATAAGCGATGAAACCTTCACGCAACGCAACATCAATAACTACACAAAGATAAAAACCACGTTCCTTCAGGAATGCTGGATTACAACTTTCCTGTTATAATCAAGAAGTGCACAACAGCATCCCCGATGAACACAAACATGGAGATGAATCCAAAAGCCTAAAAGAGAGAAAAATATCAATCAGTTTATGGACGGTTGAATTACAAGGAAACCTGTTGAATCTAAATACAGAGATGAATCTAAAGCTCAATTTATACGTCGTATTTCAGTCGTGTCGAATGTAATTCAAGTCCCAGAAAACTCGCAGTGAAATCGCTTTAAACACAAACGGCAAAGTAGAAGATGTTCCTTCCAAGCTACAATAGGTGTATTTCAACGTAGTCGAATCAAGTAATACCAGCGAGATTTCTGCGGCTTGAATTACATTCGACGCGACTGAAATGCGACGTATAAATTAGGCCTAAAAGCTTTGGAAGTGAAACATTTGGGTTCGAAGAAGGCGAGAATGAGGTCGAGGTTATCAGCCTTGTAGTCAACTCTTTTGATGACTAAGACAGCTTTTCACCCGAACAGAGAGATGTTATTATTATATTATTATTATTATGACACGGGGACGACAAAGCACTGTTATGTTGTTTCGACGAGGGTCAACTGATGGTCATTGAGGGGACATTACGGGGGTGGAGTCCCTTGTAGTGTTAACACGAGGGAAGTATATAGGGCAGAGAGTCCGTTGTTAAGTTTACAGGGTGCTTAGTTTATTTTTCTTGTTGTCGCGGGAAAACAGTCTAGTACCCAGGCTATCCCTTCCTGCTTACTCGATTTGATGCAAAATTTCATGCCATCTCCAAATGAAATAAAGCTGTTACATGGGTTATTCAAGTGAAACAAGTCGCGGCGACAAAACTGATGCGATCTCAAGCAACTTAAGGCTTGGAATTTAAAGGACGCCAGCAGAGATTTTAGTGACCTTCAGTCTCTGTCGAAATACCTATGTTAACCTGAGCGTACCATTAAGACTACCTAACATTATGTCTTCTTTAGTGTCACGTGACATTTTTTTTACAGATGACGTCACAAAATGAGTTTGTTAAAATGGGGAAAGGTTACACAAGAAAATTTTGAAATCTGTACGTTGGTATGGAATTTTTAAAACTTGCAGTGTATTTCCGCCTTTTAAGGTGATATCTGCCATTTATATTAAAAGATATTTGAGCAGTTATTACGTCACGTGACCTATTTCACTTAATTGACGTACGGTTTCCTTTAGAACATGAACTTGATAAATGGCGGATTATTTAAACCCTTAGTACGGAGTCATAGAAGAGCGAACACAAGAGTTTTATTTAACTCACTTTCCTTCACTGTTTTGGTCTAAATTTTTCAATTATGATGGTCTTTAACAAGTAACGTGATCAAACTCGTGAAATACACGGACAATATGTTTTGACAAAAGTTTATAATAATTTTTACGATTGAAGAGACTTGCTGCAGAAACGTTGTCTTCTCGTCATGCCCCTGATGTATTAGATTTATGTTAATTTATGTTAATTATTAATTATGTTACACGTCAAAATAAAACTTACAGCTCCAGCGCTTAACGTGTCATGTCTAAACTTGCTGGCATTGTCAGCTAACAAAGCAGAACTGATCAGCAGAAGCAATACTACAACAGCGGCAAACACCAACACCTAATATAAAGGATGAACGAGAAGGTTGACTAGATCAGTTCATCAATTAATTACAGTTTACCGACACAACTACAATATTAGAGCAGTTTCCAATTGCGTGTCATAAAAGCAAAACAAAAGCAATTGCAGTGGCCAATCACAACAAACGCAACAGCAAAATGAACCAATGAGAACTCGAAGCAAATACACGTAGTCAGCGTCAAGCGCGGGAAAATTAACGCGCGTGACCATGTGGCGATTGGTTTTGCATCTGATTGGTTGAGTAGGTGGCGCCAGATTTTTAAACCAATCACAGAGCGTGCGTAGTAAAGCAAAACCAAAGCAATTTCAAATTACTTTCGTTACTCAATTGAAAACTGCTTTACATGTACAGTCAAAGTTATAAAAGCGTGAACGCCAAAAATTATGTCTGGAATGTTGTGTTGTGACCAATCACATGCGAGATCTTTGAAACACAGAAACCACAGACATCAGTGAATGGTTTTCCATCAGGGCTATTTTTCAGGTTGAACCGACGGTAATTAGACTAATTTTACGTGGCGGCTTGCGGTTTGCTCTTGCGGGTTTCATCTCGCCTCTGATTGGTTGCAACACAATCAACATTCCAGAAAATATTTTGAGTGTTCACGCTTTTTTGACTCGCTCTGTAAGTAGATCTTCTAAAGCGATGTTTGACGGACGGACAGCTGAGTGATTTTGGTCCCTTGCTCGTACATTTTCTTGAATTACCCCGCTAAACACGGCCATACGACAGTTTCTGTCGTCCGTATTCATCATATAACGCAGTTTGACTGTATTTTGGCTGGAAGTGTCCTTGTACTTTTGCCACGGTTTCACGGCTTAGAGAGTAATGCAGTAATTACTCCTTTTAGTTTTGTCCGAGCTGATGGCCGAGAGTGACTTGTGCAGTAACAGAAGGGTGTGAAAGATGCTGTTGATGGAATACTGCTCTCCGATGAAATATATAAGAGCGTTAATGTAAAAAGTAAAACCGTTATCAAATACCGAATTGTCTTAAAGTGATTAAAACTCTCTTTTCATGTACAGTGGAATCACGATTTCTCGAACCTCCATCAGGGAAACGAAAATTGGTTCGAGAAATCGAGAGTTCGAAATATCGGGGGTAAAATTACAGTGGAACAAATCCAAGGGAAACGACGTTTGATTCGAGTTAGTGAGGGTCTTGAGAAATCGAGGGCTCGAGAAATCGGGACTCCACTGTACTATTTATTTCTCGAGCTAAAACCAAAACAAGCAAGCGAACTCTTAATCTGATCATAAATTGTCACTTCTTCAGCCGCATTTTATTTCGATGCATATGCTAAGTAGTCCAAGTAGCGAGCGTATCTTACCGTGATTTTCTGGTGGATCTGATTTCTTCACGTATCCTTCTGATATAATGTGTTTCGAGGATTTCCCTTCACTTCGAACAGCGGAGATGGGCTTTTATTTCTGTGACCACTGCGTCGAGAGATATTCGACACCCGAAGAACAGACGCGAAGGCTTTCTTAGAAAAACAGGAAGACGAGTGTTTGTTTGTTTACATTGTTATCCTTAGTCGTGGTTAAGGGTTAAAGGGGCACTGTCACAAGGACGCATGCGCCAGTCTCGCGAGTCGAACTTGAAAAGGTTAGGCTAACTTTTTCAAGTTTGAGTTGCCAAATCCAAAATGGCGTCGACTAGTGGCGGCGGCGGCACGGTGGAAAGCGTAGTAATTCTGGGCGAACAAGAACCCCTGAAGGGATTACAAGCGGCCGATTTCCCGGGGGGGGGGGGGGGGGCACTCCCTTATTTTCGCTATATAGGAACGTGCAGCTGGACAGGGTATGGTTTTTGAGCATTTTGGTCTGGAACAGGGTATACCAAAAGGCATTTTTGGGTATCAGGGTATCAGTTTCCCAGGAGTTGGCATGAAGATCGGTAATTGATACTCTGGCATAGGGTAGATGAAGTAGTCAGACGAAAAGAAACGCGTAGGAGTGTTAAAAAAGCTTTACAACTACAACTCGCAGTGCTGCTTAGTAGTTTAGCCTTTTGACGGTTAGAAAGAAAATCGTTAAGAATCGTCCGGAATAGGGTATCTTTTTTCAACATTTAGGGCCTGTTTACATGGAGGGAGGGTGACCCGGGAACCCGGGTCACCCTCCCTCCATGTAAACAGGCCCTTAGTCTGGAACAGGTTCGCAAAATTAGGGTTGTTATAGCCCAGCGGCACACCCCCACCCAAATTTTTTGGGAGAACCCCCCGGGCCAATTTCACCTTGAGGGGAGAAAGAACAATGCACCCCTCCACCCCCTCGGTCAGTTTACTCTGAGGTTCTCCCGCCAAATCTAAGAGTCAACTTCGAACCTGCGTGACGAAAAACGTGACTGGGTGATGCAATATTTTGGCTAGCGTAAGTTTGAGCTTAGGTCAAGTTTACTGTGTAGAAAACTTTAGCTAATGTCAATTGCATCATAATCAACAAGGGCACAGATGTGTTTTCGCTCAACGTGAAAATAAATTGTGAATGACATATATGCTGTGGAATTGTGTAAGAAAAACTGTTATGTTTTTGGGACCGAGTTTTATCGTTCGTTTAATGAGGTAGGGCTAGCGACATGAAAAAAACCCGTCCATTTCTTGAAGCGGCTCGATGCCCATATAGGGCATCAGCCGCTTAATAAATTGAACAAAAAATGATTGATTAGTTAAAATACAACTCAAATACGTGGCAGTTGATAAAACAGTTGTTTTTATCAATGATTATTTTGATAGCTCACTTCCGATTCAAACAACAAAAGGGAACTTTGTGACAAGCTCAAGAAAGATCACAGACAGATAATCCTGTGTTTAAGTAGTCCATTTTCAAGATGACTTGGTCCACTACTACTTATTAAAGAGTAATCTTGATTTCTATGATTCAACAAAGTTTATGTCGTGTGTGGTGCTTTTTTGAATTCGTTTCCATCCATATGTAAAGACTGAGATCAGGAAGCTACCGTATGTAAACATTTTCAATATTTTCCACAGGCAGTAGAGGATCAAAATTGGACTTTTTCGAGTTTCGATTTATATGCTTTATACGATGACCTTTGTGAGTCGATCTATTCGGCTTTATACGCGGTGTATTGCGTTACTACATTATTTGATCATAAGTACCCGCTGGGACGACAAAGAGAAAACAATAACAAGATCGAATAACGCAGTAACGCAATTCGACTCCTCTGCTCCCTGTGTCATTTCAAGTCATCAAGTTTCATTTCTGCTGAAGTAAGAAAGACGACTTTTTGTTTGTTATCCAACTACATTCTGAAACTCTGCATCAGCACATACATGATCAGCTTCACAGATTAGTATTAAAAAGAATCACTGTTCTTATGCACATATTTTTGATTTCTCCACCGCAAGTATTTGAATTATTCATCTCTTGTAGGAAAAGACGATTAATAAGCTTATTCCTGACTTCATAGGTTGACTTTAAGATGCTCAGCTTCACAGATTAGTATTAAAAATAATCACTTTTCTTATGCACACATTTTTGATTTCTAGACAGAAAGTATTTGAATTATTCATCTCTTGTAGGAAGAGTGTGAATGTTAAAACCTTTCACGACAAACGATTAATAAGCTTATTCCAGACTTCATAGGTTAACTTTAAGATTACTGTGTAGAAACTGAAATATATATCTAAATGCCATCAACTAATGACAAATAGTCATTTGAAAACATACCTTAATTTATCTTAATACCACTAATCCAAGGACACTAATCACGTTTACAAAAACATATACCACGGGGTATCGTAACTGCGATCAGGAAGAGAAATCCCAATGCGGATTGCTTCATGCTCATAGCACAATACCTCTATTGCATCATCTTTACATGACCAGAGATTGCGTCATGTCAACCGTGGGATCGAATAACGAGAAAAGGTCACACAACAAAATTTAGCACATTTTGCAACAACACTGCTGTTCGCTGCTGTGGGACATTTGTCTTTGCTTTTTCCAATGCGATTACTGTAATAAACTAAATACATCTACGCACTTACACGACACTACAGAAAGAATGTGGAAGAGAAATTCTCTACTGGCTAATTTTAGATCGAGATGCGATAACATCATGTCAACCGTGAAGAGGACTAAGGCTAGCGACATGAAAAAAAAAGTGCATTTCTTGAAGCGGCTCGATGCCCATGATGCATCGGCCGCTTAAAAAGAATATTCAATACCCCGACAAGAGCCAAGAGAGCGTGGACAAAACCCCATAAACGCATTTATCTTGAAGATAACAGTTTCAAAACATGGCTTGAAGCGAAATTCGTTGCAGGTTACGAAGGATACAGTGATAAGATACTGTCTTCGCGACACATTTGTTGTTGAGGAGACGAGTGATCGAAACAGATGTGACCTCAGCTGTGACCTCTCACGCGAAAACGTACAACACGGCTTTCCGTTCCAAAGGCTAAAAGCCGTTCACTACCCGAACGGTTAGCAAGCCGAACGGCTGCTACTACCCGTTCGAAAAAAATGTTCGAACTGCTGCCGCTACCCGTTCGAAAAAAATCTTCAGCCGTTCCAACGGCTGCTGCTACCCGTTCAGAAAAAAATCTTCACCCGTTCGAAGCTAAGCCAGGTAATCCGTTGAGAAAAAATATTGAGCGGCCGTTCCAACGGCAACGGTTATCCGTTGAAAACTTCTGTACAGATGAATAAATCTATGCTTGGCTGTCAAAAGTGCGTTGCAGTTACGGCCGTTGCAAAAATATTTTGTATGCAAATCATGTTTCGGAAATACGTATGCGAACAGCGCACGCTGTTACAGTAATATTATGACTTTATCTGTTTTACATAATCGTGATTAGAAACAAAATACATGCAAATATTTTCACTAACCGTCATTATGGAATGACGGCCAAATAATTTATGGTCGACAGGAAGTGAGCAGAAGGTTTTCTTTCAGGGGCGGAGATACCGTGGTGACAGGCTTGGCTTGCAAACGTTTTTATCCAGGGGCGGAGATACCGTGGGGATAGGCGAAGCTTGCAAAAAGTTTTTTTCCCAGGGGCGAAGATACCGTGGGGACAGGCGAAGCTTGCAAAAAGTTTTTTTCCCAGGGGCGAAGATACCGTGGGGACAGGCGAAGCTTGCAAAACGTTTTTTCCCAGGTGCGAAGATACCGTGGGGACAGGCGAAGCTTGCAAATTAAGCCGGTCTCCGCACACACTGCCTGATATTGTGTTCCACTTATTATCAAGCGAAATGGGAATCACGACAGTCCAACATTTCCTTATGATGGAGCGTTTTTCTTTTACTGAATTCAGTTTGATATCCATAGATGCCCATAATCCAACAGGGCTTTCTACAGAAATGTTCATAGAATACCAAGAGAGGATGATCTAAGAAAAGGATTTCCCGTGCCCCGTGATAATTTTTTGAAATCTATTAATAGTTTCGCCCCATGCTGTAAAAGTTATTTTTATTTCCTTCTGCATGATCGAGGCTCCGGTCGACATCACGTTACTCGAACTGACCAATCAGCCGTGTCGCTCTTAAAATAGCACAACAATGGACAGGAAGTTAAAATAGATTTCAACAAATTATCATTGGAAGAGACATCCTTCTCTTGGATAATCCTCTCCTGGAAATATGTAGTACGTCTCTCAATTAGGTAAGCCAAGATCGAATAATTAACCTTCGCTCCTCACGGACTAAAGTAGCGAGAAGTTGCATTTTTTTCCGCGAGTCTTCTGCTGAAATGTCAAATCTTTATTCAATCCTTGCTTATATACATCGAATGTGATGCCATATTATGTTAAACAAAAGTCACTTTTTAAACACAACACATATATTACCACTGATTTTTCACTGTTATGCGACGGTTTGCAAAAGATTTCCTTCAATCATGCATGTCATACCTTATATGGAAATGTTTGAATTTACCGCAAGTGAAATACCTTCCATACTAAAGGTGTGACATATATGATTGACGGAAATGTTTTGCAAACCACTCAGAGGAGTTTTGTCGCGCGTAACAGTGAAATCGGTGGTAACTATGTCTTTTTCTGTTTTCGTTTTAACTGTGTTATCAGAAACCACTGTCCTTCTTTAGCTTTTGTTTTCTACTGTTCTTCTTCACCTTGTTTTTCTCTGGCCGGGAAATGAGAGCCTACTCGCAGGTACTAGCTTTATCATGTTCGATATTTGTAAAGGTTTCCACGTTTACATCATGAAACCTCTGAAAACTCAGCTCATTGCAACTGATCAAGAACAAGAGATCATTCTCTCTTGTCAAGAAATATGGTTCCCGAAAAAAATATATTTTAATTGTTTCAATCTGCAAAGCAACTGAACTATCTCTATACAAATGTCTATAGTATTTATTTGCACAGCATATATATAGAGGTTATTCAGCGGAAAGTTGTGTAATACGGCTGGGTATTTTTACGAGTCTTTTATTCTTTCCTAAAATATAGGCTTTCAACAGTGTTTTCCGTAACGCGCGGTCAAGAGGATTAAGACGTTCGGCCTCGTCGGCTAAGTATCAGGCGATATTCCGCGCGATTTCGCAGGATAATTGCTAAGTATTCAACAAATTCATAACACAACTAAAAAAATATTCTTCCACTTTTATTTCAAGAACTGACTTGAACATTTTACCGCGCGCATACGAAATTACATATATTGCAGGATATCTGTTGAGTACGGTCGACAGATATTGAGTGCACATGACCATATTTGGACAGTGTTACAATTTGTTGAATAACAAGGTCTCATATTTGCACTCGTCTTTGTGCGTATTCGCACTCTAACATGCTATGTCGTATAATAAATAGAGGTTATTCAGCGGAAAGTTGTGTAATACGGCTGGGTATTTTTACGAGTCAGTTTTTATTTTTTCGAGCCTTTAGGCGAGAAAAAATAAACAATGACGAGTAAAAATGCCCAGCCGTATTACACAACTTTCCGCTGAATAAATTGTTTATTATACGACATAATATATTTCCTAAAATATAGGCTTTCAACAGTGTTTTCCGTAGCGCTCGGTCAGGGGGACTGAGACCCGTGTAATACGGTCTCATATTTGCACTCGCCTTTGTGCGTATTCGCACTCTAAAATGCCATGTCGTGTAATAAGTATAGGAAATCGTATGAACTGCTCGTGCAATTCGTGATTTATGGGCACGAGTGATGTTTTGAAAGTTCTCAAAATTGCACGAGCCTTTTATCACAAAATTTTGCTGCGGCCATCACGCTACTCTGGCACGAAACGCTTCACTAGTTTCCAGAGTGTTCACATGTTTTATTTGAACGCGCAGGCAAACCAAGCGTGAACTTTTTGAAAGAATTACAGTACTATAGTTTAGAAAACATTTAACCATTAACTTGAAAGCTTATTCCAATGCCATTAAGCGGCAAAAACGTCTCTACTTGTCCGGTACCGTTTATCACAATTCCGTATTGCACTCTATAACCTATTTATGCACTCGTCATTGACCAATCAGAAGCTGCATATTTTGTTGAGTATATTATAAAGGGTCCTATTATGGCAATATTTGTTTTAATATGTTAGTCATAGTCCTTTAGAGCAACCATCACTCGTTGAAGTATGCTGTTGCTTGAAAAAAATGTTAAAAGCTGTGGAATATCTCCGCGCGTTTAATACGAGCTAATACGTATAGGAAATCGTATGAACGCGAGTGCAATTCGTGATTTATGGGCACGAGTGATGTTTTGAAAGTTCTCAAAATTGCACGAGCCGTTAGGCGAGTGCAATTTGAGAACTTTCAAAACATCACGAGTTTGTTTATACTATTCTCAACAAAATTTTGCTGCGGCCATCACGCTACTCTGCACATGAAACGCTTCGCTGGTTTCCAAAGTGCTCACATGTTTTATTTGAACGCGCAGGCAAACCAAACGGGAACTATTTGAAAGAATTACAGTACTATAGTTTAGAAAACATTTAACCATTAACTTGAAAGCTTATTTCAATGCCATTAAGGGGCAAAAACGTCTCTACTTGTCCGGAACCGTTTATCACAATTCCGTATTGCACTCTATAACCTATTTATGCATTCGTCATTGACCAATCAGAAGCTGCATAATTTGTTGAGTATATTATAAAAATATTTAACGTCAGCAAGAGAACAAAATAAAACTTGTTCGCGCTTTCTTCATCATTACCCTGTTCGCTTGGATTATTTGAGTTACATCAAGAGAATATATATTTTATCTTGGTTACATGTATGCCATTGTAGCAAAAAAAATTGATTGCCGTCGGTTTTAAGCGTTCGTCCCATCCTAACATTGTCAGCGGTTTTTTAAAATTGAGTGTCGGTGGTAAAACCCAAAACCAAAGAAGTTCAACTGGTAAATCACAACAAACGCGTAAACACTGCAACAAAAATGAACCAATGAGAACTCGAAGTAAATACACCGAATCGGCGCCAAGCGCGGGAAATTAACGCATGTGACCAAGTCGCGATTGGTTTTAGTTTTGCATCTGATTGGTTGAGGTTTTGGCGCGATGTTTCAGTTAAACCAATCACAGAGTGAAGCAAAGGCATAACAATTTAGGATTACTTTCGACACTCAATTAAACTGCCGCTCTAACTGAAAATACTCAGTTAACCTGGTTCTATTATTTCGTCTAATCTTTCAACTTGTTGTAAACCCAAAGCTATGGTGTTCAATACAGAATCCTAAAATGCAACACAACTATAATTCAAAGCGCGTAGTGGTTTAGCTGACTTATTTCTGGTCTTCCCATTGTTGTGATTGTTGACTGTAAGCCGGTGGAGGCATTCCCATCATTACCACAGGCTGTTGTTGTCCCGGATATTGAAGTGGCTGTTGTCCCGGTTCCCATCATTACCACAGGCTGTTGTTGTCCCGGATATTGAAGTGGCTGTTGTCCCGGATGTGCAACCGGTTGGTAGGCTGGCTGTTTCGCGCCTTGAGGGACAATCACCACAGCGGGTTGTTGAATGACGCCCGCGGGCTGTCCCGGTTGCTGTGGCGGGCCAAATTCCTCCATCCTTTGCTGTCGGTAAAACTTGTAAAGGAGGAAGATATCCACGATGAAAATTATCCAGGAGATGTAACCCAAGCTCTATCAAAACACAGACAATGAACTCTTTTATTTGATGATCCATGATATAAAGTAATCGATCATCATTACTTTTCTGCTCAATACGAGCTTAAACATGCAGATCATGTGAAAAGAAGGGTCAATAACTTAAAAAAGAAAGAAGACAGAGCCATGTAGTGTTACCCAATTACTCCGGCCACCATGCAACTGAACGGGCCATGAAGATCTGCCCGTATTAAGAGGGGAGAGGAAGAGGCAGTTCAATATCCCATTCCCTATTTTTTAACTCGTTTTTCTTCCTCCTCCCTAGTTTTTTTTTTTTTGCCGTTTCTTCCCCTCCCCCGGGGGGACTTCGATATAAAAGTGGCGGGGGTGATCGTCGTACCTTTTAGGGGTTAAAATTCGAGGGTTTGGTACCGCTTAGGGGTGTTGAAATCTAAAATGACTACCGTTAGAGTTATTCCGGTACCTTTTAGGGTATTAAGCGGGAAAAATTATGACAAGAACAAGTTTTGTCTTAGAATTGGTACCTCTTAGGGGTGAAAATGAATTGGAGCCACGCCCACAAAACGAGATTCTGGTACCTTTTAGGGGTTCTTTTCAAAATTTCCAACGATCACCCCCGTCACTGTTATATGGGAGTCCTCCCCCCGGGTTTCTCCCTCCTCTCTAATTTTTACCCTTTCTCCCTGATTTTGCTGTAATAAGTGCTTTAACAGCTTTTAATTACGTAATACTACATTATAGTCCAAGATCACTTGTCTAGAGAGCTTTTAGTGTCCTCCCAAGCTGTGATTATGGTAGCTAGAGAGACAAATAAACCATGCGCTAGGTACCTTATACTTATTATGAGTGATACACATCAACTCTGCGGACCTTCGGAGGGTCAATGTGTTGGTAGTCTGTCCAAGCAACAGGTCCTCTCCCCCTGGGGGAGTATTCCCTGATATTTTTGGTGGGGGTGTGTGGCCGGCTTCATGAACGCGAACCCTATTTCAGTACTACTGAATGTACATAATTATTATTAAAATTGTAAATATTATTAAAAATTATTATTGTATTCATTATTTATTATTACAGCTTACTGTAACTCAGTCTATTGTAAAAGTATAATACAATTTGTTATTGTTAGGGTGTATATCGTAGTGTAACTCAATACAGTTTGTTGAAATTTTAAAAAAACCGATTTCAGACCAACATATGTGGTTTTTCATACCCTATTTAGGTAATGATAACCCGTTTCAGGCCTCTAAAATAAGTACACGTGTCTGATATATGATCTCATGGATTAGCTGCCCAGGAATGGCTCAGTTCCGTTTGCATAAACATTTGAGAAGAACTACTGGAAAACATACCCAATCCAGACAAAACATACCCTATTTCAGACCAAAATGGTCAAAATAAATATATACTCTATTTCAGACCAAAACGGCTAAAAAACCATACCCTTTAGAGGTATAAATACCCATTTTTTTTTGGCCATTCGGACCGTACATTTTTCGTAATAAGGAAGGGGGTTGGGCCCCAGGCCCCTCCCATAAATCCACCACTGAATTAACGGCTTGCTTGATCCAATCTATATTATAATAGGAAGTAAGGAGGTAGCGTGGCCCGGAGTGCGAGTTTAGGGCGCCGATCTTGTAATCCAGAGTCAGCCTAGTGGCTCCATGCTGCAGAAACTGGAGTTAAGCGCCGGTATCGAGAAGCTACGTGGCTCCTCTAATTCACTGGATTGGAACAGACTTTAACCTAACGGGCCAATGATAGTTATTAGACGCATGACATAACACCGACTGCCGAAGCAACTCCTTTTCTGGGCGAACTGTCTTAGAGGATTTCCTGCAAAGCACTGAAAAGGCTGTGCATAGAAGAAGGCTCATGGTTTCCTGACCACTCCTAAAAAGCCAAAGTTACAACGGGTCAGTGTTAGTATAAACACATGCAGTCTACTTACCAATCCTATAAAAAGGGCTAATATGTTAGGCTTGCTCGACTTAGACGCATCTTTGTACAACTTTCCCAAATCGGCAGCTGGTTTTGCCAGGGTTCCGCAACAAGCGATCAACAAAATGGACAAGATGAAATAGATAACCAATGTCTGCAAACATCACAAAACATACAAAAGGTTGTAAAGGTGTAGAGCTTTTTATTACATATTAGGGGTAGATATAGCAGTCAGCAATAAAGCCGTGAATAAAACCCATCGAATAATACCATCAGTGAAGTGATAACCGTACGATATTCACTTCACCGGTTGTACAACCACTGAGATAACTCTGGAAATCGACCCGAAGTATTCTGATGAAGTTTGCCAAAACTGATTCAAAGATGAAAGAAACACTACGTCACGGATGGCGCTTCTTGAAAAAAATGGCCAATTTTTTCAAGTTCGCCGTTCGCAATCCGTCTTAATCTTCTCTCTTCTCTATCCTCAACCATCCTTGTTTCTCTTTGGTTTATTATCACCTCTTTGGTGTTTTTCTACCTTAGCAAACTATTATTTTGAGGCTTTATTCAATTTGAAGCCGATTTTGCACTTCGAAAAAATGGCTTAAAATACCGTGACATAGCCGGGCTCGATTTCCGCCGCTCTCTCGAGTCCGGTCTTCGTTCCTCTCCGGGGAAAGAGCGCGCTTGGGCTCATTTTCCCGAACAGCGGCTGGTAATCGAGCCTAATCGTGACATAGCTCCTTTAAAACGGACACATTCTGTGGTCCCTTTGGGGTCCTTATATTAACAAGTTTGACTGGTATGCAGAATCTAATAGTTGCTGATGCTCAAAAGCTAGTGTCAAATATAATCAATGCAGTTCTAGCTCATCTCGTGATCTTGGGCCACCTGTTCATATTAAACAAGTGAAATGAAACGTTACTTACCGTCAGAGTCCAGGGGGAGGAGCGGCCGCAAAGCTTGTCAAAACTTAACACGAATGTCAAAGCCAGAAGAATGACCATCACCCAGGCAAAGATTGTGATTCCTTTAAAGAAATCTGTTTCTGGTATGGCTAATATTTCTGGTGGATCGAGGCCTTTAAGGTCGTACTGTTTGATAAGGTCTATGTCAAGGTACTTTACAGTGCAAACCCATGCTCCAAACAGCACGGCCTGCAAAGTAACGTACATTATATAACAATACGTATATGGACCACTAAGTCAGTGTTATTTGAACTTGTTTTTCTGACGAAAAGGTAGCAGTTTAACTGAGAGTGGGTTGATCCTAATTCACCAGGTACGAACCCCATATGACTATAAAGGATAGCAGCATACCATGAGCATACTCAACATGATTTACCCTTATTGCGCTATGTTGGCACCACTGCTTTCCGAGTACGCGTGAGTGCTCGCGCTAGTTTTCGATTGGATAATAAAAATCAGAAACTGTACATATTCGAATACTTCCTTCAACGAAGATTTGCAAAAAAAAAAGCCACTTGTTCCCCGACTGAAATAGTTTATTTCGCAAAATTAAAGTAAACATTTCTCAACAAAATGCATGTTGCTGAGTTTCAACCGTTACCTGTTCTGTTAGAAAACCTTTGGGGAGTGACGAGAGAACTTACACTTTCCTCAAGCTCTTTTCGCTTTCTGTTTGCTTTGTAACAGAGCTTAGTAAGTCACCACAAACCCCTCCCCCAAAAACCAAACAGACAAATGGAAAAACTAACACCCGGGATTTTAAGTTGTTTTTCCTTTGGGTTTTGGAGGTGGGAATTGCTTGACACCGTCCCTGTTTCTGCTTCGCGAGATTATGTGCGATGATGGGTGGAGTAAGGGAGAGGTCAGGGACTGGACTAGTGAGCGTTATATTTCTAGTACAGTAAAAACCCTGCCTCGTCTCCAGGCGCCGTTGCGAGCAGGAAAGCAGGGAGCGCGGGGCTTGATGGTTAGGAGCCGAAGCGCGGAACAAGGAGCGACGCGTGGCGACGAGGCAGGTAAAAACCCGCATAAAAGAAACTGCGAATTAAGAACCTGCAGGCTGAAATTGGCAAATTAAACCCCCAATACATAAGAACAAATCAGCCTGACAAATGAAGAAGGTTCTTACCGTAAAAGCTCTATTTAGCCCCCCCTCTCTAATAATCCCCCCTTTGAAGTCAGATTTTGTAATAAGCCCCCCCCCCCCCCCCTCCTTCCGTCAGGCTGATGTAAATGACTTTTCAGCAATATTTTCTGGCGTTTCAGTCACTTTGTATTGAAACGTGGTCTTTAATTTCCAGAACTATCGTCGAGTTAGGGTATAAATGACGTTTCCTTTGTAAGACGGTCATACATAACCCATTTCTTGTTCCGTTTTAGTTGGTGGTGTAATAGTAAAGTTTGAAAAATTTATGTGAATTTTCTTGAAAATTTATGATTTGAAATAAGCCCCCCCTCTCTATTAAGCCCCCTCTCTAATAAGCCCCCCCCCCCCCCCCTTCTTGAGGCCTGAAATTAAAAAAGGCCCCCCGGGGGCTTAATAGAGCTTTTACGGTATTTGGAAAAATTAGTAGTGAAAACTCGGAAAACATAGGCTTAGACCAAACTCAGCGCTTTGGAGGCTCATAATCACAATGTACACGGCTAATTTGTTAATAATTAGGCCTGAAGATCAATGTTTTACTTTATCAAAAGGATTTAAGGGGATAGACCCATATTGAATTAATTTTATGGCCAGCAGCAAGCTGTATTTAGCCTGTCAGAAATAAGAACCTATTTAAGAACCTAAACAGCCTGATTACTCACTCGACATTCAATATATAAGAACAATTTCAGCCTGTCACAGAAAATCACGGGTTCTTTTATGCGGGTTTTTACTGTATTACAACGTTTGCACATGACAACGAGACTTACAATTTCTGCCAGTTTCACATAAAACACCGGAGACCGTAAGTAGTCGGTGTTGATGTCCCAAACTCGTCTCTGTGGAGGTCCTTGCTCAGGGGTGTTTCCTGCGCTCGCTGCGTCTGAAACAGCTTGTAGTTCAACACCATATCCACGACGAACACAATACAGGATAAAATCCAAACGCCTGGAAGATAAGGAGTAATGTCAGCTACGTTAAAGGGGCTTAAATATCACGCTTTTCTTTGCTATTTTGCCCTGTATTATTTTTTTACGAGCTCTAAACTCAAACACGTGAGTGAAATATTAATGGCTATTAATTCAAAGATGGAATCTCACTTACATAACAAACACAGCTGATTTCTACGCATTATTCACCACTTGTTTCGTATAAATAGACTTAAATTTGAAAATCAGCGGGCCGTCGTTTTTCAAGTTAACCTTGACCATCCGCACTTCATTGCGGCTTCCATTTATGTTTTTCTATGGTTTGAAACTATTATTTAGTGGTTTCAATCTATTTTAACACTAGTTTGTATGTAACAAAATTGCCCACAATAGGATAATCTAGAACCATTCTATGCTTGTCAAAAAGGGTCAAAACAACAAGATTGGTATATACACCAAGATTATATTTATACATATCAACCAAGGCTTGTACAGTATACATCAAGATTCATAAATATACGTAAAGACTCGTACATACATATCAAGATTGGCGATACATCAAGATTGGTGATACATCAAGATTGGTGATCAACATCAAGATTGGTATAAAAACATCAAGATTGGTATACAGTATATACATCAAAATTGGTATATATACATCAAGATTGGTATATATACATCAAGATTGGTATATATACATCAAGATTGGTATGTATACATCAAGATTGGTATATATACATCAAGATTGGTATATATACATCAAGATTGGTATATATACATCAAGAATGGTATAAAAAATAACGTTCAAATAAAGGCATTAGGATCATATACGTACAACGAAGCTGCTATATATACAACGAAGTTGCTATAGATCGTTTTCACTCACGTGACCAAATCCTTGACTACGGTTACTACGCCGCCATATTGGTGTACCACATTTGTAAACAAAGCGACCGCGCGGCCTTTGAATGTGAGTCATATTTTGTGTCTGATCGTGGGCTGTGGCAATAAAAGCGGACGAAATAATTATATAAAGGATTGTACTTTGCAAGAGTGCCTTCGATTGTTATAAATAAAGGGGGAAAAGCCAGATAATCATCCGAAGAGAGAAGATCGCGGTGGATTTCGGCGATTTACAGGGATGCCTCGCGGATACAATTTTGGAAAACGATCGCGTATGTGAAAAGCATTTCGTTTCTGGACGGGCAGCCAAAAACTTGGGATAAATTCAACGTTGACTGGGTGCCAACTTAGTATTTAGGGCATAACAAGAAGGCAGATCGAGAAGAAGCGGCAAAAAGAAGCGAGAGGGCGAGGGAACGCGAACTCACAAAGAAGCCTGCGTTTGCTGAAAGAGAGCCTGAAATAACTCGAGGCAGAGAGAGAGAAGCGAAGAGGCAAGAATTTTATGCAGAAAATTTCAAATTTAGCCGAAGTAAAGTTTATATCTCGGAAGGTATAATCCACGAGCATTAAACTTGCATGTTTATATGACAGTTTACCATTTAGCTTTGTCCACGCTTCTATGTAGAACTGAAAGAACACTAGCTACATGCGAACAAGATTCTGCTAGCCCGGCCTTGCAACCTAGACAATGAGCAGACAAAACTGTTCCTTCTTTTCCCGTGATAATCCAAATCGAGATCAAAGAGTTGTTCATATGCTGTGAATGTCTTACCGGTATACCGGCTTCGCTAAAACAACAAACTTGTTTGCGATACATATAATGTACATTGTTATGTGGCCTTTTTCGCTAGTAATGAATCCAGATACTATTTGATTATATAACCTTCGAGGCTTCGGAAAGCTTTAAACTCCCTCTGGGTGTAAAAGCTAGTCTCCAACACCATAGAACAAAAGATCTGTTGATTCCACACCCTCTATCATCACGGGATCGATTCCAATTGCCGATAATTTCTCCAAATAACGCTGTTTTATTCACGGTTCCAACTTCTTGGCATATTCAGAAATAGGAAAAGAAAGAATCAGACATCGGGATTTTCCCCAGACTTAGCTTCACTCGCTGAATTATCCATTTCTAAAGGCTACAATATGTAGAGGTGACTGTATTTGCATGCTATTATGCTATTACGCAATCAAAAGTGGTACACCAATATGGCGACCGGAAATGATGTGACGTCACGTGAAAACGATCTATAGAAACAACGAGATTCGTATTTCTGCATCAAGGTGCATACATCAAGATTCATACATCAAGATTGCTATATATACCAAGATTACTATATATACATATCTAGAAAAGGAATCTTTCCATTTGCTTGCTGCATTATCTGCGTATTTAACGATAGCTGTGCAAAATATTCCAATACATAAGAAAGTAAAATGAGCTCACAACATCGAAATTAAAAAACGTTTCAGGGAAATTATTATAAATTTCAAATTATATACGTCCTAAATGCTCTGCTACGAAATTTAATTTAAATATATTGAAATAGCTCTTTTCGGTGACTATTTTTCTCACTGTAAGCAATCGTTGCTATAGGCGTTGCTATGTAAAAATTGTCTACCACTGTACAGATTCCTTAAATTTTACAGAAATCAAGGCACAAATACAGCAACATCAATTCCGAATATGTTTTGAAAGTGTTCAGAGGTTCCAAATGTTAATGTTTCGGAGAAATGACAAGACCCCCAACGAAGCTTCGCAACGTACCCTTAAAACTATTCAGACCGGGCCTTTTTTGGTCTTTTCCGACCCTGACGTAGACATGTACACTAAAAAGAAGCGGCCCCAGTATATTGCCTTGAGGAACACCACTGGTTAGTGGCAATGCATTTGACAAAGTTCATGAATGGACGCGTACAACCTGGTATCTGTGGCATAGATAGCTATGGAACCACGCAAGGGACGAATTTGAGATGCCAACATCTTGTAGTTTTAAGAGAAGGATGTTATGATCTATGCTGTGAAAAGCCTTACTCATATCTAACAGAACCATAGCTGTCAATTCCTTTTTATCAATGCTAGTCAAGATTGCATCGGTAGAGTGGATTAGTGCCGTTTCTGTTGAGTGCCATTTCTTGTTTCCATTTTGTTTTGTTGAAAGTCGGTCATTTTCTACTAGATATGTCATTATCTGATTCTGATCTGATTCTGATATGACGTAGAAATTATATTACGTCATGACTTCCAAACAGCCGCCCTCTTTTATCCGCCATCTTGGATTAGTTGATTTTTCCAAGTAAAAACCGCCAACAATGACTCTAAAGTAAACAAAACCAAGAAAAGAGTGCCAAAATGATCATAGGTAAAAGTTATTTCCAGAAAGTTCACGATTTTCTTCCTTAAAAACATGAAATACAGTCGAACCTCTCCCCAACGGCCACCTTGGCCGTTATGGGGAGGTAGGGGTGTAATATGACACCATTGTTTTTTTTTGGGGGGGGGACAACATTTTTATTTAAAAAATGCTTATTTTAGCATATGAATACGTAACACAATCAAAATATCAATAAAACAGAAAACAAATGTTCAGAACAGAAATGTTAACAAAACAAAGCGAGTAAGGTACAGTGAGTACATCAGTTGTACATCGTTCGTTTATTTTCTCATTCGTGAAATGAAGCTGTCAATCTACTTGAGCGAGTGGCTATGAACTTCTATTTTAATGTGACTTACAGTGCCGCAAGCCATTTTTTTTCAATTTCACCATGTAATTTAAACACAGAGCCTTATCAGCAGTACTCGATTTACGAAAATAAAAATAAAGTACTGTAAAAGCGTAAAAAAATGGAAAATTGAAAAAATGGGGGCCTTGTACGTTCTAGTATTGTGTGACTCTTCCATCAGTGGCTTAAATGTCGTGATCGCGCTCTAAACACGTACCGCAATACTGGTGACAGCCCGACGACGTGCGGTACGGATCGGGTTTCGTGACCTTCTATTACTGTAATCAGTCAGTCGTTGATTAAGTGGCCGTTGTGGCGAGGTTATGTTGGCAGCTGGGACGCGCTTTAGGGACTGTGCAATAATTATCAGGAGGGGGGGGGGGGGGGGGGGTTGGAAATGGGCTTCATGTAGCCAAATATTAGGTAATACCCCCCCTCCTAAAGGAGTGAATTTAGTTATTGCCCCCTCTAATCAGTCAGAAATTATGTACGACCCCCCCCTCACAGTATACACGCACCTTTTACAAGTACGCTACATTTTCTCTACACGCACCTGTGGATTACAATCTGATAACAGAAAGAAGCCTGTTTAATTGTTGGACATCCGCGTCTGGAACAAACATCACCTCCGTAGTAATGTTCAACACAACCATAGCAGAAGGAAAAGAGCATGTGTGTTATTTTCAGTCCGGTGAAGGCTAGCTAGGCCCCCCCCCCCCCCCCCCTCCCTCCTGGTAATTATTGCACAGTCCCTTAGTGGCCGTTGCCGTTGTGGAGAGGTGGCCGTTGTAGAGAGGTTAAAACAAGAGTGAATGTATGGACTGTCCGCCGGGACAAAAAAAAGTGGCCGTTGTGGAGAGGTGGCCGTTAGTAGAGGTTCGACTGTATATCAAAATTTGGAAAAACATGCCTGTCAAAATATAGTTGCCATGGTAACAGCAAGTTCTGTGAACAATGACATGTCATATGAAGTTGTTCCCAGATAAAGTTTTTTACTTCAATATTAAAAATGGTCAAAGTCTCTCTACGGGCAGATTCCTCCCCCCCCCGGTCTGAATATGGTTAAAGCTCTACAATTAGGGTAGTCGCGTGATATATGACATCACAAATCGACTCATATTGCCTTAGTATGGGCGAGAAATTGTTAAATCAAACCGAGACAGGATGATCTAAGAGAAAGATTCCTCGTGTCCATGTATTATAGTTTCGCGCCTCGCTGTGAAATTGATTTTTAGTTCCTTCTGATCGAGACTCCGATATCACGTTACTCAAACTGACCAATCAGGTAGCGCTCTTAAAATAGCTCAGCTATGAACTGAAAGTTAAGAATAGATCTATCAATGGAAGAGACCCATGTATGGTGGTTAGAACATCATCTCTTGCTCAAACTAAGAACTCAACGTATGCTCTTATTCTTTTGGCATTTTTCAACATCATTAAACTATTATTTAGTGGTTTCCTTTGATCTGAAAATTAATTTTGACTGTATGGCTTGGAGTGGAGTACCCTGGGTTACAAGGTTTGTTTATCTTTGCGAATTGCAGCGATCGCCGAAGCCACGAAATTAAAGCGAGCCACCGTTGTAGCTCGCCTTCACGGCTGCGCATAGTTCGCGCAATCACTCGAGACAGATAGCGTGAGGAGATAGCGTGGCCGAGCGGTGCGAGTTTAGGGCGCCGGAGTTCCCAGTCCGTCATGCTACAAAAACTGGAGTTAAGCGTCGGCATTGTGGAGCCACGAGGCTCCTCTAATCAGTCACTGGATCCGGAACAGACTTTAACGTAACGGGCAATGATAGTTATCAGACGCATCTGCCACATGCATGGCATACTAGACTGCCTATATATAAGTAACTCCTTTTCCGGCGAACTGTCTTAGAGGATTTCCTGCAAAGCACTGTAAAGGCTGTGCATAGAAGAAGGCTCATGGTTTCCTGACCACTCCTGAAAAGCCAAAGTTACAACGGGTCAGTGTATAAATACATGCAGTTTACTTACCAATCCTATAAAAAGGGCTAATATGTTACGTTTTTGTGACTTAATCACATATGCATCTTTGTACAATTTCCCAAGTCGACAGCTAGTTTTGTCAGGGTTCCGCAACAGGCGATCAACAAAATGGACAAAATGAAATAGATAACCAATGTCTGCAAACATCACAAAACATACAAAGGTTGTAAAGGTTGTAATAGAGCTTTTTATTACATATTAGGGGTGGATTGCAGTCAGCAATAAAGCCGTGAATAGAACCCGTAGAATAATACCATCTGTGAAGTGATAACGGTACGATATTCACTTCACGGGTTGTACAACCACAGGCAGCCCAAGTTAAAGATAAGAGAACAGTGTCACGGTACAGCGGTATTGTATTACAACGGCTCGATTTATAAGGGTTTGTATTGGAACGCAACGGAGTATGTTTTAGAAGATATAAAATCGAATATTTTGTGAATAAAAACGACTTACGCTGTTGCTGTGTTGTATTATTTGCAGTTTGCCAGCTTCTCAGGTCGATTTAAGGCGATTTCGGCGAGTTATAGTTTGCGAGGTTTTCCGTTAATATATTTATGGAAGGCAGGAAACCGTATTTCAAATCCAATCACTCGAAGATCGATAAATTCGATCCGTTAAAATGCTCAAATCGCCTCAAAACTTCCACCAGTGTAATCTCCGATCACGAATGTTCCCTCTGGTTGTTTTTTCGGCTTCCAAATGCCGTTCTAACTGCAGATAAACTTTCGTCAGTTCCATACTCACGTTTCTCGGTACCCGTTGTACGTGAAAACCAAACACAAATGGCGTCATGTCGACAAAATCACCCTACACCGGGGAGGGGCATGGACGTATTGTCATCCATGCAAAATGACACTGCGGGGACCAGAGAGGTCGATTGTCACTTGAAATCGGAAACCAGCACGTGAAAATTTCCCGCCTAAACGTCGCTAACCGTCACATTCCAGCGAGGAATCGATCCGTCCGTCTGAAAGCAGATATTTATCGGACTAAATCAATGTTTTCGAAAATAGCAAGCAGCAATGCACTTCTAGTTCATCTCGTGATCTTGGGCCGCCTGTTCATATTAAACAAGTGAAATTAAACGTTACTTACCGTCAGAGTCCAGGGGAGGAGCGGCCGAAAAACTTGTCAAAACTTAACACGGATGTCAAAGCCAGAAGAATGACCATCACCCAGGCAAAGATTGTGATTCCTTTAAAGAAATCTGCTTCTGGTATGGTTAATATTTCTGGTGGATTGACGCCTTGAAGCTCTTTCTGTTTGATAATGTCCATGTCAAGGTACTTTACAATGCAAACCCATGCCCCAAACAGCACGGCCTGCAAAGTAACAGTATAACAATACGTATATGGACCACAAAGGGTTATTTTAACTTGTTTTTCTTACGAAAAGGTAGCAGTTTAACTGAGAGTAGGTCGATCCTGATCCATCAGGTACGAACCCTATATGGCTATAAAGGATAGCAGTCACAAACCTACATGTAGCAACATACCCAACATGATTTCTCCTAATATAATTGCGCTATGCTGGCACTACTGCTTTCCAAGTACTCGTGTTGGATAATAAAAATCGGAACCTATTTACATATTTGATTACTTCAACGAAGACTTGCAAAAAAATGCTACTTGTTCCCTGACTGAAATAGTTCATTTCGCAAAATTAAAGTAAATATTTCTCAACAAAATGCATGTTGCTGAGTTTCAACCATTACCTGTTCTGTTGAAAAGAAAACCTTTGGGGAGTGACGAGAGAACTTACAACTTTCCTTCAAACTATTTCGCTTTCTATTTGCTTTATAACAGAGCTGAGTAAGTCACCCCCCACCCCCCACCCCCCACCTCTAACATGCTAACACCCGGGATTCCCCGTTTCTACTTTGCGAGATTGTGTGCGATGAATGGGGGAGTAAGGGAGAGGTCAGGGACTGGACTAGCGCCCGTTATATTTCTAGTATTACAACGTTTGCACATGACAACGAGACTTACAATTTCTGCCAGTTTCACATAAAACACCGGGGACCGTAAGTAGTCGGAGTTTATGTCCCAAACTCGTCTCTGGGGAGGTCCTTGCTCGGGGGGTGTTTCCTGCTCTCGCTGCGTCTGAAACAGCTTGTAGTTCAACACCATATCCACGACGAACGCTATGCAGGATAAAAATCCAAAGGTCTGGAAGATAAGGAGTAATGTCAGCTACGTTAATAAGCACGTTATAGGGCGTGTTGCACGTGCATTGTAGCTTTCGGAATGTTAGGGACAGGGGGGCAGGCAGCGCCTTTTGATCTTGCCGCTTTTCCGCTATACGTGATCGCACAAGTAAAGAAATCTGTCAATCATTCGAGAAACGTACCTCTACGGGAGTTTGCGGTGGAATTTTCATCCATGGTGTCCCACAATGACCAAAGTTCAGTTAAGGTATCAGTATACCCCAAATGACCATCATGCGTTGGCGCTGTTTTACGGTCGGACGTTTAACAAAAACCCCAATAAAGTATATATTTCCTGAAAGCTTAAGAATTGTAGATTACGAATATGTATTCATTTGAAGTAAAAAAATTAACGTGTTTCGAATAAAGCGCTCAATTTCAAAAAGTATATCGGTCCACAAATCGAGTTCGTTTCCGGTCGAAATTGAACGGAAGAAAGCGAAAAACATCGCTACGTGTTCTTGACACCTTTCTCTAACAAACTGTGTCGGGGAATTTTGATTACTTGTCTGGTTAGCTTTTAGCACACAGTTAAACTTCGAGGGTTGACAAAACACGTATTCTCTGTACGAAAATACTCATAACTTTCGAACGAGGGAGAAAAATAAAATTCCCCGACACAGTTTTGTTGCCAGACTATTGGAGAACATTCTCTCCAAATTTCAGCGAAAAAGGTTGAAAATTCGTTGCAAACGAACTTGAAACGCGCGCTTCATTCGCTGAAATTTTATTTTCGAGAAACAAGGGAAAACATATTTTGGGGCGTTCTTCCGGTCTGATGAGATTAAATACACAAGACGCGTGAAAATAATTATGCGTTGATCGATAAAGAGAAGGCTCGCCTTACTTTAATTAACAACAGAGTTCGTATCGAATACAAATGACCTCAAATGCGCGCTTCTTATGGCCAGGAGAAGAAAGTTCTCCTCTCACCGATCGTGCTACAAGTAAAACAAGAGTTTATGGCTTCAGTTTTCCCTCCATTTAGCCTCTCTGTGGGATATTCGCCCACATGGATATGCAACCGCGAGCGGTCCTAATCAGTGATGCGATCCGTCACTTGAGACCCGGTTGAGACGAGCGCTTCGGCTCAATTCAGACCGAACAATTTCCCATTTCGGTATATTCTTACTTGAAAACACGGACAGTCTGTTATGTTTCTACGGACATTGCAAGATGCAGCTTTCAAATTTCGGGTGAATCTACAAACACGTCGGCCCTCATGTTACGCGACTTTTTATATGTACATGTTGACAAACTGTTGACAAACTGTTGACGGCTCTCGATTGGAAATAATTAATGGCGAGAACCGTTTTTTCTTCATAACTTTCTTTAGAAACAATCTTTTTTCGTGAAACTTTTTGGAAATGAAAGGTCTTGATGTAATCTATCTGAAGATAACAAAAAGTAAAATCTTGCAAAATGGTCAAATTTGGGGTATACTGATACCTTAAACAGCGACCGAATCGTTTGATGTTTGAACGTGGAATCGCCAAAATATTTCTGAACGAACACAAACGCACGTCATGTCCGCCATCATCCGCCCATGTTTATTTTAAAACAAACCAGTACTTAGTCTCGCTCGGCCAAATTTCTTAAATGTGCAATCATGTATACTAGGTCCCAGGCCTCGCTGCTAGCCCCCCCCTGGTTAGGGAGTTTAGTAACCATGACGGCGACACCGAGATAGACGCCTAGAAAAACGAAAATCCTGAGTTTCTACTGATCGGTGTCAGAGCTATTCTCTAGCTGAATGTGCGAGGACAGCGTTCAATTCCAAATAAATACTTGAAAACCTCGCCTTTTTGGTTCACCTTAAAGTGCAACTAACCCCAAAATTTTTTATTCGTTTAAATAAATGTACTTGTTATTTGAAACGTAACTGCGAAATTTGTTTTGGATTTGGTTGAATCCTCGATTTTCTGTGCCCCGGCAAAGTCACCAAAAACGCCTCCATTTTTGTTCACGACCGCGTTTTTGACTGGGAATGAGTTTAGCGGCTTGTGACGTAAGCCCGGGAACCTTAGATCCTTCGCGTCCACTCATTTCCTTTAGGAAGAAGCGATACACATTCGAAAAGTGTGTAGAAACGCCTTCCAGGTGCGTTATTGGCCGTTGCAGCAACACCCCAGATTTAGAGAAAGGTATACTATACCATTTTATAGCGATCGTCGATAAATACGAAAAAGACGATGGATTTTGTAATCTCAAACGAGCGAAGTATAAAGTGGGACTGTGAGAGCCATTGATCAAGAACTCTGAAATTTGTCCGCGCACTTCTAGCAGGCCGACTTCCAAAGGCTATTTAACCCGGTCAAAGCCAAATAGCAATTCGACCAAATTTTACCGAGAACCTATCTCCATCGCTGCTAAAAGATAGCCAGAAATGTCAGCCCATGAAATTCAGTAGCTCGAGCGTCGATCCGTGATATCGCGCATCTGTAATGGCGTTAACATTTCTTCCTCGTGCGAAGCAATTTCGGGAATATTGATGAAAGTCAAAGACGAATTTCTTTTGAAGGATAAAATAGTAAAAATGACAAAATATTTGAACTCCAAGAGTTTTTCTGAGGCCGGGAAATAAGCGGTGCGATAAACCGTATACTCATCGTAACATTAATGCGGACCACCGTGGGAAGTATACCACTTCCATTTCGCTTACCGAGAAAGAAAAAGTCATTTATTTGACGGTTTTTACTTCAAAATTAACTTAGTTCACTATGGTGGTTATTTGGAGTAGCAACGACAAACGTTTGAGGATGTCAAAACTGTAGTGATGTGGCTTGTTTCCTTTCAGCTTTGCTTCAATTTCCAGGCCCGAGCAGACCGCGCGCGGAGCAAGCCGATTTTCAATCGATCGACTATCTCTTGGCTGCGTCTCAAGCAACTCTTAATACTTCTCTATAAACTCTCGATATACAAACTTTAAACATGGACCAATACTTAAATAGGACAGAGCCAAAACAAGCTTTATTGGATGGCATATAAATTGTAACCTCGCTAAACAGCAGTTTTATGGTGTACGACAGCAGTAGCATTCGCTAAGATTTTGAAGCGAATCATGTTTGCAGTTTCCACATGAACACCTACAATAAACTGGGTAAGAGAATAACACTATTCTGTTCTGTTTAATTTTCACTGAGAATGCGAATAATACATTTCGTAGCGACATGACAGCAATCGCGTTTGTTTACATTCACGCAATACTTGGCAACTTGCGACTCACCAAGAATCCCTCACATGTTCCGTGCCGTCCAATCTTTTTTGAAGCATTCGTTCTAAATCTTAATTTTCTTTAACTTCTTTGTTGTACTTTTTTAGCCATTCTTCGTCCGCCAAGGGTTCATCAACACGCATATATGCCATTTCATCGAGGCTTTCATTGCTTGTAGAGCGCTCTACAACAGCCGACTCGATCTCATCTTCTACCTCCATGTCGTATTCCGGAATAAACATGTCTCAAAATCTTCGGAATCATAGCTCGACTCCGAATTTCCGTCGCTGGAAGACATATTTCTTTGTGGGTAAAATTGCAATAGTTATGAAGACGTAAAGAAAAAGAAATCATCCGAAGAAGTTTCTACACAATGTAAATCCCTCATAAAAGCCTCTTATCGCCATGATTCAGAACGTTCCCGCCGTTACGTCACAAGATCTCGACCCAGGACCCGAATAATGCGCGGTCGTGGGACAGAAAATTCCAAGTTTAAATGGCTGTAGAAACGCGGGGATTTTATCGATTGCGATAATTTTTTCGTAGACGTGATCAGGGTAGCAAGGAAGTTATCGAATGATATATTTTGGTTTCATGAGATTCTGAAGCATGTTTAGTTTACAGGACGCTTGACTCAACAACGTGCTATGACAGTTGATTGACTGCAAGAGTACAAAGTTGCATTTCGCACACGAAACGTGTGAAATGTGGGAGGTGCCATGATCCCTTTTATAGCGGAACTTCTTGTTTTAAAAAGCTCTACAATTAGGGTAGTCACGTGATATATGACGTCACAAATCGACTCATATTGCTTCTTCAAACGGGCCAGGAATTGTTAAATCAAACCAAGAATGAATGATCTGAAAGAAAGATTCCCCATGCCTCGTGATAATTTTTTGAAATCTATTAATAGTTTCGCGCCACGCTGTGAAAGTTATTTTTATTTCCTTCTGATCGAGGCTCCGGCATCACGTTACTCAAACTGACCAATCGGGTAGTGCACTTAAAGTAGCACAACAATGGACTGAAAGTTAAAAATAGATTTAAATATATATATATCAATGGAAGAGACACATGTATGGGGGAATCCTTCCCTTAGAACATCATCTCTTGCTCAAACTAGGAACATAACATATATATGCTCATATTCTTTTGGCATTTTTCAACATAATTAAACTATTATTTGGTGGTTTCCTTTCAATTTGAAAATTAATTTTGACTGTATGTGTTAAAGTGGAGTTCCCTGGGTTACAAGGTTTGTTTTTCTTTACGAATTGCAGCGATCGTCGAAGCCACGAAAGCGAGCCACCGTCGTAGCTCGCTTTCGCGGCTTCACGCGCCGCTCACAGTTCGCGCAATCACTCGCAAAAATAAACAACCTCTCTGACATCCAGAATAGGAGTGGAGGAAATCCGATAATCATGTACGGATTATTTTGCGGATTGTTTATTTGGCCAACAAGTGATTATATCGATTATATCTTAACTAAAAGTAGTCGCTTGATTATAATGTATCTGTTCACCCGTACTGATTTTCCTTTTGATAATTTATCACTCATATATACTATAATAAATGCACAGTCAAAGCCCGCTAATACGAACACTGCAGAGAACACAGAAAGTAGGCTCCATCGGTGTCCATATTAATTTAAGCGAGTGTCCATAAAGAGCGGGATTCGACTGTAACTACGCAACTAAGTAACTAAGCAACGTAACTACGCAACTAAGCAACATACCAAGGCGAAGCCAAGGGCAACGACAAATGGCCTGTAAGGATCGCCGAGTTTTAAGACTTTTCCAAACTCGACAGCTCGAGAGACCAGGTTTCCAGTACAGGCAAGCAGCAAGGCAAACATTATAAAGTAGAAGATCAAAGACTGCGATTGACAAAGATAACAAAACCACTGTCAGGATCTGTCATACTTTACTAAGAAATGAGTAAGTGAGTGAACGAGCGTGTGGGTGAGTGAGCGAGGCCCCGTTTACACGGACATGGTTTCATTTGCATCCTCATCTTTTCGATGCAGTTACACGGCGCCTTTCGTTTACAAAGCGACGGCGTTTTGAAAACGCAGCTGTCAAAAGTGGAGCGTTTTGAAAACGATACGGTTACGAGTAAAACGATACGGTTACGAGTAAAACGATACGGTTACGAGTAAAACGATACGGTTACGAGTAAAACGATACGGTTACGAGTAAAACGATACGGTTATGAGTAAAACGATACGGTTACGAGTAAAACGATACGGTTACGAGTAAAACGGAGGTAACCGTGTTGTTTTGAAAACAGAATGGTGAATATGCTGATGAAGTACAGCGCTTGCTTTTGCCGTCACGACTTTATTTGAGGTCTAGTTTCTGTTTTTCAGCTCGTTTCGCCATGTTGAATAAAAATGGCGGCGCTGCAAGGTATTATATTATCGTGTCCAGATCCCACCTAACAAAATATGTCACGGCCATGACGTAACAGCACCGAAAACTAAGATAAAATAATTTTCGTGTAAACGCTTTGCAACCGTATACTTTTAGATACGGTTTCGAAATAATGAAGGCGTGTAGATTTGGACCCGTGTCCATGTAAACGCAGCCTCAGTGCCGAGGGGGCGAGTGACTGAACGAGCGTTCCTTCTTCCTCTCGTTTTTTTGGCCCCGAGGTTTTCAGGGGCGGATCCAGGGGAAAGGGAGGATGGATTTGGTGACTTCCCCCTCCACCATCTGCCATAAAAATAAAAATAACACCAGTTTAAACAGAAAATAGATGCAAGAATTTTGCTAACAGCCACCCCCTCCCCCCCCCCCCCCCCCCACCCCCCCAATTAAAAAATCCTGGATCCACTCCTGGTTTTAACCTTTTATCCTAGTCCACGCAAATTGTTTTCAAACAGTCATGAACAGTACTATAAAATAGAATATCTGCATTATATGTCCGCCCATATCGGCAGGCGCCTGATATCGGTTATTTATTGGACCTCATTTGCATTTTTTCATTGAAACTTACCGCTAAAGTAAACATAGAGGGTCGTTTGCAATTGCAGATCTTGGGGAGGCTGATGATGTTAATTATCAGGTAAAAAATGACCATCACCCAACAAAAAATAGTGATGCCTTTGAAGAAGTCAGCTTTGTCGTCATACACTGCTCTTTCCGACTTCTTTGTAACGTCATCAAAGTCGTCCAAGTACTTCAGGATACTTGCCCATGCGCCAAGGAGGACGACCTGCAAAACGGGACATATTTACAGTGAAGAGCGGAGATGTCAATTGTCAGATCGCGAACGTGGAGCTTGACATATCCGCCTCTCATAGTTCCTGTATTTTGATTGGCCAGTTGAAACGAAAGCCATCAGAAAGTTGTCAAAAAGTTGTCAAAGTTGTCAAAAATTAATCAAAAACTTCGGGCGTTCTTCACTGAAAAGGTGACCAATGACGAGTCCCGCTTCGGCTTATTCCGCGCTCGTAAAGTTCCGAAAGCAACGAGGGTCCATTCGTTCGAGAGGTCGCTACTGTTCGGCTAGCGTACGTACGTACGTTAGTGTACTGTATGTGAGCGGGTCGGTACATCTTTAATAACATCTTTGCAAATGTGACGACACACCCAAATGGGTGTCTTAATTTCCTAGAAAAAGATGAAAGATCAATGTTTGTCCAGTCTTGAGCCATTGAAGTAAGGATTCCTGTCACGGTTTCTCTTTCTCTTTAAAGGGAGTGTTTCACGGTTCGGCGCATGTGCCGTCTTATCAACTTTATCCGTTTAAAAAACCGCACTCACATTTACTTCTCGATACCTCAGTAAACATAGTCCAAGAAAAACGATGAATGACCAAAATTCACGAAAAATTTCAACGGATTACACCGAGAATGTCGACATTGAATACCAGAATAAATTATCAGAATAAAGTGTTGGCCCGAAGGATTTATTCTGGTATTCAAATCTCGTAATTCTCGGTGTAATTCGTTGAAATATTTTGTGAATTTTGGTCATTCGTCGTTTTGCTTGGACTAATTATCATTATGTGATTACTAGAAGTATCGAGACTACATGTGAGGTTTTTTCAAACGAATAAAGTTGATAAGACGGCACATGCGTCGAACCGTGAAACACTCCTTTAAGTTTTTTGCTAAATTCTTTTCAGTTCTTCAAGCACTTTGGTACTAAGAATGAAATTCCTTTGTTTCATGGCCAAATGTTGTAAAAAAAAAGAGGCGACTCGTTACTTTCGGTTTTCTTTGTATATCATTTTTGATTGGACTGATCGATAGTCACGTGACCGGTCCTGATCAAAAGTGGCATGCGACCTGGCCGCGATGGGACTGGCGCATTCCAAAACAAAACAAACACAAACAAACAAATAAACAAACAAAACACAAAAACCTTATACGTCAATGTCATCAATATTGTCTACTGATAAATCGAAGCAGGTACGAAGCACTTACGCTGATTCCTTTGTTGATCATTGCGTATACGATGTACTAGGTCACTTATGCATGTTAATTTACGAGAAAACGACCGTTTAGCTCTTTTAAAACTCTCTTGTTCTTAATTATGCGTAGTAAGGATGCGCAGTGCAACTGCGCAGTGCAATTCTAGGGAATTATGTTAATTCTATTATAACACCATCGCCGGCTTCATTCTCCTCAGGGCCTCCACAGACTAGAGAGGGATATACTTTTAGGTGTCCCCGATTGGTGGGCCTTTAGGCACGCTAGAAGACTATGACACGTTAATAAAGTTTGTTGTTGTTGTTGTTGTCGAAAACTATTTAGTTGTCGATCATAAAAAGCCGGTCGATCATAAAAAGTTGTCGATAACAAAAAAGCCAGTGTGTGAAGCTAGTTATCGATAACTAAGGCCACTAAATAGTTTTCGACAACTATCTCTCTATTCTGTGAAGGCTCTTAATCTCCTAGTAGAACAAAGGGTATTGAGGTAGTACTCACAAATTCTGCTATTTTAATATAACACAGAGGGGACTTGATGAAATTGGTGTCAAAAGTGAGTCCCAGTCCCTGTCCAGCTTGTTGTTGAGGTTGCCCAGGTTGACCAGAAGGGCTTTGAACATAAACTGGTTGTCCCTGTTGCACTGGTTGCCCGGTTGTCCCTGTTGACCCGGTTGCATGGGGACATAAGAATACTGAATAGGCTGCCCATCTGCTGTTGTGGCTGGCTGACCGGCGGGAACCTGGACAAAAACTGGTTGTTGTTGTTGTTGTTGTTGTTGTTGTTGGCCAGGTGGCATCTGGTACATGATTGGTTGACCAGGGGCAGCAGTGATTGGCTGTCCGGGAGCGAATGGTTGCTGATACATTACTGGCTGGCCAGGAGAAGCCTGGGCTTGAGTTTGCTGCGCGACCGGAAGTAGAGCTGAACTGCCACCTTCCATCTGGAATAAAATTAAAAAAAATAATAACGAATTCATCCTCGCCCTTTTCACGGTTAACTTGTTACATTTGCATAAAAATAAAGTTGAACACGGAAGCGAGACAATTTCGGGCACAAGCTGCAAAACATCGTGTTTTTCTAGACTCGGCTCCTTGATCTATTTTCATATATAAAAACAGTTTTACAGTGAAGATGACTCTACCGTTGCCACTCGACAAAGTTTTGATTATTTTTTCACATCTTTTTGACAACTTTTTGACGACTTTCGGATGGGTTCCGTTTGACTTGACCAATCAAAATCCAAGGAGTGTTGGAGGCGGAATCGTGAAATTTGAATGGTTTTAGTTTATAGTCTAGTTCAAATGTATGTATATATGTCACAAATTAATCAAAAACCTTTTTGGAGTGGCAACGGTAGAGTCATCTTCAGAAAAAATTGTGACGAGTTTTCTCAAGAGAATATCTGCCCCATCCAAACTGGTATGATCAATGCTCGTACATTTTGCTAGTATAACAATACAGAGTAGATCCGCATAAGCCACAGGGAGATCGTCTTCTCTATTTTAAAACTGTTTGACGTACACCGTATAAACATAGTTCAAGGAACTCAAGAAAATAACGATGTTTTACAGCTTGTGCCCGAAATTGTTTCGCTTCTATGTTTAACGTGCTGTATTGTTATGCAAATATTTCAGGGTTTAACCGTGAAAAGGGTTACTAAATTAAATACGCGAAAATAGCTAAACTAATTTTCTTCAGATGCTTCAGTTCATCACAATCCTTATAAGCATCCAGTTTCCGCAAACAAACAAAAAACTTTATTACAGTCATCAAACCGTTTCACTAAAATCTGAATATTATTTTGTTTTGTTTAACAGGTCATAAAAACAACACACATATTAGCACAGTTTGTTTCTTTTTTTTCAACTCGCTTTCCTTGATCTGTACGATAAAATCGAAAAATTAAGTGACTAAGTGACTTGGTCTCGAAAATTATTTAAAATCACGAAAATTAAGTGTCGCGCGACATGTATATCGACCTCGTTCCAAAATCGCGAAGTCATTATATCACGAAACGCCTGTCATGCAAGCCTCCCTGAAGTTCGACGTGATGCCTAGTTCCAGGGGGGGGCTAGCAGCGAGGCCTGGGACCTAGTATATATGATTGCACATTTAAGAAATTTGGCCGAGCGAGACTAAGTACTGGTTTGTTTAAAATAAACATGGCCGACGATGGCGGACATGACGTGCGTTTGTGTTCGTTCAGAAATATTTTGGCGATTCCACGTTCAAACATCTATGGGAACGATTCGGTCGCTGTTTAACTGAACTTTGGTCATTGTGGGACACCATGGATGAAAATTCCACAGCAAACTCCCGTAGAGGTACGTTTCTCGAATGATTGACAGATTTCTTTACTTGTGCGATCATGTATAGCGGAAAAGCGGCAAGATCAAAGGGCGCTGCCTGCCCCCCCTGCCTAGTTCAAACGTCGAACTTCTCATGTCATTGAAACAAATGATCTGTTGGGAAGCAGTATTTCATAACCCGATATTGGATACGTCTCTAACTCTGTCAAAAACCAAAACTACTGGATACGTCTTTAATTCAAAAACCAAAACTAGTGACAGATCTTCTGTATAGAAAACGCACAAGTCCATAAATATAATACCAGAGAATCAAAGAATTTACATAAGATTTTTAACAGAACAAATTATGGAAAATTCTCTACACGATAATTGATATCTGGAATAGAATACCTGTGAACATCAAACGCTCGGCATCTATGAAAATATTCAAAAGGAAAATGAAACAGTAATAAATTCCCACTGAGACCCTCACTCCCGAACGCCCCAGGCTGGAATAAGATATGGGAAGAAGCGAGCCTGTAGGCGGAAAGGAGCGGTAGCTCAGAAAAAACTGAAGTCATCGCTGCGGGGAGGAGGGAGGGGCGCCAAGCGGATCTGGTGGCTGAATGAACGAAGAGATGAATAAACTGGATAAAAACATCCTTTTATAGAAAACCAGTAACTGATTTGCATAAGAAACACTCCCAATGGCTAACGGATGCACGGGAATAATAATGAACTAGAATTCCAGCGAGTAAGGGGCGTTTCTGCGTGAGGGCCACAGTGAGAATAGTAATAAATTCCCACTGAGCCCCTCACTCCCGAACGCCCCAGGCTGGAATAAGATATGGGAAGAAGCGAGCCCTACGGCGGCAACTTACGGATATAGCTTAATTAATAGATACAACCACACTAATAAGAGAAAATATAAGGAAAATACGTAATTCTCCCCAAAACTCAAAAAAGTCTACGAGTAATATAATCTGCACGTAAATAAAATACGCGTAAATAAAAAAACAAATATTCGTCACAGAGACGTGAAAAAATTCTGTCACATAGCGGTGATATATTTTATTCGACACACAAACACATTGTAAAACTAAAATTTGTCACGCACAAAAACTATGAAAACTCGTGACACAGACTTCGTCATACAGACGTCAACAACAAAATTTGTCCGATTTTGTACACGGACGTAACAACTATAACAGACACGCAGACGTGAAAACTGAAACCTTGTACACAGACTGAAAAAAGTATTTTTATTTTTATTTTTTATTATATAAACAGAAAGTTTGTCACAGACTGAAACTGAAATTTGTAACACAGACTAAAACTGTCACACAACTCTGAAAGTGAAAACTGAAACTGAAAGTTTCTCACAGACAGAAGAGTGAAGTTAGCCACAAACTGAAAAGCTGAAAGTTGTCACACACATTGAAAACTGAAAATTGTCACACAGAGTTGTCACACAAGCTGAAAACTGAAAGATGTCACACAGATTGAAAACTGAAAGTTGTCACAGACTGAAAACTGAAAGGTTTTTTTTTTTTTTGAAAGAACGAAAATTTGTCACACAGACTGAAAATTGAAAGTTGTTCACACAGACAGAAAACTGAAAGCCTGTCACACAGACTGAAAACTGAAAGTAGTCCCACTGACAGAAAACTGAAAGTTGTCACGGAGACTGAAAACTGAAAGTTGTCACACAGACAGAAAACTGACAATTGTCACGCAGACTGAAAACTGAAAGTTTTGTCACACAGACTGAAAACTGAAAGTTGTCACGCAGACTGAAAACCGAAAGTTGTCTCAACATAGAAAACTGAGAATTGTCACACAGAGTTGTCACACAGATTGAAAAACTGAAAGTTGTCACACAGACTGAAATTCGGGTCTGCGACACGCGGGAGCTTTTCCCCTTCCAACCGCACAACCGTGAAGGTCTTGAGAGGTAGCTAATTTGTACTATAAAAATAATAACAGGCTACAACAGAGACCTAGAAAAAGCAAAAAAGGTCAAGAAAGATCCATAAACAAAATGCAGGAACGGGGAAAAGCCCCATCGAAGGCATACCAGCGATCAGCTTGTGACGAATTTTAGTTTTTAGCGTAATCTGGTGGATGTAAATAAAAAAACAAGTATTGGACACACAGACGTGAAAAATTAAAACTCGTAACAGCGAAATGGTGTCACATAGTCGTTTAATCTTTTGTTAGACACACAAACACGTGGCAAAAACTAAAATTCGTCACACACGAAAACTCTGAAAACTCGCGACACAGACTTCGTCATACAGACGTCAAGAACAAAATTCGTACACTTTCGTACACGGACGTGAAAACTAAAATCAGACACAGATACGTGAAAACTGACCCTATACACAGACTGAAAACATTATTATTATGTTTTAACAAAGACTGAAATTGTCACACAGACTGAAAACTGAAAGTTTGTCACGCAGACTAAAATTGTAACACAAACTAAGAGTGAAAACAGACTGAAATTGTCACACAGACTGAAACAAACAAATTAAAATTAGGCAAAATGTAAAACACGTGTAAAAGTGATCGGGTCTGCCACACGCGGGGGCTCTTCCCCTTCCAACGCACAATCTGAAGGTAGAGAGATAACTTATTTGTACCATAAAACTAATACTAGGCTACAACAGAGACCAAACAAAGGAAAGAAGGCCAACAAAGATCCATAAACAAAATGCAGGAACGGGAAAAAGCCAACCGCGAGGCAGCCCCGAAATACCCCGTCCAGGGACAGAGCAATTAAGGGTATTAGACAACCCCATCGAAGGCATACCAGCGGTCAGCTTAGGCGAATTTAGTAATTGCTGATCTTTAAGACGTAGATAATACAAATATTGGTCACACAGATGTGAAAAATTAAAACTCGTAACACAGACGTGAAAAAACTAACTCATAACACAAAAATTTGCACATAGTCGCCACACAAACACGTGGCAAAAACTGAAATTGTCTCACAGACTGAAAACTGAACATTTGTCACAGAGACTTGTCACGCAGACTGAAAACTGAAAGTTTTTCACACAGACTTGCCACGCAGACTGAAAGCTGAAAAATTGTCACACAGACTGAAAACTGAAAGTTATACTAGTAGTCACACAGACTTGTCACACAGACTGAAAACTGAAAGTTATAGTCACACAGACTTGCCACACAGACTGAAAACTGAAAGTTATAGTCACACAGACTTGTCACACAGACTGATAACTGAAAGTTATAGTCACACAGACTTGCCACACAGACTGAAAACTGAAAGTTATAGTCACACAGACTGAAATTGACACGCAGGCTGAAAACTGGAAGTTGTCACACAGACTAAAAACTGAAAGTTAAAAAATAAATAAATAAAATAATAATAATAAAACAAAAAATAAAATAAAATTCCGGGAACCGAATAAAACTAAATAAACGCCACCTAAAACGAGAACCTGAAACATACACATGACGAGATAAAACGAGAATGGGAAGCGAAGAAAGAAAAAAATAAATAAATAAAAAATAAAAAATAAAACGCAGAACACTAAAATTTGTAACAGAGACTTAGTAACACAGACGCGATAAGCTAAAATTTTGTCACACTGACTTAATAACACAGACGCAGAAAACCAAAATTGCCGAAAACTGTATAAAACTGAATAAACGCCACCCAAAACGAGAACCTAAAATATATATATAAATACACATGACGAGATAAGACGAGAATGGAAAGCGGAAAACCTGAACCATGCCGGCAGCCGCACGAACAGTATTCGCCGTTCTTGTCCACGTTGTTTTCCACAGTAACGTCTAGAGCTAAAACCGAACTTCTCCCCGACGCGGAAAAAATAAATTTGACACACAGTTCGACACACAGACGCGATAAAACAAAAAGTTGTCACATAGACTTCGTCACACGGACGCAGAAAACTAAAATTTGGAACACAAACTTCGTCACACAGACGCGATAAACTAAAATTTGTACACAGACTGAGTAACACAGACGCAGAAAACTAAAATTGCCAAAAAAGGTATAAAAATGAATAAACACAACCTAAAACGAGAACCTGAAGACATAAAACGGGAATGGGAAGCGAAAAACCTGAACCATGCCGGCAGTCGCACGAACAGTATTCGCCGTTCTTGTCCACGTTGTCTTCCACTGTAACGTCTGACGTCAAGAGCTTCAACCGAACTTGTGCAGAAATGGTACAGCAATAGCCGCTATGACAGAAACTTGTGCAGGCTTCTGTAGAACCCCGTGTAGAACTTGTCCGCTATAAAGGAATAAGAAGACGAGGCGCAGCGATGCCTAGAAAAAAGAAAAAAGCGCCAAGCGGATCTGGTGGCTGAATGAACGAAGAGATGAATAAACTGGATAAAAACATCCTTTTATAGAAAACCAGTAACTGATTTGCATAAGAAACACTCCCAATGGATAACGGATGCACGGGAATAATAATGAACTAGAATTCCAGCGAGTAAGGGGTGTTTCTGCGTGAGGGCCACAGTGAGAATAGTTTCTCCTTTTTCAGAGTAATGATAGTTCAGTAAACAAATGCAATTAATCAAAGGCACTATGTGCCAACTCGTGAATGGAAAAGTAAAGAAATTAATAAACATAGAAATATGCAGTAGTGCCGGGTAAATGTAAGTTGACAGTCTCGTCCTCGATGTTTTTGAGAATCGAGTTTCGAGTTTTGAGTCTCGATTTATTCCTCGAAACAGAACAATAAGATTCCGCGCGGCATTCACGCAAGCCGGTGTATTTCGTATTCACGTCCAAATCAGTGTTGGTCGGGAGAGAAACTCAAACGAAAAGTCTTTAATCGTACTCATCGGATATTCGATAATCCCCGGGCGATAATCGCCAACTTTATGGGCCGAATATTTTTAAAAACAAGGTTTACACAGGGTTTAACAAAACCATGGCCTAATACGATTTTAAACTGACTGGCCAACCTAAATGTATATATTTAAGCTCATAACCGTACAGTAAACGTTAACCCTGTTTAGAAGGTGTATATAAACACAGACTAATAAAACATTTAACGACTTAGACTGACCTGCTTATAAGTTGATTTAGACCTCATTAACTAACTTTTTAGACGTCGTTTAAATATTCGGCCAATTTGTTCGAACTGGTTTGAGTTTTATTTTAAAGCATGTTGCTGTTCGTGAAATAAAATATTTCAATCATTTCAAAACATTCTGATCTTGTTTGTGTAGTCTGTGCTTCGCACGCACAATATAAAATTAATTGTATATGTAAACATTCATTCGTCTTCAGTTCTGTCATACACGAAACTCTTGGAAAGAAAAATACTTCAGTTATCTATGAAGTTGTAATTCTTGGACTAAAATTAGCTACAGTTAAATTATCAAAAATGGGTTTGCTCTCCTATTAAAAAAACACATGAAAATGACAGGTAAATCTTAGTTTTTTGTCCCCGTCACGCAACGCTTCCTCACACAGTCGTTCCGATAATAATATTTTACAATTATTTCAACCATTCATGCAACTAAAATAACATACATACATATGATAACATCGTCCATCGCGCTGACTAGCTGAGGTATTTAAGACTTAAATAAAAAAAATAACTCAACAAACGATGCGAGTCCATTCGCCAGCGTCAAGGAAATATGGGGGTGAGCCAAAAACACTGTCGAGCGTCTAAATAGATCCATGAATAGAAAAGATGAACATAGCCACTGAAACCAGTCCTTTGGTGAGTAAATCAAACCACTTCCAGCTCAAAACAACAGCTCGGTGTCCTCCGTGAATCTCATTTGAGCCCGCGATAGTCGTTCATTCGTTCAGCGGAGCAAAAGTACAGGGCCTCTGTCGCTCCCGTGGGTGTCCCCCGTGAGTCAAAAAAGGAATCTTGCGTATCGAAGGTCGCGAGATCGAATCCCGGTGGAGGCACGTTTTTTTTTTTTTTTTTTTTTTTTCCCGCAAGTATGAGAAACACAGGTACTAATATCAGTTCGCTTTAAATATATACGCTGGAAAAAAAGCATTGAAGGGTTTTTATAGTTCAGACGCAAGCAAAAGAAAATATCATAGAATTCCATAGTGGTACAAAAGAAAAATATAGAATGATTCAGATAAATTATATTTTATTCATACACTTGGTATAAAGAAGATACAACATTTAACATACTTAAGTGTTTTCCTAAGTCTTGAAGTCCGCAGCTTGGTTTTTAAAAGTTTCGACAGCTTGAGTGTTCATCAGAGCTTGAATCGATCGAAGAACTTCAAACGTGACTCACTTTTAATATTCTAAATGTCTCCTCTTTGGGCGGTCGAGTATTATTTAGGGTTATTTCTTTCAATTTCGAACTCCAAAAAAGGTGTCTAATTGTAATTGTAGGAGTGAAAATACCGTGTTGAAAAATAGAAGAGATCCGCGCCAGACGCCATTTTGTTTACTGATAATGCATAAATTACCGCACTACGCATACATTATTGTTTACAACTTGTGGCCATCGAGTGATCGAGGGATCGAGGGAGTGAAATTTGTCCGCTATACGCTATAACTTCGTTCATGCAAAGCATTCACTCGTTAAAAAGGGTAAGACTGATATTTGTAATTATATGTAAATAATATCTTATTATTTGTAATTTTATTCGTATTATGTCTATCTCACTGATACCAATTGAATGAATTTTAATAGATCTTAAGTTAACTCACAGGGAGACTACTTTGTAAAAGCCCGTGAGGGTTTCTTTAGTCTTCCTCCCAAAGCTATTTTATTGTAACACTTTCCAATATGTATTTGTATTAATTGACGGGAAAAAACATTCATTCATTCAATCATATCGTCAAAATCGTATTATTTCCTCATACATTTCGATATCTAAAATGAAACGCATGCATGCGTTCAGTTGAATCTGTCGAAAGCTGAACTAGCTCAAGCTATCGTAAAGCGATTTTTTGACGATCTTTAATTTCTCAGTTACATACAGTAAAATAACAGTATGGAAAGCAAGAAATAGACTACGTAAGTAACACGTCTATACTTTGTACAAAGCTTGCGTGACATACAGATCGAGTGTCGTGATCTCCGAGTGATCGCGTGAAATGACAAGTGTCGTCAGAGTTGGTAACTATTGGCAATTCTGTTCCGGAAGAAAACTTCGTTTGATACGGTAAAAAATAGATATAAGATATTAGAAAGCTGCAGAGGAGTACAATTTGTAGAAAACGTAAAAAAACAGCACAGACCCTCGCTATCCAAAGTCATCCTTCGTTGCGATCATATGGAAATCACTCTTGCGATCGTTGCGATCATATGGAAACCACTCTTGCGATCGTTACGACTGTGATCGTTGCGGCCTGGTTTACATATGATCGCAGTCGCAACGATCGTTGCGATCCCGGAAACCACTCTAGTAGTTATATAAGAGGTTACCAAATAACGGCAAATTGTGCCTCCCCCTGAGGCCCTTGCGCAGCCTCAAGATGCTCCCTCTGAGGTTCCTGCGTCACCTCATAGAGAGCATCTTGAGGCTGCGCAAGGGCCTCAGGGGGAGGCACAATTTGCCGTGTATTTGTTAACCTCTTATATAACTACTTCTCAAGGCCGGCGCTGTCGAACCAAGCAGCGAATAAGCGCCTTTTTGCTTAGAGCAACCGCAGTTTCGGCTACCGGCTACATTTTTGCAACAACACGCGGCCGAACCAGGCAGCCATTAACACAGCCGTTTCTTTCGCCAGAGCAACTCGGCTGCTTTTCGCAAACATAAATATTTTCATGTTGAAGAAAAGAGCACCACTTATATATCAAAACGATGGCAGTGAACATCACCCAACAAGACATCGATGAATTCTTCGCACAACTGCTTGCAGAAACGGTTCAAGAGGAGCCGCTCCATGATGTTGTTCAGAACATTTTAGATGAACCTATTCCCCAAGAAGTGAAGGAACGGTTACTGAAACCACTTCTTTCAAGAAAAGTACCAATTGTTCCTTCAAGTAAGAAAAAGGAAAGAAAAAGGCGGGCAATACTGAAAGACTTTGATCCAATTCAATCGGTAAAGAAAAGAGAGAAAAAGAGTTATGTGGACATACTTTCAAATTTGTTTGGAAAAGGAGAAGGAGAAGAAGAAGAAGAAGGGGAAGAAAGAGAAGGTCGTCGTTTCATCATCTGGAGAAAAAGTCGAGAACTTAAAAATAACCTTACAGAACAATTTATGCGAAAGATGAGGGAGAAGGTCAGAACAGCAGCCTACTTGCGCCACTACTATTCTTATTGGTTGAAAAACATCGAAGATGGAACTATTCTCTTATTTTATAAAAATTCAGGAGGCTCACCTTGGATAAACGAATATGATGAAGCAGAAAAGTGGTTGGGAGAAAAGGAGGAGGCACATCTGAACATTGATAACATCGAAAGACCAAACACAAAATGGGTGTTTGAGGGTTATTCTGATGTTGATGTAAAGGTCGTGCTTGACAGACAACCCATGTTAGGCACCGGCCCTCTTCCAGATTGGCTGCGCAACCTTGCGCACGGGCGAGCGATGGTAGCGCTGGATACGTTCCAAGACAACTTGTGTGTCTGGCGCTGTATTGCTGTGCACCGAGGGTCTCTACCGCATCGAAGCACCCAAGCGGCCAGACTGTTTGCCAAGGGTTTCTTCAAACTCTCAGCTGTTCCAAGAGATTGCGCAAAAACGTCTCTCGATCAATTAGATCAGGTTGAAAGGTATCTCAATCAGGGAAAACCTGTCTCAGATTGGCTGGGTATCCGTGTCTATGAGCCTGAGTGCGTGTTTGGTGGAGAAGTGATATGGCACCTTAGACGGAATCCGTCAGACAAGCTGAAGAACCAACTGACAATCGGAGTTTACGAGGGGCACGCGTTCGTCATCAAAGATATTTCGAAGCTTGCAAGAACGTATGTATGCGCGCATTGCCGAGCTCGCTTTACAGAAGCTTGGAACCTTCAACGTCATACCAAAACCTGTGCTCAAGGGGAGACAAAAATCGAATGCCCGAACGAACGAGTAGAAGCCCCGCAGACCGCTTATGAGAAGGCTTTCTATCCAAAGAATACCGCTTCACCGGCGTCTCTTCAGTGGCTCGAACGAGAAAGCGAAAAACATGAAATTCATATCCATCACGCCATGTGTGGGCACGGCGGTGAGAGGTGGATTGAGCGTGCGCCTGTGGACGGTTACGAGCCTAACACGAAGACTATTTATCAATACCACGGCTGCCACTGGCACGGATGCCTTCGGTGTCATCCAAATGACCGTGATAGAATCATCGCTCACAACAGAACACGTGGCGGCGGCAGCATCCCCAAAACACGTGAACAATGTTATCGTGCAACTGTGGCACGCACAAGAGCACTCCGAGAGGCTGGCTACACCGTCATCGAGAGATGGGAGCATGAAGACAGGGTTTGCGAAGCCCGGACCTTCGAGAACGAAACACGGAGCTACCCTCACGCGATCTTGTACGATTTCGAATCGTACGGAGACAAGAAGCAGCGTAAGGAACCGACGACTGCACTCACGTTCGAGAGCACACACGTGCCAGTCTCGGTGAGTGTCGGCGACACCTTTGAACGCGAACCAACACACATCTGCGAAAGAGACCCCGCAGAGCTGATCCGCAAGTTCATGGAAGAGTTGGAGCGGCGCGGCGCGCAGATTCGAACAGAGGTACGAACAGCGTACATGCCTGGCGACGTAGAACTGCTTCCAAAAATGCAGAGAGAAAAAGTAGCGGAATGGTGCGATCAAGTGCCGGTTCTCGGTTTCAACTCTGGACGCTACGATCTGAACCTCATCAAAGAACACTTCGTAGAGCTCCTTGCTGACGCGACCAGCAAGGTCAGAGTGGCGAAAAATGCGAACAAGGTCATGTTCATGATGACTCCAGGCTTCCGCTTCCTTGATATAATCAACTATCTCGGTCCGGGAACAAGCTACGAAAAGTGGACGAAGGCATATGAATGCGCTGCTGAGAAATCGTGGTTCCCGTACGAGTGGTTCGACGGCCCCGAAAAGCTCGATTATCCTGGGCTACCAGATTACGAAGCTTGGTACTCACGTCTGAAGGGCGACTACGTTCTCTCACTAGCAGAATGGCAAGCTTGTAAGCAGGTGTTCGAGGAGCGGGGTATGCGGACGTTTGCGGACTGGCTGCGCTACTACAACGATCTCGACGTGGCTCCTGGTCTGGAAGCGCTGCAAAAGATGAGAGCGTTCTACACGGAAAAGGGAATCGACCTCTTGAAGGACGCCGTCAGCATTCCTGGAGTGAGCTTGCATTATCTTCTGCGAGGGACGATTGAGCGGGGTGCTGAGCTTTACAGTCCTGGCAAAGAAGCCTATGAAATGTTGAAGGGAGCGGTTGTCGGAGGGCCAAGCATCGTGTTCACCCGGTACCACGAAGCTGAGGTCACGAAGATAAGATCTCATCAGATTACCGAACCGCGGCTTTGTAAGCGTATCCTTGGTTACGACGCCAACGCCCTCTATCTGTCCACCATGCTGAGGGAAATGCCCTGCGGGGAGGAAAAGGTCGTGCACTACACAGATTCCATGCAAGCGGCACAACAGCTCGAGCAACGGCTCAAAGATAAGACTTGGTTCGGCTTCGCGGAAGTGTACATCGAGATCCCAGAGGCTCTGTGGCCGAAGTTTGAGGAGATGAGCCCGTTCTTCTTCAGCAAGAAGGTCCCCGCCGAAGCCGTGCCGCAACAGATGCAAGATTATTTACAGCGCACCGGCAGAAAACGCGGGGACGGAAAAAAGTTGGTTGGAGCGCTGGCCGCAGAGAAGCTGCTGCTGTACACTCCACTGCTGCGCTGGTATGTGGAGCATGGGGCGGTGATCAAAGCTGTCTATCGAACGATCGACTACCAACCGACCAAGATCTTCACCTGGTTTGTGGAGCAGGTAACAGAAGCTCGGCGTACAGGAGACGTGGAAAAGAGCAAGGCCTTGCTTGCTGAAGTCTTCAAACTGCTGGGAAACAGCGGGTACGGGAAGCTCATCGAAGCTCTGGAGCGGCAAACAAACGTGATCTACACCAAAGATGAGAAGGTTGTTGACAGGGCCTTGCGAAGCGCATACTTCTCCGATCTTGATGAGTTCGGGCAAGCGTATGAGCTAGAAAGCAGGAAGCCCCGGATCACAATCAGACACCCCTTCCAGATTGGCATAGCGGTCTACCAGCTCGCAAAGCTCCGAATGCTTGAATTCTACTACGACTTCCTTGACAAGTATTTCGACAGAAAGGATTTCGAGCTGATTCAGATGGACACGGACAGCAACTACATGGCCATCTCTGCCGAGAGGCTCGAGGACATCGTTCGGCCAGAGCTGCGGGATGAATTCGAAGCTAAAAAGAAACAGTGGCTGGCTTGGGACAAGTGGAGCGGCCGCACTCCAGGGCTCTTCAAACTCGAAAGTGAAGGCAGCAGGATGATTGCGCTCTGCTCGAAGTGCTACTATACCGATGATGACGCTGGAAACCCTAAATACAGCACGAAGGGCATGTCGAAGAGCCAGAACACCATCAACTGGGAACGTTTCAAGGATGCGTTAGAAGGCAGCACTGATAGGACGGAAAACAGAGGCTTCCGCGTGAACAACGGGCGGATGGTTACTTATGTGCAGCAGAAGCTGGGGCTGAGCGCCTATTACGACAAACGGTGGGTGTTGCCAGATGGGATACACACCGAACCGATCGAGTTTCACATTTAGTCGGCATTTGCAGGGGGCAGCTGTGTATCAGGAGGGACAACTAACAATTCTTCGCGAACGAAGCCGCGCTTTGGCCCATCGTGTAAATAGTATAGAACAGGCTCGTTTGCTTTTGAAATAGCTCTTTCAGGCGCGAATACTTTCAAAGACCAGATAGGGTCGGTGGCTCTTTTTCGCCCACCTTCAAGCCCTCCGGGTTGGTAGAGATAGCGAACTTTCACTCCTGAGGGGAGCTTTGTTTCGTTCACCCCAACGGGTCTCAAATAAGGAGTTGAGGGTTTAGCATACACAGCCTTGGCTTTGATTGCCTCGGCAGGTTTTCGGCCGGTCAGCCGTGTTACCTCGCTGTTCAAAGCTGAGATAACAGCCGGCAGCCGAGCCACCCAGGCAGTTGATCTTTTGTCGTCTGGTAGACGCATTTCAACAGCATACTGGTGGCCAAACAGGCGCTCAGCCAGGGTGCCGTTGAAACGTTCAACGATGGCCTGGTCTCGGTGAATATCCACGCGCCCCCGCCGCACTGTCACATCATGCTTGGCCAGCAGCGGGGTAACAGCACCCATGAACTCGCGCCCGGGGTCAACCTGCAGCAGTTGAGGCCATTTCAAAGACCCGCTTGTAAATCGCCTGAAAGGCTTTCGCAACCTCAGCAGACTCTTTTGAGGTCAAGGGTTCGGCTTCTTTGTAGCGGCTGGCCACATCGACGACCGTCAGCGCATATTTGAAAACTTTACGCCCGCGAGGCAGTTTATCGTGTGGCAGAAAAATAAGGTCCGCTTGGTGAACCCTGTTGGGCGAGGGGACATCAAATTTGGGGCGAGGAATGTGGCGCGGAGCAGGTAAATACACCTGCCAAAGAGCCTGCTTGACCAGCCACTTTTTCGCAACATCTTCAGAAGTCGAAGTCGCGGCGGCGAGCTTTTTGATAGCAGCAATTCCTTTCCAGTACCCTTGCGGGCTATAGTATTTTTTTGATAGCTTGGTTTCCACAGGCAAAGCCAAAGAGGCCATCGTATGTAAGCAGATTCATAAGTCTTCAAAAATAGCGGACAAAAAAAAGTTGGGCCTCACTACTAAGGTCGAGCTTGCCATCGCAGCCAGGAGCTCTCAAGAGTCCAACTCAGTCTTTTCGGATACTTGGCCCGCAGGAAAGTTCAAAGAAAACGAAAGGCTGCATAACCGAGAGCGAGCGCGCCAGCGCCAACAAACATGAGCTCGCCCTGCTTCTGCGGCTTGCTGGGCTGGTAGAAGTCGGAGAACTCGGGTTCTTGGGGGATTGTTATCTGTTTGTCGGGGTGTGTCTGGTTGTAGAGCTTGAATGCATAGTCGGTATTTGCGAAGTTTTGCTTGGCCTGATCTTTCATCCGGTCGTTGGTCGCAATTCAGTCAAGAAGGTTGGTGCGGTCTTTCTGATAGCGGGCGTATGCGGCGTTGTACGCCTCAAGGGCCTTATCGTGCCGCACTTTCTCCTCCTGAGCGGCTTTGGGGTCAGCGCCGCCCAAAGCCTGAGCAAGATAATTGCCGCCAATGAAAGCCGCGGCATTCAGGACAGCACCCCCAACCATGATCGCAAGACTTGCCATTGTTTATATACAGGTTTTTTTATTTTTTCAAATGCTGTCGGGGAGAATCTTTTGGTCCTCGAGATACTGTTTGAGCGCGATGCTGCCCGCCATGACCGCGGTGAACTTGACATAGTTCATCACGTTGGCGCTGGGATCTGCGGTGAAATTCTCTTTTACTGCCTTTTTCGCCAGCCAGCCAATGCCAGCGGCAAGGCCCGTGAGCGTTGCGGCACTTGTAATCGCCTTCACGAGCTTGTTGTCAGACATTGTGTTTGATAGTGTACATAAAAAAAGTTCAAGTATTTAATTGCTCCGGTTCACACTCCTCATCAGAGAAGGGTGCTGCAAGAAGGGAGCGGACCGCTGTGAAAACCTTTTTATTGAAGTTAATCCAAAGCACCCCAATTCCGAAAATAGCGGCGTTGCTGATAAGCAGCAGCAGAAAGTCAACCTTTTTTACCATTTTATAAAAGGTAAATGAATTTATGTTCAATCCATGGAACGGAAGCTGTTTTTATTTGGTAAAGGAGTCTTTGAAGGTGCCGGTTGCTTCGCAAGTAGCGTGGCCGCGCTTTCAACTGGCGGGATTGCGGCCGGACGCGAAGAAAAAGCCGCCTTGACTTCTTCTCGCTTGAAATAAAGACCGATCAGGGATATGACAAAGCTGCCAATAGCGAGCCATTGAGCGGTGCTAATAGAACTAGCTGCAGCAGCGTCATCGGCTGGTTGGGGTTGGGGTTGCGGCGGGGCGGGCGCAGGAGTATCTTTCTGCGCAGCAGCCTCTGCAACTTTTTTCTGGGCTTCACGAGCCAGTCGTGTTTTTTCAGCGGTGAGTTTACCGGCAGCAACTCGCTTTGGGTTTTTCGCAGGTTTTGTGGCTAGAGTTTCTGAAGTCACTTGCTGTGTTTGCGTTTCGATTGCATCCGCCATCCTTGCCAGCTTTATATTTGTAATGTTTTTATTTTTTAATTGCTCGATAATTGCTCATTAATTACTGAGGATTGCTCAACAATTACTGAGGATTGCTCAGGACTTTGCTCAGATGGTCGCGCAGCAAAATTGATGTGCTTGGCCGTTATCAGGGCAGCGCTGGCCAGCGCAAGAAACCTTCCACATTTCAGAGCCAAATTACCCGCGAGAGTGGAGAGCTCTTTCGTGATGATGTAGTCACTTTGAAGCTCTTGCTGCAGGGCCTCAACGTCTTTGATTGGTACTGCCATGCCAACCACTCTGGTGGCAAACGTGAGAAAGCTGTCTATCAAAGTTTCAGTAGTCTTACCCCCGATGTAGCTCTCATACCTTTTGTGGTACTTCTCGACATCTTTGTCGCTCAGCCGCTTCACCTGCTCATGCGTCAACTGCACACCGACGGCCTCTTTAGCTTTGCCTGTGGAAACTAGTATTGCCAGCTGCTCACGAAGAGCTTGAATGTCAGCTCCGGCTGCAAGGCTTGCTGTAAGGCCCTCAACGGGCACAGTGCCAGGTTCTGCTTCAAGCATGTTCATGAGCTCAGCCATTTCAGCCTCATCGGCCGAAAGGTTCGCAACTTGCGAAGTCATTGCGTGTATTGGTATGTTGTTAAAATTATTATTCAATATAATTGCGTTTCGCGTACCAGACTATAAGGGTGGCGAAGGGAGAAAACCAGGTGGGAGAACTTATGCTCTTTCAGCCATGAAATCAGCTCTTTATACTCGTCTTGGGTCAGCTCCCCGGCATAATCCTCAAAGATGGCCTTAGTAGTCTTGGCCGCGGGGGTGTAAAAGAGAACGATCGCCGCCACGTTCTCCCGGAAGGAAGCTGTGATGCTGGTTATCTTCTGGGTTAGCACCCAAACGCTGATGCCAAGATGTCGAGCGCTGAAGCCGAGATTAACCAGCTGGCCCGTGCGCCCTTTCACATCTTTTGAGGCTGCACAGTCATCGAGTATTATGAGCGTGTTGGTGCCTTCATAAAGCCAGCTCGCAAACTTTAACCAGTTTTTCCACGTGGTGCTGCTCGCAGATGAACACAAACAATCGCGGGTCTCTCTCAGCAAAGCGAAACAGGGTCTTGTTATGCGCGAAGGTCGGGCAGATAAGCACGATGTAATCGAACTTGCCACGGAAAGGGCCTTGGAGCTGGTTCACAAGATATTGCGTTTTGCCGGAGTTTGTCGGCCCAACGATGAGAGCGTTGAACGGAAGCTTGTTTGGATCCATATGTATCAGTATTGTATAGATTCAAGTTCATTATTCATAATGCTGAACTGCGCATCTGAAATGATGAATATGTGGCATTTCATGACGCCGGAGCCCGAAGTGGTTCTCTCAATTTCGAGCTGCACTCCATCCTTGGTGTTCACCAGCCGGAGGCCGCTCCCGTGCAGTTTGGTGTCTTCCATGGAGCGGAGATCGATAAACAGCCCAAACTTGTCACCTGTGTAGAAGTCAGTGGCGTTCATGTTGCTTTCTCCTGCTGCCGCAACATCACCGAAATGTCGGTAAACCTCATCCCACAGGTCGCGTCCTTCAATTCCTTGGCTGTACACTTTGTTTGGCATGCCGTTCACAGTCACCTTTACACTGGTGATGTCGGGGTTTTCAAATTTTTCCGAGTCCCTTGCGCCGCCGGTGTGAGGCTCGCAGAAGAGAAAGAGGATACCTTTCATGGAGCGGCGAGGAATGTTGATGCTCTCGTTGATGACAGAGTCTGCGCTTTTATTGATCGTGATCATTTTATGGTGGGTGACGTGGTCATACAGAAACGCTTTGCCATTGAGATATGTACTTCGGGCCTCTTGGGCCAGGCCCTTGTCGTGGAGAGCCTCGTACTCGAGCTGTATGTTCGTCAGCTCATAAGCCAGATCATTCGCGTCCGAGCCCTTCACTACAACATTCGCAGGAGAAAGCGTGAGCTCGAAGACAAGCTCGTCGGCCAGAGAACGAGGGTAGAAAACGCCGTGATTTTTTAAGATTTCGTGCCCGCCCAGCAGGAGTCGGTATTTTTTGCCATAAACGCTGTTCAGTTTTTTTTCCGCGTCAACGCCTGAAGTTTTCTTGTCCCCTGAGTTTGAACGTATTTTGCATAAAGCCTCGCTCTGTATTCCTTCGGGGAACATGTTGGCCCGTTGGGCCTTGGGCAGGAAAAGGTCTTCATAGAGCTTGTAGATGTCGATGGCGTTGGTGTCTTGCAGTATCTCTCCAGCAAACTTGACCACCAGCCTTGAGACTAGCGCCCGCGCAACATTGTTCACGAGGAAGTTGTCAGCGTTCCCGCTGACGGTTAAATCGAATACAAGGGCGAACGAGCCGGGGGCGAGCACCACCCCCTCTTCAAGCTTGGGCACAGCCACATACACGGTTTCCCCCGGCGAGGCTTTGTTCGGGTTGAAGGTGGCCCGATGCCGGACCCTGTCGGCCTTGAGGGCGTTCGACGTTTTCTCTTCGAAGGTCGGTCTGAATCTTTCGCTCACAGCTGCCATTGCGGTATAATTAAAGACGCGAAGACTTGTTTAATATATTTATATTACGTAATACAAAAAATGGCGGAAGGCGGCTTGGCGAGCGAGACCCTCTCTCGGAACATACGGATGATCGCAACGATGATGGTGATGATGATGCTGGCGACACAACAGGGCGATTTGAGCCTACGGCTTCCTCATCTCGCAGACCTTCGGGCGAACAGCATCCGATGACCACAATGTCCGGCGGGCATCGTGAGCACGTCGGTACTGCGGAAACCTCTTTCATCGAGGGTCAAGATCCGGGTGAATTGAGGCGATTGCGGGTAAAAGAGGCCCAAAGAAAGCTCAAATACTATTATCCAAACTATAATGAAAGCCTTGATTTGACTATAAACGCTGGCGATAGAATCATTGCGAAAGGAATCCGAGGTGGAGACGCTCCTGTTTTCAAACAAGACAATAAAACACTTCTCTCGGCCTTCATAAATAAATTCAAAACAACCCTTGGCACCCAAAGAGAGACTTTCTTGTCCGAACAGGAAAAAGAACAAGGAAAATTGATAAAATATATTGCCGATAAACAAAAATTTCGCAAGATACTTCTAAAGACAGTGGAGAAAGAGCTTTGGCAGAACGGAACATAAAAAAGGCGCGAGGCCAACAAGATCAAATTGAAAAACGAATAAGTGAAGTTAGAAGGCAAATATTGCAAACCTCAACAGGAGTTCCAGAGGCAATAACACTTGAAGACTTTACACAACACGAAGAACAAAGGGACGAAAGACAACAGGAAATACAACGAGAAAGACAAGAACAAGAAGAGATTGTACAGGATGAAAATAGACCCCAAGCTGAAAGAGAACAAGCCCGCGAAAATCTTGAGGGCCTGGCATGGATCAACAAGTGAATGAAATCGAAAATGAAAGAGAAAGAAATCGAGCAGCTATCGCTGAGAGAATGATTAAGAGAAAAAGTGAAAGCTATCTTCAAAAAATACGGCTTCACCGTGACTGCCGTTCTCCTCGCAGTCGGCACCACTATAGGCGTTATCCTTAGCTCTCTCTCAAATGGCCTGAAGGCAGTTGCCGATGGGGTTGGCAATGGCCTTCAAGCGCTTGGTAAAAAGCTTGGCTCCCTTTTGCCAGGTCTTCTTGGCTCGATCGCCAGCTTTGTGTTTCGCACGGCCGGCCAGGTGATTTCCTTTCTCGGCAAAAACGCTTGGCTGCTGATTCTCGCGGTTGCCGCGTTTCTCATCGAGCGCACTACCAAGCGCGGCTAAGCGCAAAAACGCCCAAACCCAGCCCGAATATGAGCCAGATTTTGTTTGTTTCGTGACTGTCACGCGTGCCGCCAGTCGAAACGACACTCGGGGTGTCTGGGTGTGGTGGCTCTTTTTTTGCTGGACTTTGCGCTGTTTTCTTTCCGGACTGGGTGGCAACCGCGGCTTTGTGTATTGGATTTGAGGGGTGACTATTTGGACGATTTGTTTTGGCCGCCCTCCGGCCATGTTGGGAACGCCCACTTTTTTTGTGCCTGTGTTAACACCATCATTGATCCCCAGCTTCATTTCCTTCGTTGCCTGCATCAACCGGTTGTTGTAGCCCACTGTGCTCTCTGTGTTGATCACCAAGCGCGCGGGCATCAGCCAGGCGCCCGGGCACACCGCGAGATTCAGCCTAACCTTAGCCTCGTCAACTGCCAGCTGATACCGTTGCACACTCTTGCTCAGGTCTGGCTGCCTAATTGCGTATTCCAACAAGACCAGGAACTCGCTCTGGGCTTCTTTCGCTCGACCTCCGCTGCCCAGAATGCTGCTTCGCACGTTCACCTGCGCGCCCAAGACGCAGTAAACGAACGCCTCGATTGATTGGTTTACGCGCGACATTCCAACCTGTGTCAAGCCTGGCGCTGTGTTTGGTGCGAACCAATCGAATTGAGAATTAGCAATATCGTCAGGCTCGATGTAATAAATCAAGTTGCCCTTGCTTCCGGCGCCGCCCTCATCGCTGAACTTGTCGTATCCTGGGTAAGCCATTCCTGTTTTCATTGGGCCGGCGTTTGAGACGTAAATATAAACGCTCCCCAGCCCGTGGTTAGCACCGTGTGTGAAGCGAAAATCACTCGACGGGTCAACTCCGAATTCGTTGCACAGCCTTTTGTATGAAGCCGCGTCGTAATGGCTGTTAGTCTGGCTGAAGGTCGGATCTTCAGGCAAAGCGCTTATGCTCTGAATACCTCCCAGCTGGTACAATATTCGCCTTACGGTGAAATAAACGTGAAAGAGGTAAAAAGCTCTCACCTGAACAGGAAGCGACAGGCTCGCGCTGCCCTTGTCAAATATTTCACGTGAAATCCCACATCCTGTTGATGCGCACCATACGGCAAAATTCAGCTGCTGTGGCCAATAACTCATGTTCGGGGCTTCCAACCATTTTTTTGACTCCGCCCCTGTTGTGTGTTCTAACTTTGTTTTTTGAAAGATTTCCGGAATTTTGTCGTGAAATATTCATCCAGCGTAACATAAATGGAAAAATCTGCGTTGAAAAGCTTCTTCAAACTCGGTGCCGTGTCTGTGAAACCGACTGCGGGAATCGGCAAAACCTCTCCTCGCCTGAGTGTTAACTGGACAGGAAAATCCCCCAAACCAAGGGCGTTTTTCATTTCTTCACTCCAGTACTTACTGTCTGAGTCGGATACGCTCAGCAGAGAGCCCGGCCCTTCTTTGAAAAGCACGTCTGCCGTTGCGTCTTTTTTAGAATCAAAGTAAGCTTCTGTCGTGAACTTGCTCATGTCTGCATTTGGGTAAAGTTTTTTGAACTTTCCCTGCGCTTTAGCTTTTGCCTCTCTCCTCCGCAGAGGCTCAATGGGGTTTTAGGAGAAATCCGCTGAACGTGGTGTGTGCAGGCGCAAGTAACTAGCGGATCAACGAAGCGGCGAGCCTCTGCCAGATTTGTGTCGTTTTCTTGTACATCTTTGTCGTTTTCTTGTACATTGGACGATTTCTCAGCCCTCGCTAAATTTGACAGCTTGAAACTTGGCAAAAATCAGCGCTAGGTATGTTGCTACAGTTAGCGATCGTTATTTTTAAGACGAGGTTTCATATTTACTAAAAAAAAGCCAAAATGTTGGTCTCCGAATTGATCGCGAAGACCCTCCTGAAACCCGTGGGGGTGGTCTTGCAAGTGTGTTATTCTTTGGAAACAATGGCGGAAGAGCTTGACTTTTCGCTCCAAGAGATGTCTCTTGACGGTAAATGTTCTTCTTGTATTTCGTGTTTTTGGTCTTAAATTCCTGCTGGTTGCATTTCGTTTAATTTTAGCGTTTAGTTTAACTTAATAAGCTTACAGCTTTTGGTTTGAATCGCAAGTTTTGCACTCGATGTTTTAAACACGTAGAGATTAATAAACACATTTCATAGCCGGAAAACTAAGCTTACTTGTTCTCTTTTTCTTTGGGACAGAATTAATAGGTTGTTGAGAGTTTCAGTCGCCGGGGAATCCTTTGCTTCCTGAATTTCTTGATCGCCACATGGCGGGTCTCGAGAATGTTGAATTCTGTAGATCAACCCATCAGAACACAACAAAACATATTCAGATTTCCATGCATCTAAAGTTTTAGTTCTCTACTTGTACATCGCGTATAAACCTCCGAACAGATTCTGATGCAGCCGCCATTTTACTGACATACGGCAGTTATACATACACCACCGTACCCCCGGTGAGGAACACTGATAAAAAGTTGCCTCCCCCGGATGGCGGCCATATTGGGTGTGGTATCTGGCAGAGGCTCCCGCCGTCGCTCTCTCCGGGTTTCTCGCGCCTGCACTCACTTCGTTCAGCTGATTCTCCCATATATGAGCCTCTGCGGAGGAGAGAGAGCTTTTGCAGCATCTGCAGCTTTCTCTGCTGCAGGCGAAGACATCCATTTTAATACAGCCGCCATTTGCGCTGGAGTTAAACAACCTTTTGAATATTCTTATCTTAAATACAAAATGGTTATACTTTCAATTGTCACACGTTTAAGCGAACACACTGTTCATTTTGAGCGCCCTCTTCCAAAACCAAACTATATCAGGTTGTTGAGTTGCTCGTTTTTCAATTCGTGGGATACTTTAAAGCGTGATGGGGAGATTTCATTATTTGATGACCAGGACACGGCAGATGTCATGACAATTCTTCAGGGGCACTACACTCTTGAAAGCATAGCAAGAGAATTACAAAATGTGTTCGACAAATATAACGTTGAATTGTCCACAGAAATAAATACACCTGTTGGGCAGCTAATAATCTCCAATCCACAAGCAAGAAAAATAATTCTCGACCGCGATTTAGCGCGGTTACTTGGTATTGCCCGCAGATTGCAGTTAAGAACCGTCGTCGAACAGCTAGCCATCCCAACCAGTTACTTCATTTACTGTGACCTGGTTGACAAAGACAGAAACGTTTTTAACGGGAAACCTACAAGCTTGCTTGCGAAGTTTGATATCAGGGGAAAGCTTTTGAGAAAGTACACTACTACTGGTGCTGTCATGCCAATAACTCACACTCATTTTCTCGTAGGTGAAAAGCCATTTTTATCATTTTTGCGCTTCGACCCCCATGCGTGGCAGTTTTGGCATGACTTCATAAGTCGTGCTTTATCATGGGGTACAAATGCATTTTCCATTGCGTGACTTCATCGGATGGTTTATATGCTTAAAATATTATCTCTATTAATAGTATAGAATGGAATGTAATTCAATATTGCATGACAGCTTAGGAGATAGTAGTGAAATTTCTTGTCCTTTCTGTGATAAGCAACTACGAGATTATATAAGTAAAAACGAACCATGTTGTGACAACAAGGAAATGATCAACGATAGTGGTGTGTTCGTATGTATAAAATGTGGTACTATAGACTCATATGAACTAAGATCGGAATACATAGATTTTAATCAAAACATGTGTAAATTTAGGAAGAAGTCGGTCTATCATCGAAAATATCATATTAAAAATATATTAGATGATATATGTTTTAAACACAGATTCAAATATCGTATAAAGATAGAGCCAAAATTAATAGTATGTTTAAGAAGATTGAAGGTGTCTTACTTAACGACAAAAGAAAACGGTCAATAAAATTTAACTTCATATTCAGAAAGCTATTTGAATTATTACAATCTCCTTATCATAAATATTTTAAGCTTCCGAAAAGTAACAAAACCCTGATACAATATTATGCAATATGGAAAAATATTTGTGAACAATGCAGCTTGATATATATTAAATCTAAAAAAGTGGATGATAATCCCTTCCAAAAAGTTATGTCATCAGTATATTCAAAAATATAAAGCTGATTAAAAATACCAATGATATTGATGATAAATATAATGAATTAATGAATAATATAGATTAATTGGATGTAAATATTTTTCCATATTGCTTTTCGAATCTATCTATAATTGGACACACATCGATGATTATCTCGTCAATGAGTTTCATATTATTTACAAACAGTTTTTGATCAAAATGATTGCCTCGTAGATAAGATCTAAGTTCTACTAACGTCTTTTGATATGTTGTATAAGCGAATTTACATGTCTCAATTTTCCGAGAGACGTTTTTAATTTCACAATAACTTTTTAGAAGGATGCCTGTTCCCGACACAGCACCGAGAATTATTGGATTCAAAGCGATACTATCAACCACAGATCCCACAACAACAAGTCCAACAGATGATATGTTTATGGCTAAATTTTTCATCTTAAACATCTTGAAAGCCTTTTTATATAGCCACCATCTTTTATGGTAATATGTATATAACGATTTTATCTCATCAATTGTTTCCTTATCAAGTTTTTTGTCAACGTGATTGAATTGGTAGATACTCGTTCGTCTTTTTTCAGTCATATAATATACGTCTATATCATTTATACAACACTAACCCCGTTTTGCCTCTCGAGAAGGAAAATACGACTGTATCCGATCGAACCTATGTCGTAAGCTGTATTGGAAAATCCGATTTTATTTATTACAAATTTTAGATTGATAAAGAATTTATTGGTCTGAAACGCGGGGTTGTCTTGCGATGTAGCGAATATATTATTGACATGAGGACTCAATTTCATGTGAAAAGTGTTATTTTTTTTACAATCCAGAGAAACATATCCTGGTCTCTATCACCACTAATCAAGCTTTCGGAGTAAATTATTACATTCGATAACAGCATACTGAGCGAATTTTCGTCGATATAGTATTTCACAAAATTAAGTGATGTAGAGGAAGAACCGAAGCCAATGAAACTGTCGGAATAACTTTCAAGTTTGCTATCGTGTTTGAATGATATGAATAATGTGAAATCGTCATCTTGATTGAATGTTTTAGACAACTCGAGATAAGATCCGTGAATATTAAACCCATTATTCTGGGGATTGTAAGAGCTTAGAGATATCTTGTTGATGTACAAATCCTGATCGATTCTGTCGATGTAAATTTTAGACAACTCTTTAATCAAATTGAATGAGGAAGGTTAGTCAAATCAATGAACTTCTCAAATATTTGTCTGTAACCGATATTATTCGTATATGGGCTTATATTATCGTTTATAATCCTGTGACCATTCATATCAATTTCATTTTCCATCACCATTCTATTGTTTTCGAAAATGAAAGGATAATCAAAAACGTCTGGTGATACATCACTTTGACTTCCTTTAACAGCATAAATTATTAAATGTGCAATTCCTTGTGCAGCACTTGAAGGTGTACCATCACATCTTAAATCAACATCTATAGCAACTGGGGAACAACACCCCATTTATGCATATTAATTATACTTCTTGTATAATTAGAAAATTCCTTAGTTGATTGTTGAGCAATGTTTAAACTTGTTGAAACCATATTCACACTCACATTTGTCATTGACGGTGGGAAAAATTCAATAACAATTGTATATTCTCCTTCATCTAATGAACTCATATTAAAACCTATTCTTGATGAATACTTATTTTGAAGATTTTTTACCAAGTTTCAGATTATAAGCTTTTTTGTTGAATGTATGTGGAGAATCTTGAAAATCAGAAATATCAACAATAATAATATCATGTTCTGAAGTGCTTTCATCTTTATTCACCATTAAATAATCAAATACATTTTTTTTATTGTTTGATGAAGTAATATGCGACTCATTAACATATTTTTTCATATCATCTGTTAATTGAACTGTAATTTGTGTATTTAATTTTCGTAATTCTTCACTCACGAAGGCTACATTGGTTGCTGCATCATACTCTTGACTGAGAGGAGTTGCTAGCTTTTTTATTTTGTGATTTTCCATATCTAAATCCGCAAGCATTTTATTTTCACCTAAAACTGAAAGAGAAGTCAAATCAACATAAGCTTTATTAGCAGCTTGAAGATGAGTAGATGGGGTAGATACATTGTTTATATATTTAGAATTCATATCAAGACTTCCAGTCATTTTATTTGTACCATCTAGAAGCAACACACTGTTTTTATCAGCTTTTTTTGTCACAGTCTGATCTATATATTTTTTTGGAACGAGACTTTGATCATCGTATGAGCTTGAAAATGGTTCTGAATTTTTAATTAGTTGACCTTTCAGATCGAAAAAAGTCTCATCTTTGTCCTTTTTCAGAATTTTTGGTTAAGGTATTCTTTATTCACTGCGCTTTTTACATCACGAACGATATGACTGTATTCATCGTCTACTTTATGATCTGGCAGGTTTCCTAAAAATAATATTTTATGGTTTGACATATCAATATCTGTGTTCTTGCTCAGTTTATTATTGTCTGAAGCTTGCAACTCTTGTTTAACTTTGTTAAGTGTAAGGAGATTCACTCCATCTTGGTCACCAATAGGATTCCCCATCTGTTTTACTGATTTATTTTGCATAACGATATCGCCAGAATTGATTATATCCTTTCCATTCATGTTTAATTTTGAAGTCATGTGATTAGTACCATCTAATAAGAGGGTTTGAGCTTTCATTGTCATATAATTAACCGAATCTTTAGCATTTGTTGGATCAGCTAGATTGCTGATTTTTTTATGTTGCATGTCGTAATTACCATCTGAATCCAATTTGAACCCTATTCCTGGTGGTCCTGTTTTTATGATATCACTACTATCAGTGGTGGTAGTAGAACTGCCATGTTCATTAAAAATACCCATTATATTATATCGTTATATTAAATAGCCCATAAAAATTTCGTTTGATTAATTTCATAGGTTTATCGACATATAAAAATGAGTATGGTTTTTTGGTAGCCTTAATGTATTTTTCCTTATCAACACCAAGCTCTCTAGATATCAGATTTCTTTCATTAGTAGATGGAAAATCATAAACGCAATAATGCGAGCAATTCAATCTAATATCTTTTGGCGTTTTATAAAAACTTTGACTAAGATAAATTATTGAACAGTTTTTATGCCGTCCTTGAATAAAATAATCTACTAAATCCTTTTGATTTTTCTCACATACATAGTCATCAAAAATGACAACTCTTTGTAAATCTTGATTTTCTAAATTATTTACGGGATAATTGATCATTACTGGAAACTAAAACATCATAACCAACTTGTTTACTAATTTCATTCATTGTCTTCACCAGGTTTTTATATTTATCCTGTTCAAGATTTTTCCCATATAAATGAATTTGATCGTAGTAAACAAGCGGTTTCGTAATCATATGATATAAAAGATTAGTTTTACCGCTACCGCTATTTCCGCAAATTAGCATACGAAATGTGTTCTTTGGCATGTATTCATACAACTGTTTGAAATTATCTTGTTGATTATTACCAGAATCGTAATTCGGTATATCCATTATTATTATTACGTTATATTAAAACTTATCTGAACTTATCTGAACTTATCTGAACTTATCTGAACTTATCTTAACTTATCTGAACTTATCTGAACTTATCTTTAATATAATGTAATAATATATATGGATATAGAACGATATAAGAGACTCACTATTCCTAAAATTGAAGCAGGAAAACTGACTAAGATTGTTCGTGATGTCATCAAAGATGATAAAAGTTCTAAACAAGATGTTTATGAACAAAAAAAAGAAGAAGTTAAACCGATTACTGAACAATTGGAGAAAGAAATCGATGAAATAAGTAAGTTGAGAGAAGAAGCGAAAGAGATGCAGATAGTCCCATATTCAGAACAAGTTAAAAGATTAGCATTACCCGGACCTGACGGCAAACAAATTAAAATGGTATCAGATATAGACAAAGGGTTCACACCGGAAGACTTTGAAATTATGCAAAAATATAAATTACCATTGCCATCTAAAGTTTTGTTTGATACAATGAAAGATGCGGACATAGCTAGTAAAATATTCAATAAAGCTGGAGAATTGAACAAAAAATTAGGAGGTGAAAAGGGTAACTTATCTACAACAAAAAAAGCAAGAAAGAATAATAAAGATCTAATAGATGGATATAGTGAGAAGATTAAAACTATTAAAAAATACAGAAGTCGAATCGGTGTAGTTGAAGAGGGTGCAAAAACTTTGAAAGTCGGAGAGGGTATATATACACAAACAAAAATAAATGCTTATAAAATCGATCAGAAGGGCACCTATGGAAATTTAATTATCGATATGCCTAAATTATACGGTCAGCTCAAACTAATTGCTTACAAGGATGGTGAAAAAGTATATGATAAACAAGCTGATTTCGATACACTTGATCTGCTTACAAAGAGATTTAACACTAAAAAGAATTATAGTCCTCTATCGAAATCTATATTTAACGACTTGAATATAATCAGTGAGATTCCAATACACCGGACATCTAATAAATACAAAAAGATAGGCAGCGGGGTCGTCTATTATAATAACCCACATGATCTTCTATCACGTCTGGAGCTGTTAGGAGGGTCAATAATGGCCGGAAATGATGGTGTAAGAGATGAATTCACAGAAATTGTACATACATTAAACAAATTGGGTGTTTTGAATAACAATCAACTTAACGATCTCTTAAAAGAATATGTGCTAAAATAATATATTCTACTAATATACATGAACGAAAGAGCAATTCATATCTCATCTTTCAACCGAATCAAGGTAGTACGATCCAAAACTGAAGATTTTGTTGTTAAATTCAATCCAATTTTAAAATTAAACCCTAATATGCAACATGAACTAGCCGTAGATAGATTGTCGATGACTTATTCCTGGCATAATATAAACCCTGAGTATAAGAACAACGTTATCAAATACAGTACCGATTCAGGTCAGTCATGGGAAACAGTTACTTTTGTTGCTGGGATGTACAGTTATGACGACATTAACGATTTTTTACATCAGTCTATGGATCAAAACAACCATAAAACAGCAGGAGGTGGTTATAACATCAATATTTCATTCATATTATCATCATATAAAGTGATTATAGAGATTGAAAATAATTATCAACTAGATATTAGATCTGATTTTGCTAAGTTAATTGGATTTGAACAGAAGATTGTTGTAAAAACGGAGTATGGATCAATGCTCCCGAATATAACAAATTCAATTGATGTTCTTAATGTCAATACTGATGCTATAACAGATAGTATCGTTAATGGTAATAACAGTAACACATTATGTGTCATTCCAACAGATAATTTAACAAGAAGTTTTCCATTCACTTTTGAACCAAGGCGTGCTCTCTTTAGTCCTATAGCTTCTAATAATATCAGTCAAATGCGGTTTTTTGTAACGGATAGTTTAGATCGATCTATTGATCTGAACGGCATCGATTGGTATATAACATTGATTCTAAGATCAACGCCTATTTAATCTAATCAAAGAATATAGAATGACAAGACAATTTGAATACAAAAAACGTTACGACCCAGAAATGGATCGATATGTGAAAACACATATTTATGGTGAGGGTGTGTCAGATGTGATGAAATCAATTGCCAGTAAAGTCCTTGGCAAGACAGTAAAAAACATTGAAAGCTGGGATTCAAAAAGGTGCTGAAAAAGCATTCGAAAATGCAGCTACTAAAGCAGGTGATTTTGCAGCAAAGAAGGCGGGTGATAAAATAGTTCAGCTCTTAAGTAGAAAGAATATAGAAACACCATCGACACATCCATCACCATTAACCGATTATGAGATAAATGAAAGAGTTAATCAATTACTCAGTGGAGGAGCATAGGATGAAAAATTATGTAATTTAGTTATATATGTATAGAAATTCGAAATTTGTCGAAAGATACGAAGATGTTGTTTTTGACCTGGAAACAGCTTTGAATACGACTGTTGCTAATAATGCTAGACAGAAAAAGGATGGGTATCGGTTTATAGCAGATAATTCCGGAGAAGTCACACCATTTGACTGGTATAATTCTAGGATATCAATGGATTTCAAGGTGACGAAAACAGCCGGTGGGAATCTCGCTATTGACGATCATAACGGTATTGTCAACGGGAGTCATAGTTTGATCAAGAATTTTGACATCAAGTTGAACGGTAAGAAGGTGTATGATTGCAATGATAGTAATCACGTTGTGAACATCACAAACTTGCTTGAATACAGCCCATCTTATGCAAAAAGTACTGCTACAAACGAACTTTTCTATCTTGATACTAACAGAAATGCACAAGAAGACGACACAGACGCGGCTTATAATAAAGGCTTTGCAAGCAGAAAAGCTCTTCTTGGTACGTCCACTACTGTCCATACTGAAATTTCACTGAATCGATATTCGTTTTTCGAAAGTCTTATGGGTGAGCTATTACCAAACACCCGAGTGAAATTGAATTTGGAAATTGAGAGCGATGGTAACTTGATTTGGCAGAATGCCGATAATTGTAGAGTCGTAATCACTAGAATGCAGCTGTTTGTTCCTAGAATAACTTTTAATTCGGAGGGGTCAAGCCTGTATATGAGTGAATTTCTGAAAACGCGAAATTGGACTTATCTTCGCGAAAATGTGGAAAGATCCAACAGTTCACAACAGCGGTCAGGTAATTTTAAAATCACTTCTGGGATAACAAGACCTCGTCATGTTTTCGTTTTTTTCATCAATGACGCGAATATAGATACACAGACAGCAAATCCGTTCATGTATAATACATTTTCGGTGAGTACAAACCCTAGAACTCTTTCGAATTGCCATCTTGAGGTAGGTAATGGAAACGAATACCCAGAAGTTCATTATGCGCCTTCATCGGACCCATCGCGTGTATACAGAGATGTTTTGAAATTTGTACATGCAAATAACGAATATTCAGAAGGGACACTTCTGAATCGTACGAACTTCGGTTCTGTATTTCCATTCATTTACTTTGATCTAACGAAGCAGAAAATGGATATCAAGGACGGAACCACGAAATTGGCTTTTAAATATGAATTGAGTGGTACAACCGCAACACCATATTCGATTTATGCGATCACTCTGCATGAACAGGACGTTGAGCTAGAGCAGAAGAATGGTAAACTGTTGCTTAGATCTTAAATATTTAACCGATGTTTTTAAACTAGGTATGTTATAACAAAAAATTATTAATCAAATATGTTTTATAAGCATAAATTATCTAACATATACATATATGACTACTTATTTTCCTCAGAGAGTCACTCTATCAGAAGGACAGAGATCAAGACTTGCGAAAGCGTATCGAGATAATTCAGCAATTGTAATTAGATTATCAAGAACGAATTGAATGGATCTGACGAATTGATGCTTACGAAGACACAGATCAATAAAATCAGGAAAGCGATAAAAATGGAACCGGAGTAGATATCTCGATTTCAAAGACAGGGATTCGAAAAGCTGTGAAACACGGCGGGAGTTTATGGACGTCTTTATTTTCATTAGGAACAAAACTATTGCCTTATGCCACAAAGGCGGTTCCAGCATTAGCGACTGGCGCCATGAGTGCTCTCGGAAGTCTTGGAATTGACAAGATTTTTGGAAAGGGACAAACGGGTGGTTTTCTTATTCCACAAAATAAGGTGGATCAACTGATTCAATACAAGGACTTGTTGACTGTATCGCAGAAAAAGCAGATATTAAATGCTCTTCAAACTGGTGGCCAGTTAGTTATTAAACCTACTAAAACACAGCATGGAGGGTTTCTCGGCACTCTTCTTGCATCTATTGGGATCCCTCTGCTGGTAAATGCATTAACCGGAAAGGGTTTGCAGGTTGATAGTAATCGTTCAAGAAGATCACTACCCGTTTATGTACCTCCTCCTCCGTCCCCAAAATCAAAGGGCGGCTTGATTAATCCATATGCACGATCTCCGCCCTTTTTTGGAACATGGGACAACCCAGTAGGGATGGGAATAAAAAAAGAGCTTCGAAAAGGGCAAAAAACAAACAGCCAAGGGTTTAATTCTTGGCAAAACAGCCATTCAACGGAATCCCATTACTCGGAGCAATCCTTTAAAATTTATTAACAAAGCACTGTCTAACGTTGATTTAATAAACTGGTTGAAACAACTCAAGATTAAACATTTCAGGGGTATTTTCAGTCGTGATAATTTACCGAACAAAATAAAGAAAGAATGTGGAATTATCAATCTGGATTCACAAATAGGCCCTGGCACTCACTGGGTTTGTTACAGAAATATTGATAAATATTGTGAATACTTCGACCCATTTGGTCTTATCATGCCCCATGAGGTCAAAACGTATTTATCAACAAGCAAAAAAACACATAATATTTTCGGGAGATGAAATACAGGAAAGAGATTCCATTCTATGTGGATATTGGTGTTTGTACTATTTGAATGAACGTGAAAGAGGTGTATCATTATTGGAAACCATACATAATTCAAATTTTGATCCAATAGATCATAGTGTTAATCATAGATTTCTTATCAACTATTTTATAAATATTATGTAACTTATTATTATAATGGTGAAATCATATTGTGTTAAACAAAAGAAACAAACTGAGTGTGTAGAACCATCTGGCTATAAAAAGCTAAGAATGGTAGATTGATGTTTTATTGCACCTGTGCTGAATGTGGCATAAAGAAGACTAAGTTCGTTAAAAAACAAAAAAACTAGTCATGCCCTCACAAGATGGGGGCGATTTGGCGTCAGAGCTCTTCAAAGGAGCTCTTAAAATGGGATCTCTAGTTGGGAGACATGCTTTGAGTCGAGCTGTAAAATCTGATTTTGTAAAATCGAAGATTAAGAAGGTTGGGCATAACTATTTGGATCAAGCTCTGGATTCGTTCACGAGCGATATTTGAAAGAAAATATCACCTATTGGTAAAGGAATAGCTTATGATATGAGCATGTATGCAGATACAAATGATCCAACTAATCCGCTTTATGATAGAAGCAAATATGGTCGAGGAGTTGATATTCACAAATTGATTGGACACCAGGTTCGTATAAATATATGGGACCTTATAATCCTTTATCTGATCAATTATCATATGATAAAGATACAGGGGAAGTTATTGAATGGCATGTTCAACCTAAAAATAAACTAGATAAAATATCAGCTTACCATGATATTTGCTACGATCGAGGTGGAAATAAAGGAGATTGTGATAAAACAATGGTTAAAGCGATTGATCAGATACCATGGAAAGATAAACCTTGGGGTTCAACAGCTGTTCGTAATTTAATATATACAAAGCAAAAACTGGGATTGGGTGTTAAAAAAACGGAAAAGGCCGTCGAGTGAAGAAATAAACTGGCAGCAACAATTGGCAGATGAATTACATAAGCCCATAAAGCGTAATTTTACTCGGCGGCGTGTCATTGTTAACCATATTGATGAAATATGGGCTGCAGATCTGGTTGAAATGCAACAATTCAGCAAATGGAATAAGGGATTAAATATTTGTTGACGGTAATTGATGTTTTTTCAAAGTATGGATGGATTGAGTCATTGAAGGATAAAAAGGTGATACAGTTACTGAAGCATTTAAAACGATATTCAAAGAAGGTAGAAAACCAAAGTTTTTATGGACAGATAAAGGTTCTGAGTTTTATAACAAACATATGCAATCATTACTGGATAAACATAAAATTAAATTATATTCCACTGAGAATGAAGAGAAGTCATCAGTTGTTGAAAGGTGGAACCGCACAATGAAAAACAGGATGTGGAAACAGTTTACAGCTAAAAATACAACACAATATTTAGATATACTACCACAGTTGGTAAAAGAATATAATAATACAAAACATTCAAGCATCAAAATGAAACCTGTTGAAGCAAGTAAAAAGAAGAATGAAGGAATTGTTTATTTCAATTTATATGGTGAAATGGATCAATCAATATCATCAAAAACAAAAACAAAATTCAAAGTTGGTGATAAGGTAAGAATTTCTAAGTATAAAAGGAAGGTATTTGACAAGGGCTATACTCCAAACTGGACTGAAGAAGTATTTACAGTTGACAAAATTCAATACACTAACCCAATAACTTATAAATTAAAAGATTTGAATAATGAATCCATAGAAGGATCATTTTATGAGCAGGAGTTGTTGAAAGCCGAACAGGATGTATTTAGAATTGATAAAGTCATCAAAAGAGATTATAAAAAGAAACAAGCTCTGGTTTCATGGTCTGGTTATCCAAAAGAATTCAATTCATGGATACCTTTAAAAGATGTTAAAATCATATAAAGAATAAAATGTATACACTAATATGTAAACTGCAGTATGTATACTGTCAATCGCTGTCATGATAGCCAAAAATATAATTGTTTCTGGCTATTAAGAGAAATACAAACGCAATCATAAAAAACTACTTAAAGATAATATCTATACTATAATATAGAAGATAGATGGAAAATAAAGAAGTTAAAAGAGGTCGAGGAAGGCCGAAAGGTATTCACACCCCGATCAAATACTTTTCTGAAAAAGAAAGAGTCGACGCTATTCGAAAATCGAAAACTAAGTACATGCTGAATAAAGAATGGTACTGCTACGAATGCAACAATGACCACAATTACACATTAGCAGGCAAGCATTGTCATCTGAGAACGATTAAGCACTCGAACAATGTCGATGCCCTTATGCGCAAAAAATAAAAATTCAATATAGTTTCTAAAGATCCACGTTTCGGATCATTCGAATTCTTTACACATTTAAACGCAATCATAAAAACTACTTAAGGATAAATATCTATAATATAATATAGTATAATGAATAATGCAAGAATTATAAACTCTTATAATATGAATAAGAATGATCTTAAAAAACTAAGTAAGTCAGAACTCATCAAATTGCTGTTAAAGCAAGAGAAGAAGAAGCCTGAGATTACCGTGGTAGATGATACCAAACCAAGAAAAAACAAAAGGTGGTTCAGTTATAATCATGATAATTTGTTTGAAAATGACCCATTCCCAGAATTAGTTGCCAGAGATGATCCATTTGAAAGAACAATGATTAAAGCAAATAACAAAGAGAAAGATATTAATGAACAATCGTCATTTATCGACAGCAAGTATCAGAATCTTGGGTCTAAACAAATAGTGAATGATATGCAGAAAATACGTGAATACCCGATGATAGAAGCAACATTAGAAGGTTTCCGTAAAAGTGAAATAGAGATTAGTAAAGACAAAAATAGAGCTAAAATGAGTTTTGTTGAACTATTTGAAATCAGATTAGATAAGATCCCAAGTAAGAGAGAGATAGTTTCTATCACCGTTGATGTTGAGATATCTCGAAATGATATCGATTACAAGAGAAAAACACACGGACCACATGCAGTCGAAAAACCTGTGAATTTAAGCAATCAAGACATCTATAAATTCGCAATGTACGTATTATTAAAGAATGAATTCTCGGTTCTGTCAGGTGAGTATATCGTTGGTATCGGATGTAAAATCTTGAATCTAACCAAAAAAACAAATTAAAAAACTTAAAATGGGAAAACTTAAACTAGAATCATATTTATTAAGTAAACAGAGACCAATAAAATCACATGGTACGAATACGTGTGTTGTCGATTATGTGTGGGATCAAGTTCGAGGTAAGAGAGGGTTTAAGACATATACTTATGAAAAGTTGAGGAGTGAGATTTACGATTACGTACCCGAAGGCGATATGATTAATACTGAAGAACTGATCAATTGGGCAAAAGCACGACATGACAATATATCGATCCACGGGTTTGATAGCAGGTATCGTAAATTTATTACACATATCGGAGCTAACACACGTACAAATATATTCTTAGTATATATCGTAAAAGATCATCATTGCTATCCAATCACAGATGAGAAGCTTAAAATCGTCGCAAGCAAGGCGAACCAAGGAGGATGTGACAATCTGTTAAAATATATGTCTGATCTGAAATGGACTAGACGACACGACAACGTCATGAAAATCGAATCGGTTGAAGAAATATGCAGCTTAGATAAAGAAAATCATATAGTTGTTCTTCCTGAAATCGTGAAGATGACACAAGCCATAGACATGTACAGCAAAAGTGAAATTTCTATGTTGAATATCTTCATTGGAACAATAATGGTATTCTCGATGGCTTCATCGATCATAGGAAAAACATGTATCTCTCTAACGACGAGTACGATTCGAGAAAAAACAATATGCGAAAAACTATTTAACATATACAAAACACACGACTTCAAATGGTCAAATCAGAGCTATACAGCCATTGCAACGAGTTTATTTAAGCAGATGAACGGTTATATTCCTGAATCATCTTATAATATCAAAACAAGGCAAATGTTAGACGACTTTTATCCAAGAGCACTACAATGGTGCACGACAGATGAAATACCTGAAGATGTGGTCAGTATTGATATAGCTAAATGTTATCCGAGCATTTTATTAAACAATAAACACGAAATACCTTTATATAGTATACACGACGTCATCGAACCATTTAATTGTAAGACCGACCTGAAACTATGTGGTGAATTCTATATCGATGAAACAGTACTCAATAATTACAGCAACCCGATTAAAATAGAAGCCGGTTTTTACAGCTCTAATCTGGTATCATATCTCGTTGATACATTACACATGCCTATTAGTCGGATAAAACATAAAATCATTACCAAGAGAGCTCTGAAACCAGACACATTCAACGAGTTTATAAAATACATATTCAATAATTTTCCAGAGAGCGAGGCAAAGAAAATAGCCAATAGTTTCATCGGTGATATCGGTCGTAAATACAATAAGACAAATCGTGGTTTTACCTGTACATCATATGAAACAGTGATGTGTTGCTGGACGTCGGCAATGGCCGAAGGAAAGAATGTCACTATTGATCATCATAATGGGATTTATCTTATACGAGAGCAAACATGTGAGCGAGTCTTTAGCGATAACACGAGCACAAACAGATTTGTCGTTTCTGAAGCTATTCTAAAATGTCTTCAGTTGATAGAGACGTGTCACAGCGAAGATAGCATATTGTACGGATACAATACAGACGGGATATACATTTCAAATAGTTCAACAATATTCAAGAATAAAAAGGATGTCAAATTCAACACTAAGAGAATCGGCAAGGCGTACGTCACAGACAGTAAACTGATGTACTTCGAAAAACACTATCGACAAAACATGGATATATCGGACTATAAGGTTGAAAATGGCAAGGGTTTGCATATACAACGGGCAAGCAGGTAGTGGAAAGACAACTAAACTATGTAAAATGGTTCAAAAGGCAAAAAACCCACTCGTCTTGTCTTTCACAAACAAAGCCGTTGAGAACGTCAAAAGCAGATTAATCACAATGGGATTCGATAAAGAAGAAACTAATAAAACATGTCATACGTTTGATTCCTACTTTTGCGAATGGAACAAAAGAAATATTGATAGTCTCAAGAATAAGACCATTTTCATCGAAGAATTCAGCATGATTCCTAACAAGTGGGTCACATTGATTTATAAGGCTTTCACAACGTATAATAATACTGTTTATATGTATGGCGACACGCAACAATGTGAGCCGGTAGAAGGCGGAAGTCAGATAAATCACAAACTATTTAGAGTCTAAAGCAATACGTGAAATGTGCCCCAAAGTCGAAACTCTCAAATACATAGAAAAATCATGCAGGTATGATAAACAGACTCACACGATGCTAGAGACATTTTTAAAAACATAGTAAGGTATCTACATATTTAAAACCGATTGATAAAAAACTTCATAAAAATATTTGTTATTTGAATTCAACGAGAATAAAAGTTAATGAAGAATGTTGTAACCAATTCACAAAGGACGTGAGATATGAAACGGTAGAATTCAAATACAATAACGGAAAGGAGACCTATAAAGTATGTCACAATATGCCTCTATTAGCAACAACAAACATCAAGGAAAAGAGATATTCAACACTATGGAGTTCATAATCGAGGAAATAGAAAATAAATGGTTCAAAGTTCACAACGAGTGGTTTGATGAAAAAGATTTTTCCGAATCATTCATCCAAGCTTTTGTGTTACTGTTTACAAATATCAAGGTGCCGATATCAACGAACATTACAACATTCACGATGCCAACAAAATGGATAAAAAGCAGCTTTACACATCTCTTTCGAGAACAACTAAACTAGAGTACATACATTTGAACAACAAAGAATTGAATAATAAGTATTTCAACCGGAGGCAGCCAACTTTAGAGCTAGTTAATAGCAAATTTCAACAGTCTTTATAAAAATGGGAAAATATACAAGGTTACATTCGACAATAAAAATATATATATTGGATCAACATGTGAAGAACTGAAGACACGCTTTAAATGGCATCTATCGAACAATAAGAGCCAAGTATTTAAACACAAAAACAAGAACCCGAAGATAGAATTGATTATTAATGCACCAAGTAACGATAAAAAGAGTCTGGAAAAAGTTGAAAATGGATATATTCAAGAATATGCCGAAAGGTATGGTAAACTATTATTAAACATTAAATCAAATCCACTGAAAAAAACAAAAAAAGATAGAATACAGTGTCAGCATCGAAACTAAAAAACAACTCGATGAGAGAATATCCAAACTCGAGAACAAATTAACCATCAAGGACGACACGAAAAATAAATGTTGGTTTTTCGATTGTATAATCGACGGAAAAAGACACAAAACAATGGCAAGATACGAGAAAACAGCAAAAGTAGACGCACTAACAAAGATCCAATCAAAGAAACAAGAAATAATCAACGAACTAACCATTTACTTCGAGTAAAATATCTTTCATTAAACAATAATCATCTTTCTTAAACTCATCATTCTTTCATTAAACTCATCATTCTTTCATTAAATAGATCATTCTTTACCTTTTCATATATTGGTATTCATTAATTTGAAGAAAATATCAATTTCTTTTCTAGGATCCTTTAAAATGACATCATTATAAACCATCCGATGAAGTCACGCAATGGAAAATGCATTTGTACCCATGATAAAGCACGACTTATGAAGTCATGCCAAAACTGCCACGCATGGGGGTCGAAGCGCAAAAATGATAAAAAATGGCTTTTCACCTACGAGAAAATGAGTGTGAGTTATTGGCATGATAGCACCAGTAGTTACACTATCAAACACCGCCCCATGTCTTGCGTGACGCGACGTCAGACGAATTCGTAAATAGCTTAACCCTGTCTGTGAAAGATTTGAACAGTGAGCTCTTTAATTTCAATGGCAGGCCGCTTGAATTTGAAATTGAAATCAATTGAAAAAATGCCTCATGTTGAATATTACAATATTTCAACATCGTTGACAACATGAGTTCTTCGAACGTGGTACCAAGCGCCCCTCCATATGATGGTGAAAGGTTGTATCCGGCTCTACCCCAGCCAGAAAACTTTCGGTTGACAAAAATCACCGAAATTGAAAAGGATATTGGGAAAGAAGTCGAACATTACAGAAAGGTTGCAAAAAAATACAAAAGGTTCGCTCTGTCATTCACTACGGAGCCATCGGTCTGGGTTCAACCGCAGCTTGTTTGTCGGCGGGCGCATTTGCCACATCTTTCACAGGAATAGGGCTTGTAATTGGGGCGCCCCTTGCATCAGTGTCTGCTTTATGTGGATTTGCTTCTGCGGGTATGGCGGGTGCTACCAAAAAACTTGAATCCAAAATATCGAAACATGAAAAGATCTATACGCTGGCGATCGCGAAGCGTGACTCCATTTCGGCCTTGTGTCGAAAGCTCTCGATGACAACAAAGTCACGGATGACGAGTTCAGGATTATAAACAGCGAGATTTCGCAATATCGCGGCCTGAAGGCGTCCGTGCGAATAAAGTTCAAAAAACCTGATTCACCGCACGCGCCTAATCTTGATAAAATCAGGAAAGAAATTCGCGATGAAGAACGTGAAAAGTTACAAAAAAGATCAGAAGTTTGAGCGCAGAGTCCAAATTAGATTTGAAAAAGTGAATACAGGCCTGAGTTCAGAATTTCATATGTCTGTGGTCAGAAAAAGGTGACGTGTTGAATAAATTATAATTCGCGAGAACAGCCACAGCTTCGATAGCAGTCGATGAAGAACACTTTTTCAACCAATCAGAAAAAAAATCATTAAATTAACATTCTGTTTAAAGCCGCAGTCACTTTTTACCACAACATAAGATGCCAGAGTGATGCGAAGAAGAGAAAGCGGAAAAAATGTAAACGTCTTGTTAAAGAACTCTGTTGTAAACTTATAAACCCCAAAATGATTGTGCTTAGTCATACAGTACTATATCTGTTTTGGTTAATTTCAACCAAACTTTCAACGCCTGCTGGCAAAAAGAAGTCAGACAGATAACAAATGAAGTGGTTCAAGCAATGAACGAGGTGAAAATGACAAACGAGCGGACAAATTAATTCGTTGTTCATTCAAATTCAGTCGAACCCACATTCCACGCACCAGCAGGTTCTTAAGAGGCTGTCTCTGTAAGATCCTCATACCAATTTGGGCCACATAACAGATTTCCTTGAAACTTTGCATGCGAGTAACACCTAATGTGGTTAGTTTCAAAATGCATTTCGTTTTGGCTCTAACTTTATTTTGACGGATTTACGAGGGGGGTCCCGTGGGGGTCCGAAATGGTGATTTTTTGGTCTTCAAATTTCCATTTTTTCATAATTTTAACATCCTCTCACTTCCCTTGAAATTCATTGCAAGACATCATCCTGTCGTGTGTGGTGGTAGGTATATGATCTGTTAATACTATGGTATTATTAAAGTTTCCGTAACATCATTTCAACTAGTTAAATTTTAACTTTTATGTTACCTCCATTGACAGCTTATCCGAAAAGGTTAAAAGTGGGTGTACAAAAAATCATATAACTCAAAAGTTAGACTTTGCACAGATGTTTTGTTGCATTTGTGGAGAGATAAAGACTTGATCTTCAATGCTATTAAATAAAATTTTCCGGCCAGCAGGTATTACCGCCTAAAGGTCATTGTAAACTATCAGTATTTCAAAATTTTCTAATTAATCGGCGAAAAGAAGGTCAAACATACGCGTGAAAGTTTGATCCAAATGATGTTCTTTTCCGTCATAATTACGTATGAATAGTTTCTAAACACGTTTTACTGCTTTACTTTAGCAATACTCATCCAAATAAAGCTGGAAAAAATCATAAAATGACCTCATTATTTATGCATATTGATGCTCAAAACACAAGTAGCTGTCAAAATTTACTCTACTAAACAGCCGATCAAATTTCTCGATATACAGATAGTTAAGCTTACTTATTCGATGGGGGAAAACAGTAATCCAAGAACAAGACAAAACAAGGTATAGATGGTATATTGTAACAAATTTAGACAGTCAAACAAATCTGAAGAAAACTTACCCTTGATGACCTTGAAATCGACAACTCGCATGTTGGCATATTTGCCTAAGTATGTATAGCTGATTTCGCAGACAGTTTCCTTGAGATTAGATTACAGTTATAATTGCTGTTACAATTAGATCTATAATGATTAAAATTCACATAAAAATTGAAGCAATTACCTTTGTGATTGCGTGAACATTCTTCGCACAAGGGACGTTAATTCCCACTTGCCGTGACAAGAATCACAAGGTAACCGCTGACCTAAACACCGACAATGTTTCCGAGAAATGATAACTGCGGGGAATCCCGTGGAATGTCTAGTTTACTAGGCTTGTCGATTGTAAAGATGATATCAATCGCCATTGCTGTCACCAGGTGTTGTAATCTGTGACATGGCGAGGTGGATACAGAAACTTTACGGTTGCAATGTTCAGATGGGAAGTAAGAGGAATTCCCAAAGGGGGAGGGGGAGGGGTAGCGAGTAATTGAATAATAAAGTGACCAAAATTAACCCCCAAATAATAACATATACTTTACTATAAGCTCTGCTCATATTTATGTACAGAAGGATTTTTTTGGTTTGCTTCATGAGAAGAATATTATAGGAACGAATTATGCGTTTCAAAAATGATTTGGTTACATTTTGAAGGCCGGATGATTTTTTTTAAGTGTTTGGGCTTATATTCGTTGGGGAGGGATCTGAGGGTTTTTCCATATTTTCGGTAGGAAACAGTGATGGGGAGACATGATAACATTGTGGTGTCTAATTGGTGATTTAGCCATTTTGGCCTGTATACCTTTTCTCGTATAATCTGAGGCATTTTTGGCAGGCATTTTATGATTTTAAATGCGGTACATCACAGTTCCGTGATATACCGATAGTAAGCCCCACCCGTCCCGAAAATAAGCACCCCCTACCGAAAATAAGTGCCCCTACCGAAAATAATCGCCCCAAATCAGAATTAACTACAATGGAAAAACCTTCAGATCCCCCCCCCCCCCCCCCCCCTCATGAATATAAGCCCAAACACTTTTAAAAATGTAACCAAATCATTTTTGAAACGCATAATTAGTTCCTATAATATTCTTCTCGTGAAGCAAAACCAAAAAATCCTTCTGTACATAAATATGAGCAGGGCTTATAGTAAAGGTATATGTTATTATTTGGGGGTAATTTGGTCGCTTTATTATTCAATTACTCGCCCTCCTCCCCCTAATTGAGAATTCCTCTTACTTCCCATCTGTACATTGCAACCGTAAAGTTTCTGTATCCACCTCGCCATGTCACAGATTACAACACCTGGTGACAGCAATAGCCATTGATATCATCTTTACAATCGACAAGCCTAGTCTCGGGAACATTGTCGGTGTTTAACTGGTCAGCGGTACCTTGTTGAATAACAGTGTGATTCTTGTCACGGCAAGTGGGAATTAATGTCCCGTGTGCGAAGAATGTTCACGCAATCACAAAGGTAATTGCTTCAATTTTTATGTGAATTTTAATCATTATAGATCTAATTGTAACAACAATTTATAACTGTAATCTAATCTCAACGAAACTGTCTGCGAAATCTGCTATACATACTTAGGCAAATATGCCAACATGCGAGTTGTCAATTTCAAGGTCATCAAGGGTAAGTTTCTTCAGATTTGTTTGACTGTCTAAATTTGTTACAATATACCATCTATACCTTGTTTTGTCTTGTTTTTGGATTACTGTTTTCCCCCATCGAATAAGTAAGCTAAACTATCTGTATATCACGAAATTTGATCGGCTGTTTAGTGGAGTAAATTTGACAGCTACTTGCATTTTGAGCATCAATATGCATAAATAATGAGGTCATTTTATGATTTTTTCCAGCTTTATTCGGATGAGTACTGCTAAAGTAAAGCAGTAAAACGTGTTTAGAAACTATTCATACGTGATTATGATGGAAAAGAACATTATTTGGATCAAAATTTCAGGCGTATGTTTGACCTTCTTTTCGCCGATTAATTAGAAAATTTTGAAATACTGATACAGTTCACAATGACCTCTAGGCGATAATACCTGCTGGCCGGAAAATGTTATTCAATAGCATTGAAGATCAAGTCTTTATCTCTCCACAAATGCAACGAAACATCTGTGCAAAGTCTAACTTTTGAGTTATATGATTTTTTGTACACCCACTTTTAACCTTTTCGGATAAGCTGTCAATGAAGGTACCATAAAAGTTAAAATTTAACTAGTTGAAATGATGTTACGGAAACTTTAATTATACCATAGTATTAACAGATCATATACCTACCACCACACGGCAGGATGATGTCTGGCAATGAATTTCAAGGGAAGTGAGAGGATGTTAAAATTATGAAAAAATGGAAATTTGAAGACCAAAAAATCACCATTTCGGACCCCCACGGGACCCCCCTCGTAAATCTGTCAAAATAAAGTTAGAGCCAAAACGAAATGCATTTTGAAACTAACCACATTAGGTGTTACTCGCATGCAAAGTTTCAAGGAATTCTGTTATGTGGCCCAAATTGGTTATGAGGATCTTACAGAGACAGCCTCTTAATTAGTTAAACAAAGAAGGGGTTTCCGAGCTTTTGTGTCAGAACATTCTTGGACGCTAAACTTATTTTAAGCGCTCAGGAATGTAAACAACTCTGCATAACATGACGACATGATGCTGGTTGCTAAGGTTATTCCATAATATTGACTGTGAGCAATGAAAAGCAACTCAACACCTTTTATCAGTAAGAATGATGAGTCAAGCATCAAGCGAAGAACGTGTTCTGCTTCACACTCCTGAGGTTTGCCAATTTTTGCAACAAATGGCGGTGCAAACTGTCATTATTCAGAGCGTAGAATCTTGTGATCACAGGACAGCCCTTGCCGCTCACCAGAATTGATGAAAGGTTTCGTTGTAGTCGTAAACGTTTAGACCCAAATGTGAGCCGAGATAGTGATGGACCCCATTTTTTAAACACGCGTGACAGAGGCCATCCCGGCCGCAAGTTCCGCATTTCCTACATTTGATTACCTTTACGATTCGTGCTCGTTCTTGGCAGAAAGGTGCTTCAAAAAGCTGATCATGTACCTCGTCCCAGCCTAGATCCGCGCGCTGCCTTAACTTAATGCAGAGGAAGTGCTTGTAAATTATCTCCCGAAGCTCTGGAGGGAGGTTTTGAATGGCCTCGGTGAGAGTGTCACGCTCCTTGAAAATCGGGGTTTGAGAAACGGCTTCACTTTTCTCTTGCGGACGTGTTGAAACTTTTTTATATATTTTGGGGCAACCCTTTTTCATATGATTGTAAAGTGTCGTTTTAGCAACGCTTTTACCACATTTAGAACATTCAAACTTTGGATGTTTTTGGGTTTCTGCCTGTTTACAAGCGTATTTTTTATGCTCGTTAAGAGATTGTTTTTGTGTAAAGATTTTACCGCAAGCTTCGCAAGGATAATCGCGAAAAGACCAAACGCTTGCAGACTTTTTTGTTGACACGCCATCAATTGCAATGTAACCTTCTCCAGTTTTTTCGCAAAAAGGTTTCTTTAAACCTGTATCTTGAACAACATTGTGGGGAGGCTCGCCAGGTTTTCCTGTCAGAAAGCATTCGAGTTCATCGAACGCGGCCATCGTTTTGGTATATAAGTGGTGCTCTTTTCTTCAACATGAAAATATTTATGTTTGCGAAAAGCAGCCGAGTTGCTCTGGCGAAAAAAACCGCTGTGTTAATCGCTGCCTGGTTCGGCCGCGTGTTGTTGCAAAAATGTAGCCGGTAGCCGAAACTGCGGTTGCTCTAAGCAAAAAGGCGCTTATTCGCTGCTTGGTTCGACAGCGCCGGCCTTGAGAAGTAGTTATATAAGAGGTTAACAAATACACGGCAAATTGTGCCTCCCCTGAGGCCCTTGCGCAGCCTCAAGATGCTCTCTATGAGGTGACGCAGGAACCTCAGAGGGAGCATCTTGAGGCTGCGCAAGGGCCTCAGGGGGAGGCACAATTTGCCGTTATTTGTTAACCTCTTATATAACTACTACTCTTGCGATCGTTGCGACTGCGATCGTTGCGATCGTTGCGATCATATGGAAACCAGGCTTATAAACATTTGTATTCCATATAAAGTATCTAAACATATTCTTTACCAATATACGGTACCAGCTTGCCGCTTCGTAAAGTACAATATACTACTGCATTAAAAATAGAGTGGCATTTCATGCCACAGACCGCAGATCGGCTATCGCTCGGTAGTTGAGCAAGTGCAACTACTGCATAGTTTGATAAAAACTGAAGACAAACTACATACAAGCTAACTAGTTTAATTTCAACTCAAAGGAATATCTGTTCGGCAAAGATTGCGATCAGAAATGAAAATTTACTTGATGTTCCGAGCAACCACGTGGCCTCGAAACAGTCAAGTACATGTAGGACTATAAATTCGGTTAGAAGCAACAATCAAATGTTTAAAACGTCTTCAATCCTGAGCTGAAGAAACTTGTTCATCGCTTGCAGCCGTCATTAATGGTTAATGGTCATAGTCTCTTACCTTATTCCGAGCTTATTTTCCCTTGTGAGGCTTTTATGGGGTACCGCTCAGCGATGGAAACTTTGCGAGATTGAAGGCTTTCTGTAGAATTTGCAGCTCATGTAGTCAGACCCCAGCCTCGTACCCAGACGTCTCTCTTATTTCCAAGAAAATGGGCGCGCAAAGGAAGGAGGGAAGGCGAAAGGTCGCGAGACGTCTGGCAGATTTTGTTTTCAAGATGGCGGAATGTTTAATGGCGGATGATTCCGTAATTTTTAAAAATGAGTGTAGCAGGTTAATTTTGCACATTTCGGAAGTCTACATCCATTATGTAATGAAAATGCAGTTTTCTTTCTAAAAAACGGACTACAACATCACTATAGGCTTCGTCATTCTGAAGTTTCCTGCACAAATCGAAAGAAGCAGCCTGTGCTAGAATTATGAAAAAGTTGCATGATCAAGAAACAAGAAATCTCTTAGAGAAGCTGTTCGAGACCGATCGTGATAGGTAATATTTGCATATTTATGTGAACGTTCGTTTCGGTCTTTGATTTTTGTATTAATTCAGTTGGAAATATGGCAAGCGACAAGCTACTAATTTGTTGCGAAAAGACCAAATGCAGCTGCCAAGATGTTTGCAATGTACAGTACTTATTGGGCACGCTGGTGTTCTGTGTTATTACTCAAAAGGCAACAAAACCGGTTGTAATAGCGGTTTCAACCTCCAGCCTGTGGTGTGGTGAAGTTCAAATTCGAATGGCACTGTTATTATACTCAGGGTTATACTGGAGCCATGTTTTGTTATATATTAAAGAAGGTAATATTATATTTAACCGTTTCCATTTTATTTCTGCAGTGCAAATTTTTGTTGACAGATTTTCAGTTTCAATAGCATAATTTATCTCAGGAATGTTTAAAATAATGTACCCTAATATAAATTTACATTACAATATACTGTAATATTGCACATCAATAAAAGTTGTTTGTCATAGCCTGCGAGCAAGCTCTCTGGCAGGCTAGTTTGTCATCGCATTGGTGCCCTGGCACTATGGCAAGGTGGGTAATTCAGTTTAGCATATTTGCTTCCTACTACTACTCGGCACTTGAAAAAAGCTTCATTGTCCTAGTGCTACTTGGGCAGCCAAGTGTGGAATGTACCCAATTATTTAGAATAATGAATAATGTTCAGCTATAAAAAATATTGCAATTGTGTAGGAAATGGATATGTGATTAAAAAAGAAAACATAATGGCCTTGTTTTGGCAAATCCTTAAAAAATAAGGTTTCCATTGATGCTAATAATGAAGTACATACATTATTCACAATCCAATCTTCAGTTGCAATGATTGTATTGCAATAATTACAATAGACCAATAGTCCATTTTACAGTTGTGTACTTAGAATCCAGGCCTTTGAACAGAAGTGATGCTGGAGGTGACTTTGTTGTGATACAAACCTTCCTTCTTTTAAAATGTAAATTATTCTGTTATTATGTAAACTAGTTTTCTGATCTCTATCATATCATGGTCACCCTTAACCTCGCTTTCATACAGAGGCTTGGTTACATTTCACAGAACTGTAAAATGGTCTATTAATGCTCTAGCCATGTACTACCAAACTTTAAAAAATATAATATCCCTCCCCGTAAGTCCTTTTAGCCTTGTACACCTTCTGAATCCCTGACTGAGACAGGGTGTACAATTATTGTTATCAGAAATTGTATGTTTTTAGCTCTTTAATTTATGGTGAGCTCACTAAGATTTTCCAGAATATTAAAGAGGACATTTATAGAGAAAAATTAGACTCTTGTTTATATGCTTGTATTGCCTAGTTTACACCTGAACATGTGGGAAATCTCAAATCAGCTCTCCAACTTTTGCAAGAGAAGAGAAACAGGAGAAATAAATAGTATGAAGATCAAAGTCCCTAAAGTTTCCGATAAAAACAAAGAAAACGTGGTCAAATTATTAACAAAACTGTCAATTGAATTGAGCCACATTTTGAGATAACTGACAGATGATGTGAATGACGATCCTGGTTTTGTCGGTTTTTTTATAGATTAACCGACCAGTGGGGTGACATTTGTGTTTATGACTGTTTTTGTGGCAGTTTGGTAATGCCAACATTGTAGATGCCCCAACATACATGCATACTGTTACATACATAAACTTTATTAAACTCAAATAACCCTGCCACCCTTTCCTTTATGATTTGAGATGTATTATGTTGTCTTTGTATATTATTGGGTAGGAAAAAGAGAAAAAAAAATCAGTGAGTCATTAATCTAATTAAAACCACTTTATTTTAATTTTTAATTCACTAACAGTGTTGTTTTGATAATATTGAATAAGTAAAAATTTCATACAAGAAAATTTATGTTTACTATAGATCATAAGCTCTTGTGTCTGTCATGCTTCTACTTCTTCTAGACCCCAAATTGGTTTCATCCTCTATGGTTAGACCTCTCATCAGTCAACTGAGTTCTTGTTCCCCTTTAAACCCTGTAATAATGGCATGACAACACAGTTTATATTAATTGATAAAGAGTTATACAAACCTAACACCTCCAAAAACTAACAATTTCCTTCGGTAACACACACAACAACCCCCTGTAAAAACTCACCTCCCTCCACCTATCTAACCCCCAGACCTGTGCTTTCATTTCATTCAAATACATGTAGACACTGAAGTCACAGTTCTAGTTGTTGGATGAATTGGATTTTGGGAAAATGAAGTCTTGGTTTTAATTATCAGACAGGATATTAATTTTCAAATAGCCGGACTTATACAGGCCCGTAGACAAGATTTTTAATGGGGGGGTGCGTTGGAGTGGCGAAGTTTGGATGGAACGAGCGCCAAGGCGCAAGCTACTAAGGGGGTCGGGGACATGCCCCCCCCCGGGAAATTTTGAAAGATTTTGTTTGTCTGAGACTGCATTTTGTGCGTTTTGAAGGCAGTATGATATGAAACCAGGCAGCCAAAAGCGAACGTAAAATCATGAATATTTTCTGGAACTGTTTGGTTAGAGAAAATACAGATGAAAAAATACTAAAAATACATATTGTGGACCTTCGATTAAAGACATTTTTAAGCCAAAAGGAGTGAATATTTGGATGAAGAAAATGACTCGCTTGATGTTGTCTTTGTCGATGAAGACGATATGTAAACACGTTCAAAGCTGCGATTGTTTTGGTTTATTGGAACCAGTTAATGATTCAGACTTAATGCATTTCAATCGAATTAGAGCACAAGCACTACTACAGTAAAAACCCGCATAAAAGAACACGTGTTTTGGGGTTCAAGCTGATTTTGTTCTTATATATCGGGTGTTTTCTGGTACTTTTTTGACCAAATTTGACCAAATTTCAGCCTGAGTGTTCTTAATCCACTTGTTCTTTTATGCGGGTTTTTACTGTATTTCACTACTATTTCACTTTCTTTTGAACCGTCGGTCCACTACAGGTGGACCTCCACTGCCCGTGGGGGGGGGGGGGGGGGTGCGGACGCACCCATCGCACCCCCCTCCCTACGGGCCTGCATATATATTACAGTACTCCAACCAAAGCCACCCAACAAAATTCTGTACAAAATTAGCGAATGAAACCTCGGATGTTTTAAATAACAATAGATTTCCCACAAATTATAATGGATCTAAGCAAGCTGCATGCTATAAATTACAGGTTAAAGGCTTAGCCTTTACGAGGAAAACCAACTAGACATAAATAAATTTCGTGAACAAGAAGGCCTCCTTTTCTCTTACAGGAGTGGTTGTCAATTGTTCGGTATAAGCTTAGATTTAAGCTTACCTATAATTAATAATAATAAAAAATAATCTCATTATACGTACATTACATTCCTAAAAGTTGCAGTGCGTTAAACCAGGTTCTAAAATAAACAGCAATTGACGATAGCCTTACCCGATATAGTCAAGTCATCAAATGATTCTTCAAGGTCGATCTTCTGCTACAAAGTTCGAATTGAATCCTCGCACTGGTCCTTGGCAGCCATAAGTAGCAAAGTTATTGCGAATTTCGAACCCTACGCGTATGGTTTTAGCATCTACATTGTCTACAACAAAATACTAGTGAAATCGAGCACTTTGCAAAGCTTAAAAACTCGAAAAAATGAGGATTGCAGAAAACGACAAAATTGCCAAGAAATCGACACGTTTTCTCGCAGGCGCTTCGCGCCTCGTCTTTCCTTCCCATGGTCCCTCGCGCTTCGGGCTCGTGCCCAGTTGCTCGTCCAATCGCAAAAAACAAATGCGAAGTGCCTGAGGAGGAGGCTGGTCAGACCCTGAGTCAGACGTTACATTGAAAGCATCTTGACTTCTAATTCTCGGAAAAACCGGAACTAGTCGTGCACTTAGACATGACTCAGATCACCGCTGATCAACGTTTCGTAGTTCAAATGCCCCACGGGGTGGGCTTTGCAGATCTGAACACAGGCCGCCCAAGCTAAAGATAAGAGAAACAGTGTCACGGTATAAGCGGCATTGTGTTACAACGGCTCGATTTATAAGGGTTTGTATGGGAACGCAACGGTTATGTTTTAGAAGATATAAAATCGAATGTTTTGTGAATAAAAAACGACTTACCCTGTTGCTGTGTTGTATTCTTTGTAGTTTGCCAGCTTCTCAGGCCGGTTTGAGGCGATTTAGACGAGTTTTAGTTTTCGAGTTTTCCGTTAATATAAATAGGGAAAACCTCGAAAACTAAAACTCGTCTAAATCGCCTCAACCGGCCTGAGAAGCTGGCAAACTACAAAGAATACAACACAGCAACAGGGTAAGTCGTTTTTATTCACAAAACATTCGATTTTATATCTTCTAAAACATAACCGTTGCGTTCCCATACAAAACCCTTATAAATCGAGCCGTTGTAACACAATGCCGCTTATACCGTGACACTGTTTCTCTTATCTTTAGCTTGGGCGGCCTGTGATCTGAACTGGAGTCAAAATATGATCGAATTATGAAACCTTTTTTAAATATTTCGACCTTGCGAAACGGCTCTCTTTTTCCCATTCATTTCAGTGGAAGCCGAGTTATGGAGAAGACCAAGAAAACAACTTTTCCTTCGCTCTGCTTAATTTGCGTTAGTTGCGTAGGCTTCACTGCTTTTCCCAGAAACGGGGAGGAAAAAATTATTGCGGAAAATTGTAGCCTAGTATACCGGAAGTGACGTTCCATGGATATACCCGGAGGGGATGATCGCGCTTGGAATACGACCTTCATAATGGCGGATGTAGCGCGAGGCCTGGTGTGCATGAAGTTACAATAAAAACATGGGTTTCGACAGCATGTTTCGCTATCTCCATGAGGAAACTAGCTATAAAAGCAACAAAATAAACACACGCGAGCGTCACGCACGCACGATACAGCAACCGGAAGTGACATTGTTGGATCGTTCCATCCAGTAGCACTAAGATGTGAAAAGCTTATTATAAGTGACGAATAAATGAGATGTTCCTGGAATCAGTTATACCTTGTAAATCCTTAGTATTTTGATGACTAGGTACATCAAGGAAAATGTTATCCAATAGCACCAAAGGTCGTATTTTAAAATGGGGAAAATTGGCCGGGGACCTGGAACTACCAAGATCCAACAATAACTTCCGGTTGCTGCATCGTACATGTGTGTTTATTTTGTTGCTTTTATAACTAGTTTCTCATGGAGGCAGTTAACATGCTTATATGATGTTACAACTTATTTCGCGCTCGCTTATCTGACTGAAGAAAACCTGTACTTTCAATGTACTTGCAATGAAAGAGTAGATCGAGAGTCAGTAAACCTTAGCCACACTTCCGCCATCTTGGAAAGTTCAGGTGAGCTAAAATGTATTTATGAACTTGATTTAGTCTCTCATTGTATTTTTCTTGACTTTTGTTTTGTTTTTTCTCATTTCCCCATTGAATTTTAGAGGGGTCCGGTTAGGGGGTCAGTAGGGGATCAGTTGACCGGAGTGTTTTGTCGAAACCCAATAAACATGCACTTTCATCGTAAAAGGTGATGTTACACGGGACGATTTTTAACGACGATTTTTGGCGATTTTTAATCCATGTTACACGAGAGGTCAGCTAGGCTTTTCGGAAAGGCAAAAGCAGGTCATAAATTCGGGTAATAATAATTCAATCCCTAAAATTTTATTTGTTTGAAATCCGAAAAGATACATTTTTTCTGACACCCACAGGAAAATTTGGTCGTTGGGTGCCCTGCCAGGTGCAATTTTATTATCCGAATTAAAGGAATTTTCAGATAAGAAAATTAACTGATGTTTAGTTCAGGCCCAAAAAGGCGGCGGTAACAACGAGGTTGTCAACGTGATTTCTTTCTTATCGACCAATAACTATATGCTGTAATGCCATAGAAATCAAGTTTGAGAACAATGAATTCTGACGAACAACTGACTAAAAATACGTGGTGTCGGTCACAACTGCGTTCTGGGAGCGGTAAGGGCATTTTGATCATCTAATTAAATGTAAGCCTGGCCGACTTATATCATTTGAATCTTTAGAAATTGGCTGCAAACCATCAATTCACCGCGTAACGAAAATAATATAACAACAGTAGTCAAGTGAGTAGTGCTAAGGTCCAAAGTTTATTCAAGTGTGCATTTACAAGTTAAAGTATCTACGTATGACTAACATTAACATTTCCTCCCAAGAGTACTATAAAGCTACTAATGTAGTAAAATAATAAAGCAATTAATGTAGTGATTTCCTAAACTTTCCGCTTGGGTGCGCAAAAGGGGTAGGGGCAAGGGGAGCGAGCTGAAGATGGGCCACTTCTCGCCTCTTCTTTGAGGTGGAGGGATAGGCTTGGCCCCTCTGCCACTGTGGGAATAGAACTGGCTACTACTAAATAGCTTTCATTTGAATGGTCACACTTGGATTTCATTCAAAGACTCAAAATTTAGAACCACATTATGTGACCACAGTCAAGGTTTGATCACCAGGGATAAAGTTCGTTTACTTGAGTACTCTTGAATTTGGTGCTAGGATTTCTGTAAAACTCAGTTTTGAAGGGGTTTTAAACTAATAGCTAACTCTGACTTATATCTATTGACTAACTAAGTCCCAGTAGTGGCAAAATATTATTTTCTCTTTACCGTTTTAGAACAAATTTAAGTGAGTTTAAGCAAGTTATGAGAAAAAAGGACCTGGTCATTTCACGGAAAACCTTAAACGTTTTGACTAAAATTCAACTTCTCCTAAAGGCGAATGATACAAAGAGCACAAAGTTCAGTAAGGGGAATTTTGATATACAGATCTCACCAATAAAAGGCACAAACTCTTATAAAATTGTACGAAGATACGGCTCTATAGTATTTTGAAGGTAACCAGCTGCATGAATGTGCCTGTTGCTGTGTTTTATTTTTAGTGCTTTGGCTGCATTGGTTCGATATAAAACTTTAGGGCAGATTATTTTAAAAACAGACAGTGTTAAGAACCGCCGTGGTCTAGACTGGATTTAAACCAATAGCCACACGAGTAATGCAATGGAGCTTCTGCCAAGTCGTGGTTATAGAGAACCCGCGTAAACCCTACTTACCCTACTCGTAAACCAGGTCTAACTTAGGCACATCTTTTAAATAATCGGCCTATGGTTTTCGCGTTTTTTATATATCAAGGTAAAAATTGTTCAGTTCATAGTTCATAAATGTATAATAAAGAACTGTTGATGGTCTGTTTCAGTGATGTTATCTAATGTACTTTCAAATCAGTTAGCAGAACTTTATAACTCAATAAAACATTCTCTCGACATTTCAGGTCACTGTGACATCAGTGTTGTGACATGTTGTGACCATGCCCAGTCAAACGGCCACAACAACGTTAACCTCTCAACATTTTAAGAACAAAAGACTGAATGTTGTCACAACATTGTTGAGAAGGGGTGGTCAAACGGTCTCAACATCGGCTCACAACAAATGTTGTGAGAGTTGTGACCGTTTGATCGGGCCTTTAGTGACTGATTACTGCAAAACTCGCAAGCAATCTGATTGGCTATGTATGCAGGTGACTTATATCGATCGATAGAACGCCCTTCGGTTCTCATGCATCGTTGCCAGAAAACATTAAACAAAACGTACCGTCAATAAATCAGCTTAACGATATGTTCTATTCTATGTTTAATCAGGATCAGCCACATTTAGACGACTTGCTCTCGGTTCCTATCGACTTTGATAGTTACTATCACCAGATTTTCCTTTGTCGTTATTGGCCAAAACTGATCACTTGGTACAATCTTTGACGGGTACTATAAGGCGAAAACTTCCGCGAGCAACTATCAGCCGATAGTTCCTCGACAGAAGCATTCTATTGTTTAAATAGAAACCTCGAGCACGCAGTCTATAGATTATATTAAAAAGGCTCTCTCCTCGGCATATGCTTCTTCCACTGTAATTTGTTTTCTTGTGTATATATTTCAGTACTCCCAAACTATCTTCGCGACTTATTAAAACACTTAACTTCGGCTTTCTCGAAACTTTTTAGACAAATTTACTTTCAACCGCCCTTAAGGTATTTGCCGTTCACAGACGTTGTGTGATGCGTGACCACACAACATAAGAGACTCTCCCTTGTCCCCAGGGTTTTCTTGTCCTTCAAATCCAAAATGGCGTCTATTAAAGGGACACTGTCCTGTTTTTAGCATGATTTTGTGAAGCTCAGAAACATATCTAGATCATAGGAAGTTGATCAATAATGGTTTGATTCTGTAGAACAACACTCGACAAATGACAGGAACACATTAGGAAGTGAGGATGACAAACGACAGCGAGGATGGAAATGGATTGCAATATTGATTTTTGAAAAAATGTCAGGATGTCAGTTTTTCAAAGTTTCAATTTGGCTCGGAAATCTTTGAAATTTTGCAAACATTTTGTTGTAGTATGAAATTTCTTGAAAAATTGCTTTTTATCATTTAGTTAGAGTTTATTAAGTTCTTATTTCATAGATTTAGGGACCATTTCATGCATTTATAACAGTTTTGAGCAAATACGCCGGACAGTGTCCCTTTAATTTGAAGGACGAGAAGACTCTGCGGAAAAAAAAATACATGTTGACCTGTTTCTAGACATAACAACTAGATGAATGAATAATTATAAGCGATGAAACCTTCACGCAACGCAACATCAATAACTACACAAAGATAAAAACCACGTTCCTTCAGGAATGCTGGATTACAACTTTCCTGTTATAATCAAGAAGTGCACAACAGCATCCCCGATGAACACAAACATGGAGATGAATCCAAAAGCCTAAAAGAGAGAAAAATATCAATCAGTTTATGGACGGTTGAGTTACAAGGAAACCTGTTGAATCTAAATACAGAGATGAATCTAAAGCCAAATTTATACGTCGTATTTCAGTCGCGTCGAATGTAATTCAAGTCCCAGAAAACTCGCAGTGAAATCGCTTTAAACACAAACGGCAAAGTAGAAGATGTTCCTTCCAAGCTACAATAAGTGTATTTCAACGTAGTCGAATCAAGTAATACCAGCGAGATTTCTCTGAATTACAACGACGCGACTGAAATGCGACGTATAAATTAGGCCTAAAAACCTTTGAAGTGAAACATTTGAGTTCAAAGAAGGCGAGAATGAAGGTCGCGGCCATCATCGATATCCTGGTAGTCAACTATTTTGAGGACTAAGACAACTTTGGCCCGAAACAGAGAGATGTTATTATTATATTATTATTATTATGACACGGGGACGACAAAGCACTGTTGTATTGTTTCGACGAGGGTCATTGAGGGGACATTACGGGGGTGGAGTCCCTTGTAGTGTTAACACGAGGGAGGTATATAGGGCAGAGAGTCCGTTGTTAAGTTTACAGGGTGCTTAGTTTTTCTCTTGTTGTCGTGGGAAAACAGTCTAGTACCCAGGCTATCCCTTCCTGCTTACTCGATTTGATGCAAAATTTCATGACATCTCCAAATGACATAAAGCTGTTACATGGGTTATTCAAGTGAAACAAGTCGCGGCGACAAAACCGATGCGATCTCAAGCAACTAAAGGCTTGGAATTTAAAGGACGCTAGCAGAGATTTTAGCGACCTTCAGTCTGTCGAAATACCTATGTTAACCTGAGCGTACCATTAAGACTACCTAACATTTTGTCTTCTTTAGTGTCACGTGACATTTTTTTACAGATGACGTCACAAAATGAGTTTGTTAAAATGGGGAAAGGTTACACAAGAAAATTTTGAAATCTGTACGTTGGTATGGAATTTTTAAAACTTGCAGTGTATTTCCGCCTTTTAAGGTGATATCTGCCATTTATATTAAAAGATATTTGAGCAGTTATTAAGTCACGTGACCTATTTCACTTAATTGACGTACGGTTTCCTTTAGAACATGAACTTGATAAATGGCGGATTATTTAAACCCTTAGTACGGAGTCATAGAAGAGCGAACACAAGAGTTTTATTTAACTCACTTTCCTTCACTGTTTTGGTCTAAATTTTTCAATTATGATGGTCTTTAACAAGTAACGTGATCAAACTCGTGAAATACACGGACAATATGTTTTGACAAAAGTTTATAATAATTTTTACGATTGAAGAGACTTGCTGCAGAAACGTTGTCTTCTCGTCATGCCCCTGATGTATTAGATTTATGTTAATTTATGTTAATTATTAATTATGTTACACGTCAAAATAAAACTTACAGCTCCAGCGCTTAACGTGTCATGTCTAAACTTCCTGGCATTGTCAGCTAACAAAGCAGAACTGATCAGCAGAAGCAATACTACAACAGCGGCAAACACTAACACCTAACATAAAGGATGAACGAGAAGGTTGACTAGATCAGTTCATCAATTAATTACAGTTTACCGACACAACTACAATACTAGAGCAGTTTCCAATTGCGTGTCATAAAAGCAAAACAAAAGCAATTGCAGTGGCCAATCACAACAAACGCAACAGCAAAATGAACCAATGAGAACTCGAAGCAAATACACGTAGTCAGCGTCAAGCGCGGGAAAATTAACGCGCGTGACCATGTGGCGATTGGTTTTGCATCTGATTGGTTGAGTAGGTGGCGCCAGATTTTTAAACAAATCACACAGCGTGCGTAGTAAAGCAAAACCAAAGCAATTTCAAATTACTTTCGTTACTCAATTGAAAACTGCTTTACATGTACAGTCAAAGTTATAAAAGCGTGAACGCCAAAAATTATGTCTGGAATGTTGTGTTGTGACCAATCACATGCGAGATCTTTGAAACACAGAAACCACAGACATCAGTGAATGGTTTTCCATCAGGGCTATTTTTCAGGTTGAACCGACGGTAATTAGACTAATTTTACGTGGCGGCTTGCGGTTTGCTCTTGCGGGTTTCATCTCGCCTCTGATTGGTTGCAACACAATAAACATTCCAGAAAATATTTTGAGTGTTCACGCTTTTTTGACTCGCTCTGTAAGTAGATCTTCTAAAGCGATGTTTGACGGACGGACAGCTGAGTAATTTTGGTCCCTTGCTCATACATTTTCTTGAATTACCCCGCTAAACACGGACATACGACAGTGTATCGCGATCCACCTATAAGTTTTGCTTACGAGTGAGACGACATTATTTTGCGGTAATGTCGTCTTAAATGCGGGCCGGTGATTGGTTCTGAAGATACAGATTGGCACCGGGGCACTGAATTGGGTTCCTCACGTAAGAATCAAAATTCAAAAGTTTTCTTCGATGAACTCGTCGGCAATCCGTTTATATCTTGTCATTTGCTCATTTATGGAGTGCTTTATTCGCCAGTACAACTTTCTCAATCTAAAAGTTAGCGTATGGTGAGTATTAAAAGTCATTTATTTCTTGTAAGAGTTTGTTTACCGTTTTCACTTGCTTTCGCGATGTGCACGCGCTAAATTGTAAATCAACTTTTTCGGTGCAAAATTGGATTATTTTCCCATTTCATTGCTGTTTGGTACTTTAGCAAACTTTGTGGGACATGATTCTGAATTGTTTTTGTTTCCATAAGCAATTTATCGGCGAAAAAAGTCCGACTTTCTTCGAAACGATAACATGCTTTCGCGTTCAAGTATTCGTGTACATATTGTCGCGTATAGTGGGAATTTCTATTTCAATCAACAACAACTGATCTTAATTTTCCTTTTAATTTGTCCAAAAATGTTTGAATCGCGATACAAAACTAAATTCGATTTTGAGACGACATTACGGCTTTATAATGACGGCGTTGGAGAAAATATATTCCGTATATATTTTCTCCCAACTAGCCGTCATTATAAAGCCGTAATGTCGTCTCAAAATCGAATTTAGTTTATATTATTTCGTCCGTATTCATCATATAACGCAGTTTGACTGTATTTTGGCTGGAAGTGTCCTTGTACTTTTGCCACGGTTTCACGGCTTAGAGAGTAATGCAGGCCATGAGTTTTGTAATCCTATTCAAGCCTCGGATTTATATTCGTGCGATCAAGGATTTAGTTATTTGCAACTTGTACTGCGTTACTGCGTATGACAATGCTTCGTAACTACGAACAACCCTTCATTTACATTCTTAATCGCAGTTTTTCATATATTACTTATTTCACCGGTACACTTCCATATTGTTCTTGTCTGTTTAAGAACTGAATAGAAATTGGTGCGCTTGTTTACATATAGCTTGATAAAAACACGCCGGAGAGAAAGTTTTGGAGAATTCTAAAGTTTATATAAACCCGAGCCGCAGGCGAGGGTTCACATAAACCAATTTTGTTTGTTACATTATTGTGTAAACTTGGAATTTAACTCGCCAATATCCTGCAGCAAAGCCGCCTGCTGTACGTATAGCAAGTTCCTGTTTAATCAGGTTAAACCAGTTTCTACGTGACAATCTGAGACGCGTGGTTGCTAAACCTTCAAATAATCTCAACTTACCGGAATATTCCAGTTAATATTGAGGTTGATCTTTGAGATCAAATTCAAGGCAAATAGGACAAACACAGCGATTACAAGGAGCCATGACATAATGGTGACAAAGAGAAAGAAACTCATTTCTCCCCAAGTTCCATAGTAACGTATGCTGCCGGCCAAAGCAAATGCTAACATCAAAGTGAACTGCAGTGAAGAGGAAAAAATAAGATAATATTAAATGCCTCACATGGCTCATAAACACATCCAGATCAATTATTTCGGTAGAGATGCCATAATTTACTTGAAGGATTTCCGATTCATATTATCCAATCAAGAAACAGCTCGAGCGCTGACGAGTACTGCAAAAGTGTCACGTTAACATAGCGCAATGAAGATACGTCATGATGTTGCTTGGCAACTTCGGGACGAAAATCGCGGGCTCAGTCCCGTCTCGGAGACGGGATTTCAGCTTCAACTTCTACTGGCTCCCCCTGACTGTACAAATGTTATTAATTCTTGGTAAACTTCGAAATTGAGGGATATCTCATTATAGTAGTTTCCTAAGGCAGAAACCTGAACACCAAAGGGGTTATAATAAATTACAGAACAACGAATTGGGACTGATGCCGATAATACGGGAAATACCGTAATATATAGTTAATGAGACCCTGTTGTTCCATACTTTAAGGGATTAAAAACCCCACCCACACGGGGAGGAGCAGTTCTCACAACTATAATTTTAATCCTTCTTCCAGCTGCGCTAAAGGGGAGCCGATGCTAGTCCCAACTCACCCCTGTGCTGGGTAGACACAACAAACCAAAGAGAGATACTGATTATGGTGGCAAAACTGGTGGTGAAAAGGGGAAAAGGTGAAAAGGTGGGGGGGGGACTTGAAAATAAAAATAAGCAACAGACATTACTTGCCAACAGTGAACCCTTGATTGTACTTAAAACATCAATATAAACTGCAACATTTATATAAAAAATGGAAATGAACTGTCTATTAAATAATAGAATATCATGAAAACATTACAAAGATCACTTGACCCATAGCATGCAATGGCGGATCCAGACCTGTTTATAAGATACTTATTGATCTGCTAAAAAGGAGGGGTATTACTTAAATAGAGTATATATTATAGGTTTATTTTGCAACTTTGTTTGTGATTAAATTTTTGGCAAGAAAGAGATTGAGGGGGGGGGGGGGGGGGTACCTAAAATACCAGAGGTGTATGGAGGGGGGTCTTGAAAATTTTGCCATTTAGACAAGAGGGGTGCTACTGCGGGCTAGTTTCTCATCAGTCCCCCCCCCCCCCCCCCCCTTCCAACCCCCAACAAGTTTTTGTGAATTCCGGCTCCATAACGTCTTGACTGACCTGTCATGCCTGTTTATGGCATAAAAGAGGTTACTGGGTGATGATTTGTCACTAAGTAATAAGCTTCTTGAGCTTATAAGAGCTTGGACACAAAATCGCATTTCGGTAATTCTAATTTTAGTAGCCTGATATATCACTGTAAAGCTCGATCTGCCAGTTCAAGCATGACTTACTTCCGTTTAACCCCAAAACAAGAATTTTCGAAGAAAATATAATCGGGCTTTTTCTTATCAAGCAAGAAAGCAGTTTTACTTGCTTTCTTGCTTGAAATCTATCAGATTAGTCACGGCAGTCACGCTGAAGTCTGATGTTTGCGTATAGTGCCTACTGTCACTGAATTTTCTTGACTCTGAGCAGTCTTTGAAGATCATTCCTCAATATAAAGCCAGAGTTGAATAAGAGGAAAAAACACGACAACATAGGTACGAATCGTTGTTGAACCATGAATCGCAGAAGTTCCGCGTTGCACCATCATCATTCGCAGCTATTCTAGTCACAGTTCGACAAATTGCGTGAGTCAAAATGTGATATTGTGACGTAATGGTTGTTATTTATAAATCTTCTGCGTACAAGGAAGTGAAATGTTGCACCAACACGACAAAGTAATGTACTTCACACTAAATAAACAGCAGAGTATTCATGTTCAAATCAAAAGTAATAGCTTGATATGAAATTTGACCTAACGGCGACCCTGGTTTATCACAGACGTTGCGAAATCTCTTCAAGTCACGGTTAGACGTGACTTATGTGACCCCATGACGTAATCGTCCTTATTTATAAATCTGCATTTCTCAGCAAGTTTCTGTTTTTCTCAGAAAATATACGGAAAAGATATTATTTCACACAAAATGACAATTATTTAACAGGACAATATTCATAAAATATCATTTAGGCAAAGGACGACCCTGGCGAAATGTAACGTAACTTGATACAAAAAATTTGATCTAATAGTTCCAGAGTCAAGTCACGATTCGACGTGACCCTATGACGTAAACGTCCAAATATAAATCTGCACGTCTCAGCAAGTTTCTGTTTACATAAATATGCGAGTCTGAACAAGTTTCTGTTTTCCTTTACGGAAAAGAAATGTATTTCACACCAAAACAAACAGGACAATATTCATGACCCTGGCGAAATGTAACGTAGCTTGATAAAAAATTTGATCTAATGGCGCTTCTAGTAAGTGATGTACGTACGCAACTCACAGACAATCTCTTCAAGTCCCGATTCGACGTGCCCCTATGACGTAATCGTCCAAATATAAATCTGCACGTCTCAGCAGGTTTCTGTTTACATAAATCTGCGAGTCTGAGCACGTTTCTGTTTTCTTTTACGGAAAAGAAATGTATTTCACACAAAACAAACAGGACAATATTCATGACCCTGGCGAAATGTAACGTGCTCTTAGTGTGTCCACCCGGTAGTGAGTACAATGATTTAATATTTTGACGAGTCAAACTCACCGACATTGCGAAATCTGTATGCCGCTCCGATGTGTTTACGCGGTCCTAAATTAATCAGATTTATTTGGACCAGTCCAACTTTCACATGTACATAGGCTCGATTTTCGCCGCTCTCTCGAGTCCGGGCTTTGTTCTTCCCCGAGAAAATTTTTCACAAGGCGAATATATATATTTACTGACTCTCCCCTAGCTCTCCTCCTAGCACTTTGGCGGAGTAGAGGTATAAGGTGAATCACGACAAAAAAAAAAAAAAAAGCTATTTTACTAACCGCGGTTAATAAGTCTGCAGTGCAGGTATATATATTTTTTTTTTGGGGGGGGGGGGGGGGGGGGGAGAGGGAGGGGGAGAGTGCAAGGAAAAATACCCATTCCCTGTCCCCGGCTTCCCACCATCTTTCATTCGCCCAATTACCTTCTTAGTTTTACGATTCCAAACGCTCGAACGAAATCAATCTATCACTTGCCCGATGCACTGTGGGTAGAACGATGCTTTAGAGTAATCAATTTTCAAAAGCTTTAGAAGATAACAACTCTCGCAGAAAATTGGTTAATGAAGTTATTCATCAGATTGCAAAGGTCTACTCCTGGGCCCTACTTAGCACTGTGCTTGGCTCGATTTCAAGCCGTTTTGTGACATGTCAGACCACTGATGACAACCAGTCTCCCAACTGAAATGGCTGTAAATAAAGCCAGGACGACATCAAGTGCCGTGATAAAGTACTTACAAATTCGACGATCTTCAGTATTCCAGGAATTGACTTGATATACGACATGGTCAGTCCTATGTCCCCTCCAGCAGCAGCACCACCGCCAGAATTTTCCGCGGGGGCTGGGTCGGAATTGCTTGCATCGTCTGGGTTTTCGGGATCTGCCATCTAAAAAAAACATATGAGATTAAACTTAGTGTGCTTTTCCAAAATGAAAACGGGGCCTGGGAACGAAACTTTACAAAAACTCGCTCATGGATTAAGGTGACTCCCTATGGTTTTATGACCGAGCGCGCACTGTTGACGAAAGCTTTAGTAACTGCGCGCGCTCAAAGGAAAATCCTCGAACCGCGCGTGTTTTTCTGATTTTTATGACGTCAGCATGGCCAAAAAAGTCAATATTAACCTTGGATTTTCTCGCATTTCCTTCGGTAAATTTTTTTGAAAACTCGCACAATTCAAGACAGAAACGCTACCTATCACATGACTGTTTCTTGAAGAAATTTGTCAGAGCAAGTAAGTTTTATTGTTTAAAATAACAAATGAGGTAATATTGGCAAATTCGTCTGAAAAACCACAAGGTTTTCCCCCTCCAAAATGTCAAGCAAACTCAGTTTCATAAGATGGCAAAATTTAAAGAAATTTCACCGAAGGAAACTAAAAAAAATAAGGAATAAAGATAAAATATAGCAAAAATGTGCCATTCATTAGATGCTATGTTGCCATGACAACGGCCTCCACGAAAAAAGTAACAACCTATAAATAACTGTAATTATATCAGTTTCCTTAGTGGTAAATATCGGGAACGAAAATCAAAGACAAAATAACTGGAGTTTCCTTTCTAACTCATGTCAGTTAGTGTAGGTCATTGGTAAATATTCTAGGGAGCTCTGCTTGAATTCTCGGTTATTTGTCGATAGTGTGAGAACAACATAAAACAGACAACTGTGTTGGATAAATCTGGCCACGGTTGTGGCAGGTTTAATGAAATCAAAGCTAACAGAATCACAACACAGCGATATATGTAAACAGATTAACCTATTGAATAAAAATGGGGCGACAAAAATACGCCATAAAATAGACTACTAAGTAATATATCATGAATGAAAAATAATAATACAGTAAAAATAATAATAATAACCCGTTGGTAGGTGAGAGGGGAGGAGGCGGGAAGGATTTAACTTCGCGATTTGTCTAATCTGATGGCGAGGGAAAGAAGGAAGAATAGCACGGGTAATGAACCCTATACCTCTAACCTCATTGGCTAGATTTACAGAACCTGGTACAACCTGACCCAACGGATTATCACGGGAGCACCATGCCTTGACATAAATTACATTACGTCTGACCATAATGTCTGGTTATATTTTAACCCTATCCAGACGGGGGGTGGGGGGGATCTGCCCGCCGAGACTTTGATCGTTAATAACATTTTTAATATTGAAGTAAAAGCCGCCAAACTTTTCGACTTTACCGAAAATTTATCTGGAACAATTTGATATGACATATTATTGCTCACGGAACTTGCTGTTACCATGGCAACCATATTTTGACAGGCATGTTTTTTCCAAATTTGGAATTTTAATAACTTTTACCATTTATGGTCATTTTAGCATTCTTTTATTGGTTTTGTGTACTTTTGAGACATTTTTGGTGTTTCTTTTGACGTTTTGGAAAAATCCGGAAATCCAAGATGGCGGCTGTTCGGAAGTCATACCTTAATTTCTACGTCATATGACGTCATCATCTCGTGTTTCATACGTCACAATCTTGGAGAAACGGAGCCCTCCCCCCCCCCCCCCCCCCCCGGTCGGAAAAGACAAAAAACGCCCGGTCTGAATAGAGTCAAAATTAGACACAGTTTGTTTCTTTTCTTTCCTTTTGAACTCGTTTTCCTTGCTTGGAATCTTTGATCTTAACGATGACATCGAAAACTTTTAAAAGTAACTCGGTTTCGAAAACGTAAAATCACGAAAATTTAGTGTCGCGCGATATGCGTATATACTGATCGACCTTCTAATAAAATTGGCAAGCCATCGCGAAAACTTCCTCTCGATCATACAAGTCTCAGTCATTGAAACAATACGTCGAAGCAATACGTATTTCACAAATCTTGAGCTCGTTGAATACATCACCGCTAAATACTCTGTCAACTGAAAGCCAAAAATATTTCGCCATACAATTCGATATCCAAATTTTGAAAATGAAACGCATGCATGTGTTTGAATCTCGAGAGCTGAATTAGCTGAAGCTACATGTATTGGTAAAGCGATCTTTTGACGATATTTCCTCAGTTATTGCCCCCGAGGAGGCAGAATAGTAGTCCCCGCGTGTGTGTATATATATATATATATGAAGAAAATATAAAAATAAATATATATATTGAAATATATTTAACAATTATTCGCCGAAGTGGAGGTGGATAGTGGTGGATATTTACCGAGCCGCTTCGGCGAGGTAAATATCCACCACTTTTCACCGACACTAAGGTGAATAATTGTTTTAGTATATACCAAACCAGTGAAATAGCTAGCTCCAAAATTATAGATCTATTTTACCGCGAAAAATTGGAAAAATCCTTTAAAAGTGGAACCCTACGCGCGACCAAGGACAGCGCAGGAAAAGTCACATGACAACATCAGGCGATCAACATGTCTCGTATGTTGGACTTTGACGATTTCAAGGGGAAAATTATTTTTTTTTCCGTTGTTACTGATAGACCAAAAGCGACGAGTTCTATTTTCTCGTATTTTACAAGTTCTGTCAGTTTCTATTGCCTGAGAAACTGATGTTGAAGCTGCAAGTGCCGTTATAAACTGAACAAGATGGTCACGATGCTGCCTATAAACCGAAGACGATTTCGTAATTCCAGTTCAATTATTTCTCACATGTGACTGCATCCACCGTCTGATGTTACTGCTTTTAATTTACCGGAGGGGAGAAGCCGTAAAGTTTGGAGAAGCCACAGCATTTGGGCAGTTCTTGATCATGATACGGCAACAAGAATATTTTCTAGCGTAGTGAGACCGAGATTTGTCGATCCGAATACAAAACTAAAATCGTTGGCAGGTTTGAAACAATTACAGGGACTTCTTGCTTTTTGAAAGACACTGCTGTATTCAGGATTTCAGGTAGGAATTGCATTTTAAAGTTAGTTGGACTGGACAGCATTTGAAACCACTTCAAAGACTTAACTGTTCGAAATTATTTACAACTGAGCGTTGTCATGTTCTTACTCTAGCTATTTTCTCGATAGTAAACAAAACATTTTGTACGACATTTTTGGCGATTTTATTTAGTAACACGACTAAAATTGCTGCTAATGAACACCTCTAAATATCTTTAGGTATTTTTGATAACACACAGACGTGCAGCGGCCTCGTTTATGGAATTGAAGTAATTTCTGCTTTGATCAAAGAAGCAAAACGCCGGCCATTTTGTTTTGCTCGGAGGTGAATAGCAAAGACTATTTACCTCCGAGCTAGCCAATCAGAACGCGCGAAAAGCACTATTCACTGGTTTGGTATATACTAATGATATTTGGTTGGTTCAGTGGCCTAGTGGTAAGGCATCTGTCCGGTAACCAGGAGACCCGGTTCGATTCCCGGCTGAGCCACATTTTCACTCATTTCTTTGTTGTTACGATTTCTGTTCCAAAACTATACAATTATATATATATATATATATATATATATATATATATATATATATATATATATATATATATATATATATATAAACGTAAACTTGTGAGAAGTCTCTCAAACAATGCTCATCTTCTTGTCTTCAACTGGAGGATCACTTGAGCGATCATGGAAACTTGAATGCGGTTGTAAGTAAAGGCTTGAACTGTAAAGGTCAAATCTCCAACTCCAGTTTAGATGTTTAGCTTTTAATTCTAATTTTTTAATTATATTTTTATATATATATAGTCCAGTTCGAAGATAAAACCAAAGACGGACAACCTTTGATATGTAAAAATTTAAAAAACTTTACTAAAACGTTTCGGTCGTTTGACCTTCATCAGTTGTACCTGATTGGTACAACTGATGAAGGTCAAACGACCGAAACGTTTTAGTAAAGTTTTTTAAATTTTTTACATATCAAAGGTTGTCCGTCTTTGGTTTTATCTTCGAACTGGACTATTATTAACCCACCAAAGCTTGGACTGTGTATCTCGTTGGGATCCCTATTGGTATGACATCTTCCGTTGGCTCAATAAACTTCTTAACCGTTCTATATATATATATATATATATATTATATATATATATTTTGAAAATAGCAGAGTTTTTGAAAACGGGTGTATATGTATATATATATATATATATATATATATATATATATATATATATATATATATATATATATATCTAAGTGGATTTGAAAGAACGTGGCCGCAGAAAATTGCACCATTTTGACCATTTTGGCGCTTCTTTCCTTTTTTGTCGTTCAGAAACTACCTCCAAAGTAGAATCGTCACAAAATTACTTTGACATGCAACCCATGGACAAAGGATAGATCTTCGCAATCATGCATCCGGTTTGGAAATCGAACGAATTCCGCTAAAGTTACGCCAGAAGAAACCTGTTGAACTTTTGGTGCAAAATCAGTGCCAAATTGGGCTCACACACCATTCTTCCACATTCATTTCTTGGCTTCCTGAAAAGGTTAGTTCAAAACTTTTTCAGCTGATGGAAAGCGCATACGAAGCCGAAGATAGCAAGAAAAGAAATGGAGAGAGAGAGACAAAAATAAAAGGGAGGATGAAGAAAGAAATGACAATGGAAACCTTTTTTTTTTTTTTTTTTAAGTCCAAAGTAACACAAGCTTGCACCAAGGATAATTTGAAACCATTTCACTCTGAAACGATATAAACATCTTTCCGGCGTTCACAAATACGGGTTCTTAGCTAAGGAAATGCCAAATTTGGCCAAAGAGACAACCCCAAAACCACTTTTTTGAGCCCAAAACGCGTTTTTCGCTCATTTTGCTGAAATTTTCTCCGGCCACGTTCTTTCAAATCCACTTAGAATATATATATATATATATATATATTATATATATATATAATATATATATAATATATATATATATATATATATATATATATATATATAATATATATATATATATATATATATATATTACACATACACCCGTTTTCAAAAACTCTGCTATTTTCAAAATATATACCTTTTGTTTCTTCATCACCCAACAAAGGGTAGACAAAAGGTTTTATATATTTATATATATTTGAAAATAGCAGAGTTTTTGAAAACGGGTGTATATGAAGAAAATATAAAAATAAATATATATATTGAAATATATTGATATATATGTTACAGTATGCCAATGAATCTCGATTTGACAAAACTGGGCGCGCGGGGTGGTATCGGGTAATTTTTCACCAGGGCCGAAGGTGGTATTGGGTAATTTTGGCACGAGGTCGGTTCGCTTCAAAAGTTCGCTTCGCCGCCGTTCGTCTGAAGAAAATTTGCAATTCAAAGGTGAGTATCTTGCATTACAGTGATTTCTTTGAATATAAAGGTCATTCAACAGTACCGGATAGAATTGTTCGGTACACAACTTGATTTTGTCACACACTAATCAACAACGGGGTCGACAGACTCGATCCAAAAATCTGCTAGACGCTGTCTGATATAAATATTAACTGTATTTCCTAGTGTATATAAGCTTAAGACATTGGTGTAAGAGGTTAAGCCTCAGAACGCGTACGAATAGTGAATAGAACGGAACGGAATTGTGAGTGTAAAGAACTGTGAATCTACGAATAAACGCATTTTATAACTTGGAAAGATACAGTCCTCATTTGATTGTGAACCAGCATCGGGAGATATTCCCGAATTAACAGATGCAAACAGATCATAATCTCAAGTCAAAAAAGTAAAACCCAGTCAAAAGGATCAGCATATTTTCAACAAACTTCATTGTTCAGTATAAATAAACCCAGATCGTTATTTATCTGAATAACTGAGTTTTGTTCCATTTTGTGTTATTTCAAGGATTGAACGATCAGTAAGTTGCTGTACACCATTGATCATTATAAGCTACATCACAAAATCTACTTAAAAATGTCCGAAATATTTCTATAAACAAAACGTAATATCATCAAATGGCGGGGGCAGATATAGTGAGAACTATTACTAGTATAACATACAGATCGAGTCTTTAAAATCACGGTCGCGTGACCCGAGTGATCGATCGCGTGAGAAAATGACAAATGTCGTCAGAGTTGGTAACGCTATTGGCAATTCTGTTTCCGAGAAAACTTCGTTTGACATACGGAAGAAAAATAGATATAAATATTAGAAAGCTACATTGGAGTACAATTTGTAGAAATGGTCAAAAACATCACAGACCATCGTTATCCAAAGACATTCTCTTTGTTTTGTAACCGTATGAGCTCTCCCAAGCCTCGATATGATAGCAACGATCGCAGTCGCAACGATCGCTCGTTGCGATCACATGGAAATTAAACCTACACCACTCTTGCGATCGTTGCGACTGCGATCGTTGCGATCATATGGAAACCAGGCTTAGAAACATTTTTATTCCATATATAGTATCTAAACATTTCTTTACCAATATACGGTACTCTTGCTGCTTCGTAAAGTACAATATATTACTGTATTAAAAATAGAGTGCATTTTATATGCCACAGACCGCAGATCAGCTATCGCTCGGTAGTTGTATCATAGTTAGATAAACTACGTACAAGCTACTTTCAATTCAAAGGAATAACTGTTCGGCAAAGATTGTAGCCTCCTCGAAACATCACTTCGTAAACAACAATGGTCAACAATCAAATTAAAACATCTTCAATCCCGAGCATAAGAAAATTATAGCTTGCAGCCGTCGTTACAGTAATGGTCATATTCTCTTACCTTAATATTCCAGGCTTATTTCCCCTTGTGAGGCTTTTATGGGGTACCGTTCAGCGAGAAACTTGCTGTGTAGAATTCACAGCTACACTATAGTGGGTGTTGCCCTGCTGTCAACCGTTGTGCTAATACGCCAGACGTGTCAGACGCACATTGAAAGCCTATTGACATTCAGTTCTCGGAAAAACCTGAATAAGTGACACTATTAGTCATGCTTCAGATCCATTTATGTGACCGCTTATCAATCCCACGGGGTGAGTCAAATCAGCTCTGGAGTCAAATATGATCGTGCTTGAAATTGACCGATACAATTACGTATAAAAAAAAATATGAAACCTACAGGGGTTTTTTATTTAATCATGTTTCGACCATGCGAAACGGCTCTTTTTTTCCCATTCATTTCAGTGGAAGCCAAGTTATGGAGAAGACCAGGACTGAACTTTTCTCTCGCTTCTGACTACGATTTCCACCGCTCGATCCGAGAAAAATGAGGGACTACTCGTAGTCTATCGTTTCTGCAAGGAAGCCCGCATTTACGTCATAACAGCTTATACTAGTAATACGTGACTCGATAAGCGAAGTGGACCTGTTCCCTCTGTAGTCCGCATTGATATTACGATGAGTATACGGTTTATCGCACTGCTTATTTCCCGGCCTCAGAAAAACGTTTGGAGTTCAAATCTTTTGTCATTTTTCCTATTTTATCCTTCGAAAGGAATTCGTCTTTGACTTTCATCAATATTCCTGAAATTGCTTCGCACGAGGGTGAAATGTTAACGCCATTACAGATGCGCGATACTACGGATGAATGCTTAGTCCAGTCCCTGAACTCTCTCTTAACCCCGCCCATAGGGACTGGAACCCAGCGGAAAAGAGAGAGTCCAGCACCACTTGCATGCGCATGCGCCATTTTTTCCCCCCCCCAAATCAGGGGAAAAACACCATATTTGGTAGTCTCTGATTTGTTTATAGCGGCTTTCAGATATATAATGACGGCCAGCTCGATGAAACGTTAGAAGCTATTGATTTTACTTTCAGAAAAAATGTGGAGTTAACTTTGTTTCGAGCTGAAGAACAGCTAAGCGATTTATGCTGTAGTGTCAGGAGAAGATGTGGCAACGTGTGTGATTTTTTTATCCCGGCTTTGGGCTTTGGGAAGCCTTGTTGAATTTTAGTTCGCTGGTCTTATTGAAATATTTATTCCCTTAAAATTAAGCTTATGGAAGATCAGCTGAAAGAAATTAGTAGCTTTGGAAGCATTTGCCAGAAGCTTCATGCAGGACTTTTAGAGGAATAGTTTCATTTGTTGATCTCGTCTCCCGAGAGTTTGAGAAAGGAAAGATACGAGTTCAGCTGCTGAAATTACAAAGGAAAATTCAAAGTCTGGCCATTGATGAATGCTGCAATGGTTAGTACACTTGTTGTTATTTTCTGACTTTGTACAGTGAGGACTGGATCGTTCAGTCTTTTGACACTGATTATGGAGAGCGTGAATGCAAAATTATACTAAGCTTACACAAATTAAGCGTTTTCGTTTTGTGGAAACTTCCTTCGAGTTCAAATTAGCCTGAAATCAGGCTCCTGAAGAAAATTTGCGAGCGAAGCAAGCCGAGTCGCTGCAGAATGAAAGCGACGGAGGCTCCGTCGCTTTCGTTCTCGCCCCAGGCAGCGACTCGGCTCGCTTCGCTCGCAAATTTTCTTCAGGAGCCTGATCTCAGGCTAAAATTTAATAAGTCACTTGATCTAGTGAACATATGTAAGCCTATCTTAACTTTATTTGCAATGTAAGCTTATGTATAAAGCTTAATAAATAAAACATTTTGCAGAAAGGCACTGTTTAATTTTTTTATTTCAATTTTATTTTGAACAGAACCTGACAACATAGCTGTGAGGTTCTTTAATATGACTTTCATGTTTTCATTTGTACTATATGCAGCTGTTACTAAACACTTCAGACATTTATTTCTTGAGATCTGTATTACTAGCACATGTATTATTCTCTCAAGTAGAATTCAAGACCTGCCTTCTTTCCAATGCAGACAATTTTTGTGAAAATTATGACTGTATAAGCTTATATGGTGAGCTTAAGTTCTACTTATGTGTGGTGACAGCATGTTAAAATTTAACTTTATTTATTTTTATACATAACTTTATATGTATACAATCCAGCTCTAAGGTTCTTATACGTGTAACTTCATGTTTTTACATTATGTTCAGCTTATACTTAACATTTGAGACATTCCTTTCTTAAGAAATATCCTGGAAGGGGGGGGGGGGGTGGTACTCTATTACTCTGTTAAGTATACGTATTACTACTGCAAAATCCTATTCAAGCAACTATCCAATTATTTCCCAAATTGGACAACACAAGTTCCCATGCTCAATATAATTAACACGTAATATGACTACGTACTGTCCAATTTGGGAAATAATTGGATTAAAAAAATTCCTCTGACTGCCAAATTGGACTCGTCCTACAGCCTCGTCCAATTAAGCAGTCCTCAGAATTTTTATCATCCAATTATTTCCCAAATTGGACAGTACGTAGTCCTATTACATATACAAATGTTTGGGTGGGGGTGTTCCTCTGGGACTCTGAAACCCTTATACCAGAGCATGTTCAGTTGCATTTTGAAATCCTGTTCTAGACTAGACACCAAAAATCCCTATCCTATCGTGGCAGACTCGCTATTTTTCAGAAACTCTTTCTATTATGAGAGTTGCGCTATTAAAGTCACCATAATGATTTGTATTTCCATTTTGTATAGGGCTCTTTCAATTCCAATTAAGTGTCAATTCCTAGACTAAATTTGTCATACCACTGAACAGTTGATTCAGTTCCCAGTAAATGATACCCTATTCTAAACCAAAACTCTCTGATTTTTATACCCTATCCCAGGCTAAACTGCTTGAAAACCATACCCTTCACAGCGGCACATACCCTTATAGCTTATGTATGTAAGTGCCCCCACCCGGGAGAAAATATAATACATTACATGGGTGAGGACAAAACATGGACCCAGTCCAAAAGGGGGTCCATGGACCACTAAGTACACTGTATGGACCCGGTCCATGGACCCCATATTTTTCTTACCCCAAAATAAATAATAATAAATAAAAGGTAACAATAAATTATTGAGCTAATCAGCCCTCATTTCAGCTATGAAACATGAATGTGTAACAAAATAAAACAGCAGGATTTAGAAATACAATGTAACAAATATAAATATTTCCTCCAAGTCAGTCATTCTGTGGCTGCCCAAGAGTAACATGAGACGGGTGTTGCGACCCACTGGGTAAAAAAACCAGATGTATGACGATTTTGCCGGACCCACAGTCAAATGGCTCTATTCTAAACTCCTTCTAAAAATACAGCATATTGTGACAGACTGGATTTATAGAGAACAGTATATATACACAAACGTCAGAAGAACAGTAGGGATTGTGTTAGGCCTGTCACTTCCTTTTAATATTTTCGCAGCTAAAAGCTATTAGCTCTTTGTTTATTTTTTATATTTTTGTGGGCCGAAAACTAGGGGGGCCGAAAACTAGGGGGTCCAATGCACCGGGTACATGTATAGTGTGCTGAAGTGATCCATGCACCTAGTCCATATAATATGGACCTGGGTTCCATGTTTTGTCCTCACACAAATTGCTGTATTTGTTATTATTTTCCCAATTGGAATGTCAGACTTGCCTTCTTGCCTCTAAATAATTTCCACATCCTATATGTAAAGATAATTGTTGGCTGTATGCCTTAATTACTATAACCTACCTAAAGAAAGTTCAATAATTGGTGTACCAATAATTATGGCACTTACTGTCTCTGCCACTCATGATGAAAGAAATGGCAGTTTTTCAGTAAAACAAGGGAACAAGTACAAGTTGATATATAGCTGTTAACAAGGGAACAAGACTTAATTAGTACAAGTTGATTTAAAATTCCGGTCTCCAATAACTGTCTGAGCCTGCGGTTTTCATCCCAAAAATGCTAAGCATATCCTGATGGCATGCCAACTTTTGGAGTAACCAGTAACTCTTGTGAGCACTTGAACAAAGATTTGCCAAAAACAGCACTTGTTCCCCCGACTGTTATATTGGTACTGCTGTTGTAAAGGCAAGCAGCAATTACAACCAAAAGAATCATGTACAAAGTGAACAAAGGAAAATTGTGCCTATTAATGACCTCAAGAATAAAGAAGGAAAGCATCAAAAGTACATGTGTACATGTATTGTTTTCTGAGAAATGACTATGCTATGATTTTTGAATATTTTCTTCAAAAAATTAATGTGGAATTCAAAATCTTGTCAATAATATTACATGCATGTTCACAAACATCACCAATGATATCACTAAGAAATCTATCATCAGCCATTTTGTAATACTGAGTGTCAACTTTGAGTAGTCACTGCTACAGTAGCATTTAGTATGAGCATAAACTGTCCTGATGTGTCACAAATCATTCACTTCTGATCACCATCTACAGTGTAGTCTTTTGAACAGTATGGGAAAGGGTGTGAAAGAGATCTAACAAAGAGTTTGAAATCTACTCTGCCAAACAGAAATAATAATTATATGTGATCTAGAGTAAGTGAAATCATACATCACAAACACTTCTGATTTAATTTTTGCTTCTTAAGTTATTTTGGAGAGGCTGATGCAAAGAAGGAAATGTAAAATTTATACATAACCAGACGTACTGGAAATAATTATTGTTGCAACATTTGGGATCAAAGCGATGGAATTTATGGAGATTGAAGAACATGTGCATACAGGTGTAAACTGTCAGCAGAAAGTGAATGCCATAGTTTTACTAGTGGACATAAAAGAAGCATCACCAAATTCAGAGAATTGCAAAAAAACCCTGCAAGGATCGCTTCTGAAGCGATCCTTGCGGTTCACTTTACACATGTAAATTTTATATTTTAATTAGGTCATAATTTTATCCAAAATATGACAATTTCAAAGATCCCTGGCCAAAATAATGTTATAACAAAAATCTACCACTCCACCAATCTAGTTGCTTTGTTATCTGTTTATTATTATAAGCAGTTATAACCGGGAGGTACAGTATAAGTAAGTTCCTATATTTCTTACTTTTAGAATGTAATATTCCAGAATTTCAAATATTTTTACAAGCAAATGTTCAAATATAGTGCCCAATTTGGCCAAATAACCTTACAATAACGCTAAAAAATTATCCTTTATCTGGAAAACAAACCGTGCACAATAAGCAACAATTGTATTCTACACACCATTAAACAGAGCTATCAGCTCTGATCACAATCCAGCTCAGAGGCAGTCAGCCACAAGGAATCATACCGAATAAAACACCATATCGAGTTGCTTTCTTGCAATGCCGCTTTGAAATTACGGTTCGGGAGATCGTGGAACAGCCCAAGTTGAATTACTTAACAATCATATGCCATCTAATCCATGAACATATCGGCAAAGAGCTTTACAATGATACCAAACGTTAACTTCACGAGCTCCTATATACAGCCGCCATCTTGTTCGTAGCCGTCATTTCCATGCCTCGCGTGTCGTAGCCTGAATCTGAGCTGCCAAAATAATAGGCTTAAATCCCAATTTGCTGCAATTTGTTCTTAACATTTTTAACGATTCCTTGAGCTCTAAAATAGGTAATTTTCCATTACATGAGGTGATCTACATGTAGGATCTGCGAGAATAAAAATTGTGATTGGTTCGTTCTGAGCATGCGCATGCAAGTGGTGCTGGACTCTCTCTTCTCCCGCTGGGTTCAGACCCTGTATAGGGCGGGGTAAAGAGAGAGTTCAGGGACTGGACTAATGAATGCTCGGATATAAATTTCTACGCTCGCGCTACTGAATTTCATGGGCTTACATTTCTGGCTATAGCGATGGTAGAGATAGGTTCTCGGTAACATTTGGTCGATGGCTAGTTGGGTTGGCTTCGACCGGGTTAAATAGCCTTTGGAAGTCAGCCTGCTAGAAGTGCGCGAACAAATTCTAGACGGAGTTCTTGAGCAATGGCTCTCAGTCCCACTTTACTTCGTTCGCTTGAGTTTACATCCACCGTCTTTTTCGTATTTTCTCGACGATCGCTCTAGAATGGTATAGTATACCTTTCTCTAAATCTGGGGTGTTACTGCAACGGCCAATAACGCACCTGGAAGGCGTTTCTACACACTTTTCGAATGTGTATCGCATCTTCCTGAAGGAAATGAGTGGACGCGAAGGATCAAAGGCTCCTGAGTTGACGTCACTAGCCGCTAAATTCATTCCCAGTCAAAAACGCGGCCGTGAACAAAAATGGCGGCGTTTTTGGTCACTTTGCCGGGGCACAGAAAATCGAGGATTCAACCAAATCCAAAAAAAATTTCGCAGTTAAGTTTCAAATAACAAGTACATTTATTTAAGCGAATAAAAATGTTTGGGGTTAGTTGCACTTTAACTTCACGACTGTTTTGCATTGTTTCAGTTTAGAAACGAAACGTGAAACAAGAAGGAACTTGAGAAAGAACGAGCAGGAATCCCAGTCCGAAATTTAAAAGCCGAGCTCGGTAAGTGAAAATATGGAAAACACGCCTGTTTGGCGTATTTTTACATTAAAAATTGCTGGCTTACCTTCATTCCAAACATTGCTTTGATTATAGTACGAAATCTATAAACGGCTTTCCGACTGCGCTGAAATACTAGTGAATTATTAAGCTTAAGCTTATATGTTTTTCTCTTCACTTTTCGATACGATATTTCGCTTGCCATGTTTCTCGTCCTAGGAAATTAAAATGTACAGAGGGAAATTGAATTTCTCCATTTGAATCTAGGCGATTTTATGTTTCTAATAGTGTCAGTATTGCTTGCGAAGTATAATAATATAAATCGTCACTGCACATTGTGCATCTTTGAATTAAAATTCCCAGTCCCAAAGCTGAGCTCAATAAACAAACAAACGATTTTCACAAGCTTTTCTTTAGGCTAAAATAGTACGAAATCTTCCAGCTTTTACTGAAATACTGGAAAGGTGCCTAGTGAGTTGTTATCTCTTCTCGTTTCGATACGATGTTTTGCTTGCCATATTGTTTCTTGTCCTGGGAAATTAAAATATTAATATAAGCGCTTATGCACCAGTCAATATAAACCCCCGCACCCCCCCGGCCGGGACATAGCGGGGCATTAGCGGGGAATTTGAAGTGATTTTACGACACTGAGAGGCACGGCTACAGGGACTTTTGAAAAGCTTTTGAACTTCGTACAAAATCAGCCGGGGCATGGAGCAGGGCATTTTCCTCTGATGGCGGAGAGACTGGCACGATAATTTTCAGAGAAGACTGGGTCGAGATATTGGACTTGAGAAAGGGCTGTGGGGACGAGAATGACTCCGTGAGTGTGGCCTGGTACATGTACTTCAATGTTCTATCAGAACATGTTAAACAGAGACTGTCTCATTGGCCAGTATACCATGCACAGTGTGTGGGCGTTCAAGCTCCTCAGTGTTCTACCGCATGGCGATGCGATGACTGTGGAAATGAATGTCGATCTGTATCACCATTTTTAATATTTTTAATAAACGTTCTTGTTTTGTACAGTATCTTTGTTTTTTGCTAAAATCCATAGGCTAAATTATTATAAAGCTTACACTATTTCCGAAAGGACCGGGGCATTTGAGCGGGGGTATTTATTCCCATTAGAACAAAAAAAACTGCCAACTTTTGAACCAACAACTTTTGAAGTAAGTGCCTGTCAAATGCCCCGCTATGTCCCGGCCGGGGGGGTGCGGGGGTTTATATTGACTGGTGCATTACATGTTCTGAGGGAAAATGGAATTGCTGCATTTGAATGAAGGCCGGCGATTTTATGTTTCTATGCTGTCAAATCTGTGCGCTGAACAACATTTAAATATAATGTTTGCTTGCTATAAATCATTACAAAAAATTGTGGCCCTTCAATTTTTAGGAAAAATATTTTGCCGTTTGTTGTTGCCCGCACAGGGCAGCCTCCTATTTCTGTCCTGAGTTTCGATTTCAGGATTTCCGTCTGCCGGTAAGATGTTTGTTAGCAGTACCCAGGCCCCTCCGCGTGAAAAGTCTGATTTGTGACGACTATTGCACGCTCGAATTTGCACGAGAAGAGACGATTGTTGTTTTCGGGATTTCTTTTGCGCGCTCGAGGAGACGCTGTTTTGAGACGCTCTGATGCTTGATTGTTGCTGATTTCGGCTGTTTTGAGACGCTGTTGCACACGCTCTTGCACGAAAGGATCTTGCGTGACATTGTTTTATTACCAAGCCGCCCTGTTATGTTTCAAGCGAACATATGAACTGACCCTTGTGAGATCCGAGTCGCGTGCTCCTTTTTTCTACGATTTCACGCACGCCTAGCCTGCGTCGCAGACGGACTTGACCGCCGGTAAATTGGTTTACTTCAATCACATCGACAATTAAATATTTGGACACGTTGCATTGTGTTCACAATTGGTTTACTTGAATTTCCTCGAAAATTAAATATTTGGAAGTAGTGTCCTAAATCTGGCTGTGACATTGTAACAAATGTCTGTCACTACCAGATGTTGGTTTTGCGCTTTGTTAGTATAAGGTTTTTTTGAGACGCAAATGCACGAAAGGATCTTGCGTGACATTGTTTTATAAAACCAACGATAATAATGAAATTACAAATGTGGCAGCACTTCACTTCCAATATGGTACCCCTAGTTTTAATTTAAATTTTAGACAGAAGAGCTGTTGTGTATTAAAATAGACTATATATATATTACAATTCAAGGTTTTAACGCCAATCAGAAGAGTAAAGCGTTTGTAAACATTGTACTTTTCACTTTTTGTCACGCGTCACACAACTTCAGTTTTCTGATCACAAACAATATAAATACAGACGCTATGGTGCAGTGTATAATATTATAAAAAATAATTGGCAATAATTAAGTTTAACTTAAGTTTATTTTGTTATCAACTGAAAATTGTTTTCAGTAAAATGAAAGTCAAAATCTAGCTGTCTATTTAATCAGGTATATTTAGATGAACTGGGTTGACAGTAGTCTCCTACGCAGCCATTATTTGTGTCGTCACCCAACTCTTCTCCCCACTAACGGCTGCTCAAATCCGAATCACATTCCTTTCCCGATTTATGTCAATCACAGTTGCTGTCTTGCAGTGCCATTTTTCGGAACTTGCTCGCGCCAATACACCAATAATAGATTGTGTCTTATCGTGACCTTAGCGTCGGAAACGTCAAGCGAATGCCGGTATGCCGCCTTTTAAAGGGCATGTAAACCCAAAAATGATATTTTTTCTGGTCATATAGCTGTTTAGTACGTTCATCAAGTAGTCCAGATCTGTAATTCTTTTTCTCTCCGAGCGCGTTTTCATGTGGAAAAAGCTGCCCCAAATTAAAAAAAGCTGCCATCTTGAATTGCGCCATCTTGTCCGTGACGTCACGGGTGGACCCTTCTTTGACCGGAAGCGAAAGGTCTCCCTTTATAGCCTTATGAAATGCGCACATGTTTACTTGCTTTCAGGCAAATTCATTCGTTTTTAGATGTTGTGTGGTCAGTTTTGTAGTAACTAATCCAACAAAAAGGGGCATGTCATGTAAAAATTTCCTAAAGCTCCAAATTTAAGGCAACAATGGTTAACTTCGTCCAAGTTAAAATAACCGATTTCGCTGAACCTTCCGAGCACTCGGTAATCTTCAGAATTTTTCAGTCATTTTTCTCCTCACTCAGTGACCGCTACGAGAAATTTTACATATCAGAAATGGTTCTTAAGAAGCACAAGCAATTACTTGCTGGTGCTGTACCGACAGTTCAGTCGCCAGAGGAACGAAATCGTCAAACGTGCGTATTATAATAGCAACCTATGTACATGTAGAACCGGAAGTGTCTGATAGTTCTGCTGATAAAAGGCCGAGTCGGAAAAGTAGACACAAGCTCTTCACAAGTTGGAGATCAATAGTGTAGGTAAATATTCAGTTTATCTAGAAAGCGGAGTAATGTAGCGTATAACTTAATCCCGTTGAGGAACATGTTAATTTATTTTCAATTACATGTACGAGAAAGCCTCCGTATTATAGTTATCATATATCCTCCCGGGTTTGAGTCCACAAGAGAAACTACCGCATCCGAAGAAACGGTCAATACTAAAAGGTATCCTGCAACGTAGCTGCTGCAATTCACTGTTTTCTTGGTATGACAGTGACAACAAATCACCTACTCGTGTGCAGTAAGATTATTTTGAGCCTTGCGGCTAGCTGTACTGCTGTCGGTACACGTAATATACGCTGTCTCAAGCACCCACACATCAAGGAAGTTTGATCGAAATCCTGGATGCTGAGTGATGCAGCTAAGCTCTGGCCTTTCAACTTCTACTTTTTGCTATACTTGGCCGATGAAATAAATCACAAAATGAAACAATACCAGGCAGTGTTTCCGACGCGATTTGTCTCACTTTCAATCTGTATAGCTCACTGCCTTCTCTGACACGTTTTGTCCAACACTGCGTGCTTCAAATCGATACAGACAAGGCCCAACGTTCCAAAATGTTGCCTCCATCACTATCATATAAATTTAACTCGTAAGAATAGCTTTCCTCCGATAAAACTTCCTACAAAACTGAACTGCTCCTCTTAGCCGCCATATTACTCCTTACAGAATCTTCTGTTGCGCAATGTTTGTGTTCCCCCGCTTACGTCATGAGGACTCGCTATTGTCTTCACCGGAAGTGAGGTTTTGGTCAAAAATGTCGTTTTTGACCCTTAAAAACTTCGAATTGGGTGAAATAAACGCTGAAATCGTATTTACTGACACTTTTTACGTCTAGTAAGAAAAACTTGTATTCTGGGGTTTACATGCCCTTTAAAATTTGACGCACACCAGACATCAAAATAAAACATGGTTTAACTGAAGACAAATGAATGATATTAAAAAATAATGTTGAAAAGATTTTCGGCAAACGGTAACAGTCACGTTTTTGCCGATAGGTGTCAAAGTTGCTGCGGTCAAAACAAAAGGAAAGGAATGTGGTCCAGGTTAGAGCAGCCATTAGTGGGGAGAAGCGCTTGCGTGACGACACAAATAACGGCTGCGTAGGAGACTCAGGATGATAGGAGTACTAATTAAGGAATTTCCCATGCACAATGTAGTATTTATAATTTGTTTTCTGTTTCATCTTTTTCATAGATGGAGGTCATGGTCTTATAATAAACATATTGATTGTAGTCAGTAGACAGTGGATTTTACAGGTGAGAGTGAAGAGGCATAAATTGAAGGGATACCGTATATCTTTTAAACACAGAGCGAGCCTATAAAAGGAAAGGACACGCCCCGTCTGAAGCACTTTGTTGGCTATTTTTATCATTAATGGCATGTGGGGAAAGCTGAAACGTCGCACAACAACGGTCAAGAAAAGTTGGGGTTGGTTTATCCAAACAACTAATTGATTTATGTCAAACACAACAAGCTATAATAATAAATATTGAGCGCAAAACAAATATATCTATTCACTGTTTGGAGGAACTGAATGCAAACAATGAATTCCCTTCGCCCATTTCGACATGTACAGTACAGTCCAAATTTTGCGGCTAGCTAAAATTGCTACAAAAGCTCAAGCCTGCGACCAAAGAGCCACCTGTTTCCATTTATCTGAGTTTGTCGAGAACTTGAACGAGTCTCATGAAGATGACTTTGACGGGATTTGCAAAATTATTCAGAATTACAAGCTTTGTGATTGTGCATACAACTTGGACAATACTGAATAATTGCACATAATTAGACCTGTGTGAATTAACCAATCAAATGAGACCATTGTGATTGGCAGGCTGAACTCTACAGCCTCGACTGATAGGCTCGCTCCGTGTTTAAACGCATGCAATTTTATTATCTCATTAACAGTATTGATTAAAATTTGGGTGTATGTTAAACCAAGAACAGTGACCCTGGTCAACACCCCCGGAACACCCAGGAACACCAAACATATAAAAAGGTAAAGTCTTCATGAGCGTAGTGGCCCACAACTGCCGGAGCCGGAGCCTTAATCCCAGTTTCTGTAGCATGAAGCAACTAGGAGTATTCCTTTAGTAACCCCTTGGTTGGGATGATAGTCCATCGCAAGTTAGTCCACCCTGGAGCATTTTGTCGCCTTTGCACTGAGAGTAAAGTATCTTTCCCAAGAACACAACACATTGACCCCAGCCAGGGCTCAAACCCAGACCACTCAGTCCTGAGTCCAGCATGCTAACCATTACTCCATTAGGCCACCGCATCTTCCGCCACCAAAAATATACTAAATGCAAATTTCAGACCACTGACCATGTTCCATTTCCCCTTTTGGACCACTTCAGCCGTATAATATCTTATTTATTTTCATTTCCTTTTTTCATATTTTTAATTTTCTTCGTATTTGTAATTTTGGGGTGTTTTCGGAGTGTTCTGGGGTGTTTCGGGAGTCTTTTTGGTTTTACATACACCCATAAAATTCACTTTGAAGTCTTCAGAGCTATATTCATCATTTAGGGGAGTGTACTGTAAAGTTATTATATATTATTAATTATATAAGCTGTACGTGGGCTAAATATCTGTTATTTGTTCAAAAGGTTTTTTTTTTTGGTGGGCTTCTTTTGGGGGAAGGGAGTTGCGTCTCAAACCTTTTTAGGTGTATATAAAAGAATAAAGCATAGTAAATAGATATATATTTAAAAGTTGAAAATCCCTTTCATTAATTATCCTTGATCTAGAGCATAATAATTAATTATATGTTCTCTTCTGAGGTGGGTTAATACTGGGTACCAGTACTGGTCTACCACTTAAGCCCTCTCTCCTCCAGCTGACCTGATGGTTAATTACATTCTCTGCTTTGTTTTCTCTTCAGATTTGTACTTCAAAAACCATTGTAATATCAGGCAGCACTTGTGATGTCAGGAGAATAAATTAAATTGATATTGGTTTGAAATAATTTATAATCTATATAATATATAAAATTGTTTGTTTTACTAATTCAGAGGGTGACACTTGATTGATGGTGTTGCAGTTAATCATGACACTAAAAAAAAATTGTGGCCAGAAAAAAAAGGACCAAATAAATATTTGAAGAAAGATTTTGAAATGTGGTGGTTGTCTGCTGTATTTAGATTTCATTGAATCTGATCCTAAACAGTGTGATTTTAATATTGAATGTTTAAAATGTTAAATGTTAGCACATGCTGTTAGTGTATTTTGCCCCTTTAATAAATATACATGTACATGCATGTGTAATCGAGCATGTTGGAAAATGCATATACTTTTGGTCTGATTTACACCAGTTTGTCACTCTTATGTCAATTCATGGCCTGTTAAAATTCAGACCATTCCAAATTTATGTTTCAAATCATGTACAATTTTGTTTAAATTTATTTTTGTTTGATATTTATTTCCTTTTGTCTTTATTTTGTTTTAGAGCATGGTACTTAATGACAGTACTAACTAATGACATTAAATTCAAGAGAAAGGAAAAAATAAATTATAGTCACAACATGATAATTTTTAAAACAGTGTTGGGTTTCTGTTCCTTCTAATACTGCTACCATATTTTCAGAGTTTAACATTTGAGTGACTTTCACTGGTGTTCTTTAGTATATTTTTTGTTCCAGGAATTTTTGACATCACCATAATTCATATTCACTGATACTGATAGACACATGTAAGTTGCCGAGTCGCTTCGTGTAAACCATTGGTTCATTGATATAAACTACATGTAAGCTCTCATTTACCTTCATATGAGGCTTTTGAATCCACTATTCTGAGCTATTTACATATTGCTCTGACTATGAATTTTACAAATTGCATTACTGGGGTTTTTGATATACACAATTTAAACTCAGGGTTGTTGTCTGAGGGTGCATTTCTTTTTGTTGGTTTGTGCTATACAAAGAACACTGTCAATTGGTTTTGTATCTGATAATACATATGTCTTATTATTAACCAAGCTTGACAGCCTGACAGATCGAGTGGAACGAGGTCCATACAGAAAAGACTGAGGGCCGACTGAGGCCGATATTTTACTAACAAATTTGCATGATTTTAGCAATTTCTAAACCCCACTAAAACTAAAATTAAGGGCAGTAGGTGGTATCATATTTACCATTTTTCCATTATGACAATTAAATTATATATTGCTTTTATTCCGGTTCCACTTGTAATAATAATAATAATTAAAATTTATACAGCGCAAATTTCATATCATGATCAAATGCGCTTTACATGGATAAAATGATAAAAATTAAAAATGATAATATATACAAAATTTACAAACAATGTAGTAGCTAAATATTAAGAAATAAAAACTAAAATATAGAAGTTACAAGTTAAAAGCACGTTTAAAAAGGAATGTCTTAATATTACGTTTAAAAAGTGTGAAAGATTTAAGATGGCTTATTTCGCTTGGCAGATTGTTGCAAAGTTTGGGCGCGGCTGACACGAATGCTCTGTCTCCAAGGGTAGAAAGCATTTTGCCATGCGGGACATCCAACAAAAACCTATGATCAGACCGTAGCGTATATCTAGTGGATGTTTTACGACTAATAAGTTTACAGATATAGTCGGGTGCTATGCCATGTATTGCTTTAAAAGTAATGAGCAAAATTTTAAATTCGATACGGTACTTAATTGGCAGCCAGTGAAGCTCATATAGGACTGGTGTGATATGATTAAACTTAGGTTGCTTGCAGATAAGCCTTGCAGCCGCGTTTTGAACTCTTTGCAACTTCTCGATTTGTACTTGTGGCAATCCAAAAAGCAAGCTGTTGCAATAATCCAGTCGGCTCGAGTTAATGCGTGAACCAGGGTCTCAGTGGAGTCACGTGATAAATATTTCCTAATTCGCCTAATATTATGAAGATAATAGAATGATGCGTTACACACTTTAGTTATGTGTGTGGTCATTGTCAGCTTATCATCAATCCAGGAACCAAGGTTTCTAACAACTGGCGATAATTACCCACGTTAATATGAGAGATATCAACTTTGGATAACTGTTGCCTGGTGCCGACGATAAGAAACTCTGTTTTGTCGTCGTTGAGTAAAAGTTTGTCATGTTCCATCCACGAGCGAATATCCTTTATACAATTTTTCATAGCAGTTACGGCCTCATGTTGACTTGTCAACTCATCTGGTTTAAAGGAAAGGTACAACTGTGAATCATCAGCATAACAATGAGCATCTGGAAGGTGACGTTCAATGATTTCAAATAGCTTTGATGAGTAAATAATGTACAGTAGGGGCCCAAGGCATGACCCTTGTGGAACGCCCCAGCTAAGTGCAACACTGTCAGAAAGGGTACCAGAAATTGAAACACGTTGACTTCTGGCAGTCAAATACGAGGTAAACCAATCTAACGGTGTGCCAGTAATTCCAAACGAAGATTGAAGCCTTCGCAGAAGTACGCTGTGATCAACTGTGTCAAAAGCAGCGCTTAAGTCTAATAAAACAAGAAGAACAGCGTGCTGAGAGTTCATTTTCATCAGGATGTCATTCGTAACTTTTAACAGTGCTGTTTCCGTGCTATGGTTTCTTCTGTAGGCAGATTGCATCAACGGGTAAAGCGCATTTCTCGTCATGTGATCGTCAATTTGAAGAAACACAGCTCTTTCGGTTATTTTTGAAACGAAAGAAAGATTACTTATGGGTCGGTAGTTCTTAAAAACAGGGTCTAGACCAGCTTTCTTTAGAATTGGGAGGACTAAGGCCTCTTTCCATGCAGAAGCAAAATGACCACTATCAAGTGAAAGGTTGACCATGGAAGTTATGACTGGTAGAAGGACATCGATGCATTTGATAACCAGAGGTGTAGGGATTGGATCAAGTGCGCATGATTTCTTAGCCAGTTTCATGATGATGTTGTACGCCTCCTTTTCTGTAATATTGTTTTGAAGCAATCAAATGACGGGGTGTGTTGATATTGATCCGTAATAGGTGCACAGTCCTGACAATCCTGAATTGTACACTCGTTAAACTTGGAACGAATGTTACTAATCTTCTCGACGAAGAAATTTCCCATCTCATTTGCTAACACCAATTTGTTTAAATGAGGAGGGAGTGGAACGTCAGTACTTTGATTGAGTAGCTGTTTTGTGACCCTAAAGAGCTTTCCTTCATCTGAACTATTCTCCTGAATGAGGTTCTGATAAAAATCGGAGCGCGCCTTATTCATCAAATAATGTCCAAGGACAAATATCCGAGCATATTTTTGAAGCCAAATGGAGGCTATTGTTTAATTAGTTGCGTAGGCTTCACTGCTTTTCCCAGAAACGGGGAGGAAAAAATTGCGGAAAATTGTAGCCTGGTATACCGGAAGTGACGTTAATGGATATACCCGGGGGGGGGGGGATGATCGCCCTTGACTTGTAGCGCGAGGCCCGGTGTGCATGAAGTTCCAACAAACATGCACTTTCACCGGTAAGCCGAGTTACAGTTTTTTATTAAATATTTCGACCTAGCTTGCGAAACTCTCTTAAATTTTCTATACAGTTCTCTCAGTGGAAGCCGAATTACGGAGAACACGGCAGGAAAACAACTTTCCCCTCGCTTCTGCTAAAGAGCCCGTGAGTTTCGTCAAACAGCCTTGCTTTAGTTGTGTATTCCTATACTGATGTTTCTCAGAAACGGGGTTAATTATAACAAGAGGAAATTACTAGGCAAATTGTAGTCTCGTACAACGGGAAATTACTAGGCAAATTGTAGTCTCGTACAACGGAAGTGACGTTCAGTCAGTAGCTGCTGACTCGCTTTGAGCTCAGCGTCCTCAGACACCATGCAAAGACAGCGATAGTTTGAAAATCAGTACTGTATGTCATATTATAGAAAAATTCATTGCCTGACGAGGGAATTCCACGTTAAATTTCACGCGAAAAACCGATATCGCACGAATCGCGAGGCGATGAGTGCGATATCGGTTTTTCAAGTGAAATTTAACGTGGAATTCACGAGTCAGGCAATGAATTTTTCTTGAATCGCATAGCCTGTTACAAAAGGAAAAGGAATTATTTTTAAATACTTTAATACAACAGCGCTCGAGAAAGCCATTCAACGTCAAGTGTCAGGACTGTCAGGAGCAAGCGAACGAATAAGAATCAAGCTAAGATTCTGTCACAAACTTCGTGGTAGAGGTTTTTCCATTTTAATTGGGGAAACGTTATTTGTAGACATTTACGGGTTTGTCAGTAATTATAAGAACTCCGGCAAGTAAGCTTACTGAAGACAGAATCATGAACACTTTTACTTCGGCCGCGGCACACTGAAATGAATCAAAAGAAAACCCGGGAAGAAAAGCTTTGGAAAAGACGTCAAGCAATGCTGTAAGTAAACTTATGCTTTATACCTTGAAAGAACGTAAGCTTATTAGCGTTCAATATTCTACGTTTTAAATTTCAATGGCTTAGGTCCATCCCTGGTTTGAGAGAAGGTTTTTAGACCTTGTTGACTTGTTTTCGTTTCGAATGCGAATTATTTTGTACTCAGTGCTGCATAAACACTTGTTGATCTTCGAGCGGTTGTTTTTGTAGCTTCAGTTAGCACAAGAGAACTATTACGGTCAAGCTATCGAAAGTATTAGTCAAAGAATGTAAACAACTATTCTTTTAGCCGAAAATTTTGACTATTTCGTTACAAACGGAACTGAAAAAAGTGTCTTCAAATGTGCTTTTAGCGAGTTTACCGATTCACCACGCGGTAATGATTGCTGTTTTCAAGTGGGTTTTAAAGTAAGATAATTTTATTACGGTCAAACTATCGACAATGTCGCTTCAACAAAATAGAAAGCTGTCCTATTACCGGAAAAATTTGGCGTATTTTTCTTTCTAGCGGACGTTTTGACGACGTTTTTAAAAGTACTATAAGCTTACTGTTTATTTACGTGTTTTGAAATTGTTCGCGCGGAACAAAAAGCTTATTATTTTGTAGTCTTATCCGCTACATTTGTGGCTATTTCTCTGACACTATGAAGTCATTTAAACGTTTTACTCTTTACTTTACTGTACTACCAACCTCGTCCGGTTGCTGTACTATTGTTTCTCCCATAGTTTTAGCCAGTTGCCTCTCTTCAGGTTTCTTGTACTTGCAAGCATCGATCGATGATTGCGCTTCTTTAATTTCTCGAGAGAGTTGAGTTTGAGTTCAAAGCTGACTAAATCTTGAATCTCGCATTGGAAAAAACCCTCATGTTTGCTTTTGGCTTTTCTGACATTGATGCTGACATTGAAACCATACGAAAACCGCATTTTTATATTTTAATTTGCGATGCCGAAAGTAAACAAACACAATCTCGCGTTGGGCCTCGCTTTCAACTCACATCATGCAATTCAGCTATGCAATTCAACTTCTCAGGCATGCAATTCCACGTTGAATACCCTCGCATCGATAGCCAATCAGAGTGCGAGAATTCTCTGAGCTATGCGATTCTACGCTGAATGCTTTGGGATAATTATTTCCCAACTGTTTCCCAAATTTTGTCGTTGGGTGCCCCTGCCAGGTGCAATTTTATAATCCGGATTAAAGGAATTTTCAGATAAGAAAATTAACTGATGTTTAGTTCAGGCCCAAAAAGACGAGGTTGTCAACGTGATTTCTTTCTTATCGACCAATAACTATCTGCTGTAATGCCATAGAGAAATCAAGTTTGAGAACAATGAATTCTGACGTGGCATTTTGATCATCTAATTAATGTAAGCCTGGCCGACTTGAATCTTTAGGAAAAGAGTGGTAAAGTGTGACGTCACGTACAAATTTTCAAATTTGCGAAATTATGAAAAAACGTGCACGAAAAACGTGCACTTGCCAAAAATTAGCTCTCCATTGCAATTTGCGGCCGAGATATAGAGGTTCAAAGTTTGGTGCCGTCCCATACAAACCTCTCTTAATTTTTGCGCCTGTTCTAAACTGAAGGAACAGACGCAAAATTAGAAGGGTTTGTAGGTAGAAATTAAAACCCGAAGTGCCCATATCTCGGCCGCAAATTGCAATGGAGAGCTAATATTTGGCATGCTTCCTCTGAATAGCTGATCAAATTTCATAATTTCGCAAATTTAATTTTTGTGACGTCATGACTTTCGTACTCTATTAGTTGCAAACCATCAATTCACAGCGCAACGAAAACAATATAAAAACAGTAGTCAAGTGAGTAGTGCTTAAGTCCAAAGTTTATTCAATTGTGCATTTGTCTACAAGGGTGAATATATAGAGAGCTGGTAACCACGAGTTAAAGTATCTACGTATGACTAACATTCATTTCCTCCCAAGAGTGCTATAAAAATAATAAAGCAACTAATGTAGTGATTTCCTAAAATTCCCACTTACATGGGTGCACAAAAGGGGTAGGGGCCGGGGATGGGAACGAACTGAAGATGGGGGGGGGGGGGGGGGAGGGTTGTCTTAGATCCGCCACTGTGGGGTTTGAAACATACTTAATAGCTTTCATTTGAATGGTCACATGGATTTCATTCACTGACTCAAAATTTAGAACCACATTATGTGACCACAGTCCGCAAGGTTAGATCGCTAGGGGGAAAGTTAGTTTACTTGAGTACCCTTGCATTAGGAACGAGGATTTATGTGTATTCATGCCCCGTATAATTAAAGACCATTAAAGGGTTTCTAAACTAATAAATAGCTAAATCTGACTCAACTGACAATAGCTATCGATTAACTAACCAATAGTGGCAAAATGTTATTTTCTCTTTACCGTTTTAGAACAAATTTAAGTATTTTAAAGCAAGTTATGAGAAAAAAGGACCTGGTCATTTCAAGGAAAGCGTCTTGACTAAAATTCAACTTCTCCTAAAGGCGAATGTTACAAAGAGTACAAAGTCCAGTAAGAGGAATTTTGTCCGTAATAAGCGGGTGTCCGTATTAACGAGTGTCCGTAAAGCGGGGTTCCACTGTATATTAAAAAGGCTCTCTCCTCGGCATATGCTCCTTCCACAGTAATTTGTTTTCTTTTATATTTATTTCAGTACTCCCAAACTATCTTCGCGACTTATTAAAATACTTAACTTCGGCTTTCTCGAAACTTTTTAAACAAATTTACAGTAATAACTACACAAAGATAAAAACCACGTTCCCTCAGGAATGTGCTGGATTACAACTTTCCTGTTATAATCAAGAAGTGCACAACAGCATCCCCGATGAACACAAACATGGAGATGAATCCAAAAGCCTGAAAGAAAGAAAAATATCAATCAGTTTATGGACGGTTGAATTACAAGGAAACCTGTTGAATCTAAATACAGAGATGAATCTAAAGCCCAATTTATACGTCGTATTTCAGTCGCGTCGAATGTAATTCAAGTCCCAGAAAACTCGCAGTGAAATCGCTTTAAATCAGCGCTATGCCCACACAAACGGCAACGTAGAACATGTTGCTTCCAAGCTACAATAGGTGTATTTCAAAGTAGTTGAATCAAGTAATACCAGCGAGATTTTTGCGGCTTGAATTACAATGACGCGACTGAAATGCGACTTAATGCGACGTATAAATTGGGCCTAAAAGCCTTTGAAGTGAAACATTTGGGTTCGAAGAAGACGAGAATGAGGTCGCGGTCATCATCGATATCCTGGTAGTCAACTATTTTGAGGACTAAGACAACTTTGGCCCCGAACAGAGAGATGTTATTATTATATTATTATTATATATGACACGGGGACGACAAAGCACTGTTGTATTGTTTCGACGAGGGTCATTGAGGGGGGTGGAGTCCCTTGTAGTGTTAACACAAGGGAGGTATATAGGGCAGAGAGTCCGTTGTTAAGTTTACAGGGTGCTTAGTTTATTTTTCTTGTTGTCGCGGGAAAACAGTCTAGTACCCAGGCTATCCCTTCCTGCTTACTCGATTTGATGCAAAATTTCATGACATCTCCAAATGACATAAAGCTGTTACATGGGTTATTCAAGTGAAACAAGTCGCGGCGACAAAACTGATGCGATCTCAAGCAACTTAAGGCTTGGAATTTAAAGGACGCCAGCAGAGATTTTAGCGACCTTCAGTCTCTGTCGAAATACCTATGTTAACCTGAGCGTACCATTAAGACTACCTAACATTATGTCTTCTTTAGTGTCACGTGACATTTTTTTACAGATGACGTCACAAAATGAGTTTGTTAAAATGGGGAAAGGTTACACAAGAAAATTTTGAAATCTGTTAATATGGAATTTTTAAAACTTGCAGTGTATTTTCGCCTTTTAAGGTGGTATCTGCCATTTATATTGAAAGATATTCGAACAGTTATTAAGTCACGTGACCTATTTCACGTAATTGACGTACAGTTTCCTTTAGAATATGAACTTGATAAATGGCGGATTATTTAAGCCCTTAGTACGGAGTCATAGAAGAGCGAACACAAACGTTTCATTTAACTCACTTTCCTTCCCAGTTTTGGTCTAAATTTTTAAATTATGATGGTCTTTAACAAGTAACGTGATCAAAACTCGTGAAATACAAGGACAATATGTTTTGACAAAAGTCAGGAGCCATTCTTACGATTGAAGAGACTTGCTGCAGAAACGTTGTCTTCTCGTCATGCCCCTGATGTATTAGATTTATGTTAATTTATGTAAATGATGTTACATGTCAAAATAAAGCTTACCGCAGCAGCGCTTAACTTGTCTGATATACTGCTATACCAATAACTAAACTTCCTTGCATGGTCAGCTAACAAAGCAGAACTGATCAGCAGAAGCAATGCGACAACAGCGGCAAACACCAACACCTAATATAAAGGATGAATGAGAAGGTTGACTAGATCAGTTCATCAATTACAGTTTACCAACTCAACTACAATATTAGAGCGGGATATAAAAGCCAAAATAACAAAGCAATTACAAAAACGTAGCAACAAAATGTACTCGAAGCAAATAACGTAGTCCGCGCCAAGCGCGGGAAAATTAACGCACGTGATCAAGTGGCGATTGGTTTTGCATCTGATTGGTTGAGTAGGTGGCGCGAGATTTTTATACCAATCACAGAGCGTAGTATAAAAGCCAAAGCAATTTAAAATTACTTTCGTGACTCAATTGAAAACTGCTTTAAGCAGATGTTCTTAAAGCGGTGTTCGACGAACGGACTTGAATTACCTCGCTTAACCTCGTTTTAAAATATGACAGTTTTTGTTGTCCGTATTCGTATTAACAGGGTTTGACTGTATTTTGGCTGGAAATGTTAGTGTCCTTGTACTTTTTCCGCGATTTCACGGCTTAGAGAGTAATGCAGGGCCATGAGTTTTGTAATCCTATTCAAGCCTCGGATTTATATTCGTGCGATCAAGGATTTAGTTCTTTGTAACTTGTACTGCGTTACTGCGTATGAAAATACTTCGTAACTAATTCATTTACATTCTTTATTCGCAGTTCACATTTATTATTTTTTTAAGAAATAGAAAATGGCGCGCTTGTTTACACATAGCTTGATAAAAACACGAGAGAAAGTTTGGGAGAATTCGCCAAGTTTATATAAACCCGAGCCGCAGGCGAGGGTTCACATAAACCAATTTTGTTTGTTACATTATTGTGTAAACTTGGAATTTAACTCGCCAATATCCTGCAGCAAAGCCCACCTGTACGTAGCAAGTTCCTGTTTAATTAGGTTAAACCAGTTTCTACGTGATAATCTGAGACGCGTGGTTGCTAAACCTTCAAATAATCTCAACTTACCGGAATATTCCAGTCAATATTGAGGTTGATCTTTGAGATCAAATTCAAGGCAAATAGGACAAACACAGCGATTACAAGGAGCCATGACGTAATGGTGACAAAGAGAAAGAAACTCATTTCTCCCCAAGTTCCAAAACGTATGCTGCCGGCCAAAGAAAATGCTAACATCAAAGTGAACTGTGAAGAGGAAAGAATACGATAATATTAAATGCCTCACATGGCTCATAACACATCCAGATCAATTATTTCGGTAGAGATGCCATAATCTATACTATACAGTCGGGGAAACAATTGCCGTTTTTGGAAAATCTTCGTTGAAGTACTTGAAGGATTTCCGATTCATATTATCCAATCAAGAAACAGCTCGAGCGCTGACGAGTACTACTGCGAAAGTGTCACGTTAACATAGCGCAATGAAGATACGTCATGATGTTGCTTAGCAACTTCGGGACGAAAATCGCGGGCTCAGTCCCGTCTCGGAGACGGGATTTCAGCTTCAACTTCTACTGGCTCCCCCCGACTGTACAAATGTTATTAATTCTTGGTGAACTTCGAAATTGAGCGATATCTCATTATAGTAGTTTCCTAAGGCAGAAAATAAATTACAGAACAAAGAATTCGGACTGATGCCGATAATACGGGAAATACTTTAAGGGATTAAAAACCCCACCCACACGCAGAAGGAGCAGTTTTCGAAACTATAATTTTAACCCTTCCTCCGGCTGAACCCAACAAGTTCTTGTGAATGCTCCATAACGTCTTGACTGACCTGTCATGCCTGTGGTTGTTGGGTGATGATTTGCTACTAAGTAATAAGCTTCTTGAGCTAATAAGAGCTTGGACACAATACCGCATTTCAGTAATTCTAATTTTAGTAGCCTGAAATATCACTGTAAAGCTCGATCTGCCAGTTCAAGCATGATTTACTTCCGTTTAACCCAAAATAAGTCTGCAGTGCAGGTATATATGTTTTTTTTTGGGGGGGGGGGGAGGGGGGAGGGGGAGAGTGCAAGGAAAAATACCCATTCCCTGCCCCCGGCTTCCCACCATCTTTCATTCGCCCAATTACCTTCTTAGTTTTTACGATTCCAAACACTCGAACGAAATAAATCTATCACTTGCCCGATGCACTGTGGGTAGAATGATGCTTTAGAGTAATCAATTTTCAAAAGCTTTAGAAGATAACACCTCCCGCAGAAAATTGGTTAATGAAGTTATTCATTAGATTGCAAAGGTCTACTCCTGGGTCCTACTTAGTACTGTCAAGCCGTTTTGTGACATGTCAGACCAGGGCCCGGTTGTTCAAAGGGTGGATAACGCTATCCACCGGATAGAGTGAATACGTCTCTCAACATGAGAGACGAAAAATAGCTTATTTCTTGCTTTCTTTTACATATCCTGGTAAATTATTTAACGCATAGCTTGTCTAATGCAAGAACAAAGAGAAAGGATACAGTTTGTGGACGAAGAAGTCGTGTCGAATGGAGCAAAAAGCGAACGAAGGTCATCACATGTGCGCATTACGCAACCGAGCTCGGATTTGAACCGATACATCGTCGACAAGTTTCACCCGCCGACCGCCAAAGCGAAGCATGTGCCCTTCGAGGCGATTGATTTATCGGTTTATCAGCCTTCGGCGAGATGTCTAGCTTTTCGCACATCTGAAGAACGACTCTTGCTCTGGATATCTGCATTTGCAAACAGATACAATGATCTCTTGACCGGAAACTCAGCGGGCTACAAGGTCATCTGGGAAGAACAAGATGGTTATGGTTCTCCATCAAAATGCGACAAAATAATCATCCATTTAGTCGCAAAAACGACCGCTTTTGAAGAGCAATTAGTAGTGATAACTATCTATGTCACGACTGGCAGGATTATGGTCCAAGGGAAAAAGTTTGAGGACTGGAGTACTCACGAATTTCCAGTACTCCTTGACATTGTAAACAGCCTAAGCGCCAGACAATTACCTTTATCTTCAGCCCAAGACAAATCTCTCTTCGCATCGTCGCTCCACAATTTTTTTGTTCATTTTATTCACTTTGTTGCTGACGACGAGGTCGCTTCCTCCGGCAAAATCAGTGACCCCGAACGCGAAAGGGATGAAACTAAAACAACCTCATTTACAAAAGCTGCTGAGCTTCTTTCAGTTACGCCGAACCGCCTAAAAACGATCTCGACATTGAGGGACACAGTCGGGCAATTAGAAGCTGACTTCACTCAATTCCAGCTAATTAGATAAAAACAAAATGGTACAACAGGATAACCTCTTGAAATTACAAAAGCAATCAACCGAAGATCTCGCCGCTGACCTTTCATTACACATTAATTCATTCACAGACACACTATCTCAGCAAGCCACTTTTATCAAGAAACTCCAAGAGGAAAATCAATCTCTCAAAAAGAAACACGCTAAAAATTCTGAATCAAATATGGCGTTGCAAGAGAAGCAAACTCAACTCCTAGCGGAAGTTGCTTTTCTTAAAGATCAACTAAAGGCGTTATGGGAGAAACCTGTGGATGCACCCATTATTCCAGGCGCAACCAAAGTTACAACCTCGAACTCTGCGGATTGTCTACTCGCGGAATCACCTGAAACGAACTCGGCAATGAAAGATCAGAATTTGGTTCTTGTTGACATTCCAACAGAAAATCGCTTTTCTCCCCTTCAAACCGGCATACTGTAAAACATGGACTGGACTGGATTTGTAAAACATGGACTGGATTTGTAAAACATGGATTTGTAAAACATGGATTTGTAAAACATGGATTTGTAAAACATGGATTTGTAAAACATGGATTTGTAAAACATGGATTTGTAAAACATGGATTTGTAAAACATGGATTTGTAAAACATGGATTTGTAAAACATGGACTTGTAAAACATGGATTTGTAAAACATGGATTTGTAAAACATGGATTTGTAAAAGGTGGATTTTGTAAAATGACACCACATCATGTTTTACAAATCCATGTTTTACAAATCCATGTTTTACAAATCCAGTCCATGTTTTACAAATCCAGTCCAGTCCATGTTTTACAGTATGCCAACACCAACAACAGCAGCATTTTCAACCACCGTCGCCACCGGTTTATCCTCTGCCGCAAGTACATCAACCGCAAGTACATCAACCGCAAGTTCATCAACCGCAAGTACATCAACCGCAAGTTCATCAACCGCAAGTTCATCAACCGCAAGTACATCAACCGCGAGTACATCAACAGGCGTCCACCTCTTCCGCAAGCTGGAAATTACCTACAAACACTGACAATGATAAAGACTCTCATGTAGAAATCCCAAAAGAACTAATATTCTTTTTAAGATTCATTAAGTCTTTTATCTAGTGCTAAATTATTTACCAGGATGCGCTAAGTAAGCTTTTGATAGATACCAATATAGTGTTGACAGGTTGCTTGAATCACTCACGTAAACTGTCTTTCTTTGCCTGGAATATTAATGGTCTTTCTACTAAATCTCTGGGTGACAAATTACAGGATGCTGATTGTTTGAATATGATTAATAATTTTGATTTCATAATCCTCTCCGAAACTTGGAAAGGGTCAGATATTGAAGTAGCAGGGTATAGGTCTGTTGTTCAAGGTGCCTCGAAAATCAGTAAAAATGGCCGCAAATCAGGAGGATTAGCTTTACTTTACAAGAATGAATTTCATGATTGGATTTCAGTTGAAAAAAAGTCTAACAATTTTCTGTGGTTTAAAATTAACAACCAGTACACGAAAACTGCAAAAGATATATTCGTGTGTGGTATTTATATTCCACCATACAATTCAAATTACTTTAACCCTGAATTGTTTGAAGAACTTGAAAACGATATAGAAAATTTTTCCTCTCATGGATCAATCCTCCTCTTGGGTGACTTTAATTCTAGAACAGGAAAATATTCGGATAGTGTTTGTCAAGACGGAAATCACATTATAGATAATGATCAATCTGAATTTTCGCTATGTCCCACTGACAGGAATAGTTTTGACAACGAGCTAAACAATCACGGCAAGCGGCTTCTCGAAATTTGTAGAAGCGCAGACCTCAGAATTCTTAATGGCAGAGTTAGTGGTGATTCCTTAGGAAGAGCCACGTTCCACGGGAGAAATGGAATAAGTGTTGTTGATTACGCAATATGTGACCAATATTTATTTTCAAATGTCGCAAACTTTATAGTAAAAGAACCCTTATGTTTTGACGTGGCTAAATATTAACGCTAATATCTGTAGTCCTGATACATCAGTACCTGAAAATGATACTTTAACACGTCTACCAAAACAATTTTTCTGGGAAAATGATTCTTCTCAAAAATTCCAAAATGCGCTGCGGTCTCCAGATATACAAATGTTAATACGAGACTATAAGCAGGACAACACACCAACTGAGAATATTAACACCTCTCTTGAAAAGGTTGAAAGCATTCTCATCGCAACTGCAAAACGTTGCTTAAAGATTAAGACTACCAAAAAGCATAAACGTATCAAATCATCTTCAAACAAAAAATGGTTTGATGCAGAATGCCGCTTTAAAACGCATGAATTAAGGAAATTAGCAAACCAAAAACACAGAGATCCTTTGAATGCCGCTCTACGTGAAGATTATCATACTGTCTTAAAGCAATACAAAAATCTACTGAACCATAAGAAAAGTGAATACTACGATACGAAGATTTCAGAGCTAGAGGATACTGTAGTCCATTCCGATAAGAAACTCTTTTGGAATTGCTTAAAAAATATGGATGACTCTGTGAAATCCAAAGCTATCCCACTAGTTTCAGAAGACAATTGGCTGTCTCATTTCCAATCACTTCATTCCTTCCAATGAACCTCTTAACTCCGATCAGCAGAACGTTATTAATGAGTTACAAACACAAGAAGATCGTAAAGTGAAATCACGGCCCCTGGACTACTTCATTACTGAAACAGAAATACGTACAGCCGTGAAAAAATTGAAGAATAACAAATCTCCTTTTTCAGACAAAATAAAGAATGAAATGATTAAAGCTAGCCAAAATGAGATGATATCGGTCTATCAGAAACTTTTTAATTCCATTCTTACTTTAGGTACGATGCCTCAGATTTGGTGCGGCGGTCTAATTACACCAATATATAAATCTGGCAAAAGAACTGATCCGTCAAATTACCGTGGGATTTGTGTTTCTAGTTGTCTGGGAAAGCTATTTTGCTCTATCTTGAATCAAAGACTTCTCGAACATGTCAACTCCCTCAATATACTTCACAGTTCTCAAATTGGCTTCTTACCGAAAAACCGAACAGCTGACCATGTCTTCACACTACGAACATTAATAGATAAGTATGTTCATTGTCACCAAGAAAAAATATATGCTTGTTTTGTTGATTTTAGGAAAGCTTTTGACTCGGTCTGGCATGACGGACTCCTATATAAGATGTTACAAATTAATGTCGGGGGAAACTTTTATAAATTGATCAAAAGCCTTTACTCCAATTCTACTGGTTCAATAAAAATTGGTGGTAGCCAAACACGATGTTTTCAATACGCAAGAGGTGTACGTCAAGGTTGCATCTTAAGTCCATTGCTTTTTAATCTCTACATTAACGACTTACCATTTTCATTCGACAATATTTTATCTGATCCTTTTGTCTTACCAAACGGCACCAAATTAAACTCTCTTTTATACGCAGATGATTTAATTATATTGTCACGATCAAAAATCGGACTACAAAATTGCCTTAATACTTTGAGTTCTTATTGTAGATCGTGGATGTTAAACATCAATCCTAAGAAAACCAAGGTTATGGTCTTCCAAAGGCGAGCAAGGAAATATGCTGACTATAAGTTTCACATAGGTAATGAAAGCATTGATATTGTTCAAAATTATACCTACTTAGGGACCTGCATCTCTTCATCCGGAAACTTCACAATGTCATTAGATCACTTAAAGGAGAAAGCTCTTCATGCTCTTTTTAGTCTAAGGCGACACACATGCAGATTTAAGCAGTCTAAAACCATCTCTTGCTTGCAAAATATTTGACACGATGATTTCCCCAATTCTAACCTATAATAGCGAAATTTGGGGTGTTTATACAAAATCAAATTTCAAGTCTTGGGATAGTTCACCAATTGAAAAAACTCACTTACAATTTTGCAAACGTTACCTCGAGGTTAACAACAAGGCATCTAATATTGCATGCCGGGCTGAACTTGGCCGATTTCCTCTGATTACTGATATAAATAAAAAAAATTCTTAATTACGTAAATTATCTTCAATTAAGGATCAAAACACTATTGTTAAACAGTCATTGCTAATGTCAATTGATCTTCATTGTAACGGTAAATTGGTTTTTACTCTAATCTTATGAAGATGTTAGAATATTATAATGTTACTAACTTTAATCATGATACATTAGATGACGCTAAGATCAAGCGTCATATAGATCTCATGAAAGAGAAATATATCGCCCATTGGAAACATACCGTTCAAAATTCCCAAAAACTAAAATTTTACAGCATTTTCAAAAGCAATTATACACCCTCAATCTATTTAGACTTGACTAGAAAAAACCCTGATCGAAAAGCTTTAGTGAAACTAAGAATAAGCAACCACCAACTTAAGATTGAAACCGGTAGATATGAAAACATCTCAAGGTGTGATAGACTTTGCACTCTTTGTGATCTCAATAATATCGAAGATGAAATTCATTTTTTGTTTCATTGTCCCAACTATTCATCAATTAGAGATGGCTTTTATAATAAAATAGATAACAAATTCTCAAATTTCAATCAGTTACCACTCACAGAATTAATTATAGAGTTATTGAACTCCTCTGATTATTTTATTAACATACAGTTGGTAAAGTTCATTTCCTCCTGTATTGATCTGCGAAACAAATTGATATCAGCCTAGTTTGATAGTTAAGATTTACGTGTAATTCTCTTTTCCATTGTTTTTTTTTTTTTTTCTCTATTTCTATTTTAATTTCAGTTCGTTTTCTATCTATATTATTTTACGCTTTTGCAATACTGTAATGATTTATGGTCATGCAAATAAAGCTTATTGTTGTTGTTGTTAAATCGCTATCCAGTGGATAAGTGTTAACAAAACAAACTACGCTATCCATTGGATAGTGATTTATCCGGTGGATACCACCCTTTGAACAACCGGGCCCTGGATGACAACCAGTCTCCCAACTGAAATGGCTGTAAATAAAGCCAGGACGACATCAAGTGCCGTGATAAAGTACTTACAAATTCGACGATCTTCAGTATTCCAGGAATTGACTTGATATACGACATGGTCAGTGCTATGTCCCCTCCAGCAGCAGCACCACCGCCAGAATTTTCCGCGGGGGCTGGGTCGGAATTGCTTGCATCGTCTGGGTTGTCAGGGTCTGCCATCTAAAAACAAACATATGAGATTAAACTTAGTGTGCCCGGTCATAAAAAAATAACATATATTTTAACCCTATCCAGACGGGGGGTGGGGGGATCTGCCCGCCGAGACTTTGATCGTTAATAACATTTTTAATATATTGAAGTAAAAGCCGCCAAACTTTTCGACTTTACCGAAAATTTATCTGGGAAAAATTTGATATGACATATCATTGTTCACGAACTTGCTGTTACCATGGCAACCATATTTTGACAGGCATGTTTTCCAAATTTGGAATTTTAATAACTTTTACCATTTATGGTCATTTTAGCATTCTTTTATGGCTATGCCTAAAGGGGAGATTCTACCTGAATTTCAATGAAATTTTAAGAGGTTTAAAGAAGGGATAGAAGGGAAAAAAAAAATTTTGGAACACCAACAGACAGTTGATACCCACGCGGGTGCTCTTGCGTGGTTATCAACTGTCGTCAATGTCAATCTACTAATTTTTAACTTCAAATTCTAATTTTAAAACTACATTTAATCTTCAATATTTCTTATTTCCCTAAATTTTACAACTCCTTTGAGAAAAACTATCTCCTCCCAAAAATACCCAAAAATCACCCCATACGGCATAGATTCATGTTTTGAGAGAGTTTTTGGATTGCTTGAAACGTGAACGAGACATTTCCATTAAACCCATGTTAAGTGGCGGAAAAATGACATTCAGGTTAACTCCCGCCTTAAATGGATACCCCAAAATAAGATTAGCCTAATATGGCACGCGAGAAAAACACTGATTAGCCCCGAGAATAGCACCCCGGTTAGCCTACTATAACTGTGATTAGCTTTCTTTTGTGGGTCTGATCTTATTTTGGGGTATCCATTCTAGTCACGACCATTCTTTTACTGGTTTTGTGTACTTTTGAGACAGTTTGGTGTTTTTTTTTTACGTTTTGGATGGCGGATCCAAGATGGCGGCTGTTCGGAAGTCATGACTTAATTTTCTACGTCATATGACGTCATCATCTCGTGCTTCATACGTCACACAAAGAAATGTTTTTGGACGTACTATATACCATATATCCTCCAAGTTTCGTAGTCGTAGCTTTAATATTACGGACCTTCAGATTGGGGTACGAGTACGAGTACGACTTTCTACTTCCAAAACAATATTGTTCCCAGAGCCCTCGCTCTCCCCTGTGACTGACCAGTAGAAGTGTAGGTTCTGGCCGGAGATTGGCGTGACACGCGATGATCTTGAGGATGCGCAATAGGTTTAAAAAGTCGTACTCGTACTCGTACCCCAATCTGAAGGTCCGTAATCTTGGAGAAACGGAGAGAGGGGGGGGGGGGGGGGGGGGGGGGGGGGGGTGATAGCCGCCCCTTCCCCGGTCGGAAAAGACCAAAAAAGCCCGGTCTGAATAGGGCTAAAATTAGACACAGTTTGTTTCTTTTCTTTCCTTTTCAACTCGCTTTTCTTGCTTGGAATCTTTGATCTTTACGATGACATTGAATACTTTTAAAAGTAACTCGGTTTCGAAAACGTAAAATCACGAAAATTTAGTGTCGCGCGACATGCACATATATTATATATCGACCTTCTAATAAAATTCTCAAACTCATTAATAATTCATGAGCTAATTAACCTATGAGAAGCCACGCATTTCGTCACGTGTATGAGGTTTGATACCCGGTGAAGACCATGTGGCGGGAACGTTTGTCACGTGCATGAATCTTGATATCCAATTAAATGACAGATGAAGATCACTAGTGATCTTCATATGAACATCACTAGTGATGTTCATATCCGATTTTATTGGATATCAAGATTCTTGTGGCATTTATATGACTTAGACTTAAACTAAATAATTATCATGGAAGCATTTTTCAAAGAAAAAAAGAATTCAATTTTTTACCAGTTGGATGGAGTCGAACCTGTGACCTTCCGCACAGCAGTCGGACGCTCTACCATTGAGCTACAAGATACTTGAATGACTTAGGGCATTAAAGTAGATTATCATCATGCTCGAAATGCAAAATAACAAATTTTCACTCATTTACATTTGACTTCATGATCATGTTTCCCCAACGGATTTAGAAACTGTTAATTAGAAGTGTATAACAATATTTCATTACTACTATTCAGAGCTTACGTTTGGTAACCGTAAATTAAGAACTGGAAAACAATGCGGGTCAACTACTACTAATTAGTGCTTTCTTTTTAAAGCTTTTGTTTGAGAAGCTATTTCAAAAACTCGTGCTTCGTGTTTCATCACGATTTCCAAACACTCGAAAACAATAAAAGCACTCGGCCTACGGCCTCGTGCTTTCATCTGTTTTCTCGTGTTTGGAAATCGTGATGAAACACTCGCACTCGTTTTTATGGGTACTGCGCTTGCGCAAGTGCCCATTATTGTCGTCGTCGAAGCATTCTTAACATTCCTTCGTAAGACTTTTTTTGTAACAATTCTTTGAATAACTGAACATGATATGGCATTGTTCGATTGTTTCCCTTCATTGACAGTGGTGTCAAGTGCAATGCTCAAAAAGAAGATTGGCATATTTAGTGAGCTACATGGAGAGAAATTGCGTTGCAAAATAAATATGAAAGACACGTTTGTTTTTAAATGTTTTTATTTACGTAGGTGTATTTCTTTGACAACTGCACGAACAGGGTCGCGTTTGATTGAGTCACATTGTTGAAGCTTTTGTTGAGTAACCGCCGGTCTTTTAGAGTCCTTCGTACAATTCATTTGTTTGAGTTATACTATCGTTATTGAAGTTTCCTGAAATAAAGATAATAAATATTATCAGTTGCTAAAAAGGGAATAGGTAGTAATGTTTATGTGGGAGCTGTCAGTTTGTTTGGCTAGGCTTCAAGGAGACTTACGTTTAAGCCTCACGCGCGAGGGGCGAAGCCGCGAAAAGAAGACGGCGAGCTAGTTTACTGGAGCAGAATTTCATTCCGGCACAGCTTCAGTTGTTTAAAACGAGCAATTGATAACTGAAGAGATAAATGAAATTTCTACAGGTAAAAGGTTGTCGTGTGATGTGATATTCGTTAACAGACTGTGACCCTCCATAGGAAAAGGGGCTTATCGCATCAGCGTTTCAAGGCGTTTATATTTGAAACGCATTTGAAACCCGTTTGAAATAATTTGAAACCCGTTTGAAACACATTTCAAACAGTGTTAGAAACGTTTACTTTTTTCAGCGTTTGAAACGTGGAGAAACGCATTTGAAACGCCCATCTGCCAACAACCTGCATTATTATTACCTGACTGAAGCATAATTATTCGACAACACAACAAATGCTGGACTGAAGATGGTAAACGGTAACTTCAGGCGTCGTTAATGAAATTTAAAAAAGCTAGATAAATCACGGTGGTGCAGTCACACTTTTTACTTTTGATTAAAAGTTCAGTAATATTCCATCGTTAGGTCGATCAATAAAATAAACATCAAGAAAGTTTTTATAGAGTGCATAGCAGTATTCTCAAAATTAACGGAAATGTCAACAAATATGAACAAATGTGAACAAGCTATGACATTATTTGTCAACTCCTGTAATTCTGTAATTACCTTTCCTTTCGAGTATGAATTCAAGATCGTACGACATTCCAATGCATGAATTAGTATTCTTGGAGCGTCGTCTCCGTTGATTTAAGCTTCATCTGAGTCGCAACCATCGAAAACCTTCCACTCGGTTTTCGTACAATATTTGGACAAAGTCAATCAAGTTCCGTATGCGAAGCCGGTCGCTTCGCCAACAAGTTAACTCGCCCGCACTGAAGTCAACTCGCCTACATCATGTACCTAGTAATTAATTTGTTTAATAAGAGAACAGCGCGTAAAAGTGTTCTAAAGACGCTGGAATAATCCTGGGGAATAACCTCGTTCTAAAAGCATGTTTACGTGTATAAATACGCAAAGATATCAAGAAAGATAACAGGAATGTTCAGGTGTATTTCTTGTTCTAAAAACGTGTAAGCGAGCACGTACACAGTATAAACATCATTACCTGTGTATAAATTGACGATCTTGCAACGTTTTTCAAACACTTCGCAATGCATTGAGCGTGCACCTAAAACAGAAACGCTCGGACAAGGCTTGACATGACATCGACAGCAGACAAGACTTCTAACCGCAGATCGAGCATAACGCACGCAACACTGACGTTTGTCACGGAGGCCCATCAGTTCTATGCCTCGATTCCAAGTGAAACCAACACAGTACGATAACTCCTCGTTTTCTTTCCTGTAATGTTACAACAATTTACCTCAATGTATTTGTAACATACTTGTAACTCTTGCGGGTCGAAGACGTCAGTGTTATCTTTAGTTTAATCAGTCCGCCGATCATCTGTTCACAAAAGCGCGACATTCTTTTGTATCTTGAATGAAGGAAATGGCGGTCGATTTTTACATACGTTTGTAGTTCTGTTTCAATTTTTCAGTTAATGCACTCTATGGATTTTTTTGTGTGTTAATTCTACTAGCTGTTAGCAGTTTTTTATTGCGTGCGTCATGTATCCAGCATGATCCAGAGAACAGATAATAATCTACGGAATGTAAATTAGGCTACGACCGTCGATGATGCATACAAGATTTACGAATGAACTTTATAATTTTAGAAACTTTACACGTCAACGATTCTTAATATTTTGTTTACGTTTAATCCATGATTATGAGCTGCCCCTTCGAAGCTATCCGTATATCGGATACTATTTTTGAGCTAAAGCTATAAAGTTCCCGCTTTTAGCATTTATTAATAGGACTTGTTTCCATCACGCTTGAACCGGTTCTGCAAAACTTTTTCTATTCATTCGTCTAATAGTTCGTGCGCGAGCTTCCCTACAAAAAAAGACCCTAGTTGTCCGGCTCTGTTATAAATTTGGCCGGCGTATGGCCGTTAACCTCTGTAATGGAAATAATTATGCACATCTTAATTAATTATTTTTGTGTTTCAAACGCAATGAAACGCGTTTCTTCTGTTTGAAACGCCTTCAGTTTGAAACTATTTATTTTATTTATTTATTATCTACTCATTTAGTCACACGCGCGCGCGAGGGGTGAAGTCAGAGAAGAAAGTATTGCTGAGGGACCAAATAATTTTGTTATGCTAGCGTGAATTTACAACTCTTTGAAAATCTTTCAGAGCTTCAGTTGTTGAAAGGCTGATATGCAATTTATTTTTAGATTCAGTTATGTCAGCGCGAATGCTGCTGTGTAAACAAAGATATTACAGTATGACGACAATCAGAAGAGTATGAGTGATGAGTGATTTGAGAATTTTGTTATGTCAGCATGAATGCTGCGAATGCTGTTGTGACAAAGATCAAAGCCGCGTGCTGGATTGCAGAAAATTAATTCACCGCGCTTTCGGGAGTCTGACGTTGGACATCGTGACAAAATGATATTAGAAAATGGATTTTAGATCTACTATTGTTAAGTGTGTTAAATTTTTTTCGAAACGAGAAATGATTTTAATATGAAAATATCTTCTAAAATTAAAGACGAACTTATCTGCTTGGTTTGTAGACGAAAGATAAGATCATCTCATTTGAGCACAGTTTCCGTTGTTTTAAGAAAACAGTGGGTGATTGTATTCAAATTAGCTTGGGTTTCAAGTCTTGTTAGATGTACTGATCAAAATGACATGAAGGTAAATAAACTGAACAGAGTTTGTTGTCCGCAACTGAGAAGTCGGCGAGCTAGTTTACGAGAGCAAAGTGTTGCTAAAAGTGCCTAATAAATTTGTTACGTTAAACGTGAATCGTGCAGTGTACTGTAATTACCCAGTTCAGTTAGCTAGGATATGAGCAGAGTCACGTCACGCGCGAGGAGCGAAGCCCGGGGAGGGGGGAGGGGGGGGGGGGGGGCGGTACTCCCCAAAAAAATTTGGGTAGGGGTGTGCCGCTGGACTATAAAACCCCTTAACCTGTACCGACTACAAAACGCTAATTTTGCGACCCTGTTCCAGACTAAATGTTAAAAAGATACCCTGTTCCAGACGATTTTTAACGATTTTTTTCTAACCCAAAAGGCTAAACTAGTAAGCAGCAGTTGTAAAGCTTCTTTAAATTCAAAATGGATTAATGACAAACAATTGCAAGAAACTTTATGTGACATGTAATTTACAATTTACGGACAAATGTATCTATCGATTGACAGGATTTTGCTGCGGCCTTTCTATTTCGCTCTTCTGTGACCTCTGGCTCTGTTCGGTCCATTTTATCCAATATTGACACACATGCTGAGCCCTTTTGCAGTTCATTATTGGGGTACCCAGTCTTCTCTCATTTTGAGATCCTGGGGATTAAAATTCCGTATGAGGGTTTTAGGTCGAATTTATCGTTAACGTTAAATTCAGCTTATAGAATCTCAAGATCTGGTCCAAAATTTAATATGTCACCCAGCAAATCTACAAATGGCGGACCTTCGATGTTATCTTCGTTGATTCAGGCTTCATTTCCAGACTACACCAGTTAGCGAATTAGAGCTTTTCATTCACTTTATTGACAGCCATCGGTCCACGGACGCGGGCCTGATTATTTTAGTGTGGTTAGCCAAAGCAAGAGATGTTGCCTTAGGGCTAGGGTTATCAAATGCAATACACCAAAGAAAAAAATAACAAAACCAACAAAGTTGCTGCACTATCCTCAACGGCGACAACTCGGAGAACGAAGTCTTGACCTATATTATCAATTGAGAGGTCTGGTGAGAGTTAACGAAAGCCATTGGCGTGGAAATGTTTATATCTAGTATGTCTAGTATACATGTTATAAAGGGATGATGTGGATTCATGACTGCTGGGTAGAGAAAAATATAACTTACTGATTGAAATCGTGAGAGTCCCTAACCCATTTCGTTTAATCGGCTCATGGGCTACATGTATGCGCATTCTCTGAGTAAAAAATGCAGTAGCCATGAGCACGCCTCGCGGGCCTATTTTTGAAATAGTACTTGCCAAGCCATCGCGAAAACTTCGTCTCGATCATACAAGTCTCAGTAATTGAAACAAATAACAGAAGTTGAGGTCGTTGGGTACGTCACCGCTAAATAGACTAAATACTCTGTCAAAAGCCAAACTGATCATATCGTCAAAAGAGTATTTCGCCATACAATTCGATATCCAAAATACTGAAAATGAAACGCATGCATGTGTTTGAATCTCGAGAGCTGAATTAGCTGAAGATACATGTTTTGGTAAAGCGATCTTTTGACGATTTTTGCTCAGTTATATAAAGTAAAATAACAATATGGCACACAAAGCAAGAAATAGCCAACGTAAATATACTTTGTACAAAGCTTGCGTGACCCGAGTGATCGCGTGAGACAAATGACAAATGTCGTCAGAGTTGGTAACTATCGGCAACTCTGTTTCCGAGAAAACTTCGTTTCATACGGTAGAAAAATAAATATAAGATATTACAGAAAGCTACATCGGAATACAATTTGTAGAAATGGTCAAAAACATCACAGACCCTCGTTATCCAAAGACATCCTCTTTGTTTTGTAACACAATGTGAGCTCTCCCAAGCCCTAAAGCCTGGTTTAATTTCCATATGATCGCAACGATCGCAGTCGCAACGATCCGTCGTTGCGATCATATGGAACACTCTTGCGATCGTTGCGATCATACGGAAACCACTCTTGCGATCGTTCAGTGCGATCGTTGCGACCGCGATCTTAATATGGAAACCAGGCTTAGAAACATTTTTATTCCATATAAAGTATCTAAACATATTCTTTACCAATATATGTACGGTACTCTTGCCGCTTCGTACAATATATTACTGCATTAAAAATAGAGTTCATTTTATATGCCACAGACCGCAGATCAGCTATCGATCGGTAGTTGAGCAACTATCATTGTTAGCTGATAAACTACGTACAAGCTACTTTCAATTCAAAGGAATAACTGTTCGGCAAATCGGGGCAAAGATTGTAGCCAACTCGCAGACTTACACTCCTCGAAACATCACTTCGTAAACAACAATGGTCAACAATCAAATGTTTTTAACATCTTCAATCTGTTCAATCCCGAGCATAAGAAATTCATAGCTTGCAGCCGTCATTACAGCAATGCTCATATTCTCTTACCTTAATATTCCAGGCTTATTTCCCCTTGTGAGGCTTTTATGGGGTACCGTTCAGCGAGAAACTTGCTGTGTACACTGTGTGTAGAATTCACAGCTAGTGGGTGTTGCCCTGCTGTCAACCGTTGTGCTAAAACGCCAGACGTGTCAGACGCACATTGAAAGCCTCTTGACATTCAGTTCTCGGAACAACCTGAATAAGTGACACTATTAAGTCATGCTTCAGATCCATTTATGTGACCGCTGATCAATCCCACGGGGTGAGTCAAATCAGCTCTGGAGTCAAATATGATCGTGCTTGAAATTGACCGATACATTACGTATAAAAAAAATATGAAACCTACAGGGGTTTTTTATTTAATATTTCGACCATGCGAAACGGCTCTCTTTTTCCCATTCATTTCAGTGAAACCAAGTTATGGAGAAGACCAGGATTGAACTTTTCCCTCGCTTCTGACTACGATTTCCACCGCTCGATCCCGAGAAAAATGAGGGACTACTCGTAGTCTATCGCTTCTGCAAGGAAGCCCGCATTTACGTCATAACAGCTTAAATGAGAAGGTGTTTTTATAACGTTATTATAATCTATTATAATCGATTCAAAAAAATTTGTTTTCGGCGTATTGGTAATTAGAAAGTTGTTGTTCTTAGTTTTGCGGCACGTGCAATTCAATGTCACGGATTATCATAATTAGATTCACAACTTTTGTTGTCATACACTTTGTTGACTCAGTTAGTCTTCGGAAGGGGCAAAACCGGCAATTTTGTGTCCAAGCTTTCGTCGCGGATATAGAATTTCAGGAATTGATACACGAGGAAGGTAAACTTAGTGTACTGTATTGCGATGTGACAGAAGCGGAATTGCAAAAAGCCTTTCAAAAAGAAGATAGAACGTTTCAAAGTCTAATTTTCAAAATTTTACTCCTTTGGAAGGCAATAACTTTCAACGAGTCTTGAAATTGCAAAATCTGCTTCTGTCACACCACAAAAGAGGTTATGATGCACCACCGGGTTATATAATCATTAAGTTTAGAACGCTTCCCAAGCTGAAAGCTTGGACACAAAAATTGATTTTCCGCAATTCTAAATTTAGTAGCTTAAAATATCACCGTAAATTGCGATCTGCCAGAAAAACGACAATCATGATGTAATTCTATCATCCACCAATATCCCCATTAAGTTTCAGCGGAATCGACTTTTAAAATGCAGAGATTTGAAGCTTTAGAAGATAACACCTACCACTAAAATTTGAATTATGAATTTATTCATGATCAAGGGTCCTGCGCGATTGGTCTAAACACGTCACGTGACGCAGCCAAAACTGGGGAATATCCGAGTGATATTCCCCAAGTGATATTCCCCAGTTTTGAAAATTTGCGTTTCACGTTCGCAGGTTCAGTTTTTGTCTTAAATAAATTGCTAAATTAAATAAAACTGATTGTTTTGAACAGACTAGAAATATTTTTGAACGCCAACAGAATTATTTTGATGTTTAACAGCTTGGCCGACCGAGATCTTCCACGGCAAACAGAGCGGCCTTGTGAAAAAAATATTTGAAGGATAATAACTACAATAGCCTCCATTTGGCTTCAAAAATATGCTCGGATATTTGTCCTTGGACATTATCTGTTCGCTTCTCGGAACAGATAATGTCCAAGGACAAATATCCGAGCATATTTTTGAAGCCAAATGGAGGCTATTGTTTATTTAGTTGCGTAGGCTTCACTGCTTTTCCCAGAAACGGGGAGGAAAAAATTAATTACAGCGGAAAATTGTAGCCTGGTATACCGGAAGTGACGTTAATGGATATACCCGGGGGGATGATCGCCCTTGACTTGTAGCGCGAGGCCCGGTGTGCATGAAGTTCCAACAAACATGCACTTTCACCGGTAAGCCGAGTTACAGTTTTTTATTAAATATTTCGACCTAGCTTGCGAAACTCTCTTAAATTTTCTATACAGTTCTCTCAGTTGAAGCCGAATTACGGGGAACACGGCAGGAAAACAACTTTCCCCTCGCTTCTGCTAAAGAGCCCGTGAGTTTCGTCAAACAGCCTTGCTTTAGTTGTGTATTTCTATACTGATGTTTCCCAGAAACGGGGTTAATTATAACAAGAGGAAATTACTAGGCAAATTGTAGTCTCGTACAACGGAAGTGACGTTCAGTCAGTAGCTGCTGACTCGCTTTGAGCTCATAGTCCTCAGACACCATGCAAAGACAGCGATATTTTGAAAATATGTCATATTACGCTGAATGCTTTGGGATAATTATTTCCCAACTGTTTCCCAAATTTTGTCGTTGGGTGCCCCTGACAGGTGCAATTTTATAATCCGGATTAATGAAATTTTCAGATAAGAAAATTAACTGATGTTTAGTTCAGGCCCAAAAAGACGAGGTTGTCACCGTAATTTCTTTCTTATCGACCAATAACTATCTGCTGTAATGCCATAGAGAAATCAAGTTTGACGGAACAATGAATTCTGACGTGGCATTTTGATCATCTAATTAATGTAAGCCTGTCCGACTTGAATCTTTAGAAATAGAGTGGTAAAGTGTGACGTTACAAATTTTCAAATTTGCGAAATTACGAAAAACGAAACCTCTATATCTCGGCCGCAAATTACAATGGAGACCTAATATTTGGCCAGCGGACGTTTATTGGCATGCTTCCTCTGAATAGCTGATCAAATTTCATAATTTCGCAAATTTAATTTTTGTGACGTCATGACTTTAGTACTCTATTGGTTGCAAACCATCAATTCACAGCATAGCGAAAACAATATAAAAACAGTAGTCAGTGAGTAGTGCTTAAGTCCAAAGTTTATTCAATTGTGCATTTGTCTACAAGGGTGAATATATAGAGAGCTGGTAACCACGAGTTAAAGTATCTACGTATGACTAACATTCATTTCCTCCCAAGAGTGCTATAAAAATAATAAAGCAACTAATGTAGTGATTTCCTACAATTCCCACTTACATGGGTGCACAAAAGGGGTAGGGGCCGGGGATGGGGAACGAACTGAAGATGGGGGGGGGGGGGGGGGGGGGAGGGGGAGGCTTGTCCCAGATTCGCCACTGTGGGGTTTGAAACATACTTAATAGCTTTCATTTGAATGGTCACATGGATTTCATTCACTGACTCAAAATTTAGAACCACATTATGTGACCGCAGTCCGCAAGGTTAGATCGCTAGGGGGAAAGGGTACTTGAGTACCCTTGCATTAGGAACGAGGATTTATGTGTATTCATGCCCCGTATAATTAAAGGGTTTCTAAACTAATAAATAGCTAAATCTGACTCAAGACAATAGCTATCGATTAACTAACCAATAGTGGCAAAATGTTATTTTCTCTTTACCGTTTTAGAACAAATTTAAGTATTTTAAAGCAAGTTATGAGAAAAAAGGACCTGGTCATTTCAAGGAAAGCGTCTTGACTAAAATTCAACTTCTCCTAAAGGCGAATGATACAAAGAGTACAAAGTCCAGTAAGAGGAATTTTGATATACAGATCTTACGAATAAAAAGATCAAACTCTTATAAAATTGTACGAAGATAAGGCTTAGCAGTATTTTGAAGGCGACCTGCTGCACGAATGTGCCTGTTGCTGTGTTTCATGTTTAGTGCTTTGGTTGCATTGGTTAGATATAAAACTTTAGGGCTGATTATTTTAAAAACAGACAGTGTTTTAAGAACTGTCGTGGTCTAGATTGGATTTAAATCAATAGCCACATGAGTAATGCAATAATGCAATGGAGCTTCTGTCGTCGTAAACCAGGTCTAACTTAGGGACTGTGCAATAATTATCAGGAGGGGGGAGGGGGGGGGGGGGGTAGAAAATGGCACAAGTACCCTGCATTTTCTCTAAACGCACCTGTGGATTAAAATCTTATAACAGAAAGAAGAGCTCCTACCGATATGTTCAATTAGTGGACATCCGCGTCTGGAAGAAACATCAGGCCCCCACCCTAATTGAAGGAAACATTTTCGGGCCCCCACCTCAATAAATATGTCTTGATCCACCATATGTACTTAAAATAACATTTTAAGCCCCCCTCCTCTTGAGTGACATTTTACTTTGACCCGCCCTACCCCTATCCTTGCTTTGATTTTACTTTATCCCCTCCCTCCTCTGGTTTTCCAACCCCCCCTCCCCCCCCCCCCCTTTTTTGGTAATTATTGCACAGTCCCTTAGGCACATCTTTTAAATAATCGGCCCTATGGTTTTCGCGTTTTTTATATATCAAGGTAAAAATTGTTCAGTTCATAGTTCATAAATGTATAATAAAGGACTGAATCAACTGTACTTTTAGTTAGCAGAACGTAGTGGCTGACTACTGCAAAACTCGCATGCAATTTGATTGGCTATATATGCAGGTGTCTTCGGTTCTCATGCATCGTTGCCAGAAAACATCAAACAAAACCGTCAATAAATCAGCCTTAATTATCGATATTCTATTCTATCAGTGAGTCAGGATCAGCCATAGGGTTATGCTAAAACAATTCCGACGACTTGCTCTCGGTTCCTATCGACTTTGATAGTTGAGTCATCTATCACCACTAGATTTTCGTTTGTCGTTATTGGCCAAAACTGATCACGTGGTACAATATTTGACGGGCACTATCAGGCGATAGAAACCTCGAGCTCGCAGTCTATCAATTTATATATTAAAAAGGCTCTCTCCTCGGCATATGCTTCTTCCACTGTAATTTGTTTTCTTGTGTATATATTTCAGTACTCCCAAACTATCTTCACAACTTATTAAAACACTTAACTTCGGCTTTCTCGAAACTTTTTAAACAAATTTAATTCCAAATTTACTTCCAAATTTACTTCCAATCGCCCTAAGGTATTTGCCTTGACGTTGCGTGACACGCGTGACTACAAACATCACGGAAACATCAGAGACTCGCCCTTGTCCCCAGGGTTTTCTCATTCTTCAAATCCAAAATGGCGTCTGGTAATTTGAAGGACGAGAAGACTCTGCGGAAAAAAAATAGTTGCTGACCTGTTTCTAGACATACAATTAACTCGATGAATAAAGAATTATATTTAATTATCACGCAACGCAACAGCGATAACTACACAAAGATAAGAGCCACGTTCCTTCAGGAATGTGCTGGATTACAATTTTCCTTTTATAATCAAGAAGTGCACAACAGCATCCCCGATGAACACAAACATGGAGATGAATCCAAAAGCCTGAAAGAAAGAAAAATATCAATCAGTTTATGGACGGTTGGGTTACAAAGAAACCTGTTGAATATAAATACAGAGATGAATCTAAAGCCTAATTTATACGTCGTATTTCAGTCGCGTCGAATGTAATATATTCAACGGGGGCTGTTTGGTTTATTTTTCTCGCTGTTGGAGGGACGCAGCGTAGTAACCAGGCTATCCCTTCCAGCTTACTTGATTTGGCGCGAAATTTCATGACGTCACCAAATGACATAAAGCTGTTATACCGTGTTATGCCGCCTGTTAAGGTGGTATCTTCCATTTAGAAAGATATTTGAGCATTTATTAAGTCACGTGACCTATTTCACTTAATTGACAGTTTCCTTTATAACATGGATATGATAAAAGGCGGATTATTCAAGCCCTTAGTATCAGTCATAGAACAGAGAACACAAAAGTTTCATTTATCTCACTTTCCTTTCCTATTTTTGTCTAAATTGTTCAATCCACGTTACGGTAAAAGATGGCGCCGCGCGCGGAATTCTGGTTAAATCGACCAAATCAGGCCAAGGTCATGTCAACAAACATGGCCGTGGGTCAAGAAGGTCGGCGCGTAGAGCTAGACGAAAATGTAATTTACACGGTGCTAATTTAGCGAAAGACATCGATTTTTTAACTGAAACAGAAGCGATAAGGTTTCGAAGTGTAGGAGATTATGATTGTCTTTAACAAGTCACGTGATCAAAACTCGTGAAATACAAGTACAAGACGGTTTTGACAAAAGTTGATCATTTTTACGATTGACGACGTTAAATAAATTATTGTTGTTAAGGTACTTGTTGCAGGAACATTGTCATCTCGTCATGCTCCTGGTGTATTTAGATTTATGTTAATTTATGTTACATGTCGAAATAAAACTTACCGCAGCAGCGCTTAACTTGTCTGTAAAACTGCCAAACCAATAACCGCTAAACTTCCTGGCATAGTCAGCTAACAAAGCTGAACTGATCAGTAGAAGCAATGCTACAACAGCGGCAAACACCAACACCTAATATAAAGGATAAATGAGAAGGTTGACTAGATTAGTTCATCAGTTTATAAGTTCATCAGTTTACTGACTCAACTACAAAATTAGAGCGGTTTTCAATTGCCTGTCATAAAAGCAAAACCAAAGCAATCCACCGTACGTAAGAAAAAAGATAGCGACTGGTACATTTACCCACAATTCTTAGAGCACGAAAACTCTAAAATCGCTCATAAAAACGCACAGAATAGTTCTAAAAACTTCAAACCTAACATACATCATATATAATGTTGTTAGTACAGGAACGAATTTCACAAAAATATGGCTTTCAGATGTGCCTATTGGCTGTGTTAGGTTCGCAAGGTATTGTTGTAATTTGTACCGCCGCCATCTTTTTTCCTACGGTGGATTACAATGGCCAATCACAACAAACGCAACAGTGGTTGAGTAGGTGGCGCGAGATTTTTAAACCAATCACAGAGCGTAGTAAAGCAAAACCAAAGCAATTTCAAATTACTTTGAGACATCATGATTCGTTCAGTACTCAATTGAAAACTGCTTTAAGCATATCTTCTTTAAAAATTGGTGTTCGACGGACGGACAGTGATAGTTCATTCATTTTCTCTTGAATTACCCCGCTTAACCGCGATCGGAGATTTAGTAATTTACAAATTATATATACTGCGTTACTGCGTATAAAGAACAACCCGCCTTCATTTACATTCTTTATTCGCAGCTCACATATATTATTTATTTCATTGGCACAAGTTTGGGAGAATTCGAAAGTTTATGTAAATCTTAGTCCAGTTCCGAGCCGCAGGCCGGAGGGTTCACAGTTTCAACCAGTTTTTACGTGATAATCTGAGCAAGGTGGTTGCTAAACCTTCAAATAATCTCAACTTACCGGAATATTCCAGTCAATATTGAGGTTGATCTTTGAGATCAAATTCAAGGCAAATAGGACAAACACAGCGATTACAAGGAGCCATGACGTAATGGTGACAAAGAGAAAGAAACTCATTTCTCCCCAAGTTCCCAAGTAAGGTATGCTGCCGGCCAAAGCAAATGCTAACATCAAAGTGAACTGTAAATAGGAAATAATACGATAATATTAAATGCCTCACATGGCTCATAACACATCCAGATACTTATTTCGGTAGACATGCCATACAAACCTATACAGTCGGGGAAACAATAGCAGTTATTACAGTTGAGCCCGCAGTAAAATATTCTTTCGTTTTTAAAAAGTATGCAAACGAGTTAGGCTCGATTTCCGCCGCTCTCTCGAGTCCGGTCTTCGTTCTGGCTCATTTTCCTGAACAGCGGCTGGTAATCGAGCCTACAAATGAGGCTAATGGGCCAATACAATGCCAGATTGACCATTTCGCCTCGTTTGCATGTCAAATGGAAAACAATACCAGATTGACCCTTTCGCTTCGTTTGCATGTCAAACCGCTGACATCTGTAATAACTGCTATTGCCGTTTTTGGAAAATCTTCGATGAAGTACTTGAAGGGTTTCCGATTCTTACCGCACCCAAATTCGGAATTAGCCAATCAGAAGCTTTGTCTACCGACCTGATATCCTACGATATCAAGTCACTGGCCTGATATCCACCAATATCATGGTCACTTTGAAGTCAAGTAAAAAATTCTGCAGATTAGAGCTAAATTTTCCTAAGCAAACCTTTGCGAAATTACAGTCAAACTTAAATATAGAAATTTATTTAACAAATAAAGAGGCCAAAACCATGTATTATACTGTCATAAAACACGACGGGAATTTAAGAACACGAGAGAAATTTAGAAAACACGAGCCGCAGGCGAGTGTTTTCTATCAAGTTTCTCAAGTGTTCTCAAATTCCCGGAGTGTTTTATGACAGTATAATACATGGTTTTGGCTTCTTTATGTGCTTTAAAATATAGATTTACGCGCGCGAAACAATAAAACACGCTTTTCTATGATTTATACTCTGATAAAACATGGTTTTTAACCAATCAGAGCGCGCGAAATTTTCAGTCTATATTTTAATTGTTAAATAAAGTATAGTAAAACTGTTAACATAACGAAATGAAACAGAAACAAGTTTAGTACAGATCGCAGGTCTCTGAGCATACTGCATTGACATACCTTATTATAGGAAATTAACGCTCCATGAAATTAACGCGAATTTTTAAAATTCGCGTTAATTTTCCGCGACCTTAATTTAACCCCAAATTCTGGATCCTATACAGCATATTTGACACTTAGGCCCAGTTCAGACGCCGTACTTCACATGAGCCGAATCGAATTCGATGAATTAAGTTCATGTGAGGTACGGCGTCTGAATCAATTCAGAACGGCTGAATGAATTCGGATCGGCTCAGCCGTTCTTCCCGCCTGGCTCAGCCGGGAATAACGGCTGTGGACCGGCTTTGATTCAGACGCCGAACTTCACATGAGCCGAAAAAAATGCATGAATTATTATAATGTATTTTTCAGTATAACAGCAATTTTCCCCTATTAATTTAAGTTCGGCTGAATTAAGCTCGGCGTCTGAATCAATTCAGTCGATCTAAATTAATTTGGGTCGGCCTAAATTCGAATTCGATTCGGCTCATGTGAAGTACGGCGTCTGAACTGGGCCTTAGGAACTGTCAATAGCTTTCTCTTTTTTGCACACCGTATTTCAGTCTTTTACAGACTTTACAATGTAAAAGCCTAAAAAAGCAATAAAACGGTATTTCAAGTAGACCGTTCACAGCCTCTATATTTTCTCGACGCTAACAGCGAGCGCGAAACGCGAGCGAGCGGAAGCGAGCGCGAGGGAGTGGGGGGTGGGGGGTGGGGGGTGGGGAGTGGGAGAACAAGAAAAGAGAGGCTGTCTATACATCTTTGGAAAAAAGTGCAGTGATTAGACTCCTCCCCCTGTTGTCGCCTTGTCGTTAACAGCTCCGCCCCTTATCGCGCTTCGCGCTCATTTCCAGTTCGCTCGCGGCTACAAAAATAGAGAGGCTGTGAACAGTCTATATTTTAAGTTCACCCTCGTTTTCAGAAGGGCAGTTCTCGACATCTGAGTTCTTGTATTTCGGCCAAAATATCTATGTTTCTTTGTGTTAATCGCGTTAATTTCCTTCATTTTGAAATTTTAACTCCTCTTTCGCGTTAATTTCCTTTATTCGGAATTAATTTTCCCTCCAATTTGCGTTAATTTAAGTCGCGTTAATTTCAAATACCTTAATTAACACGAGTGTTAATTTCCTGCGTATTAGTTAATGTTCTCAGTTTTGCAGCACGTGCACTGGTATATCGCGAATAATTATCATAATTAGATTCACAGGTTTTGTTGGCAAAGTTAACGAATTGGATGGCGGCAAAACCTGTGGATGTAGAATTTTAGGAATTGATACACGAGGAAGGTAAACTAGTATGATTATGGCTCCTGACTTAGTGTACAGCTATATTGTGCTATGACAGAAGTCGAATTTCACAACAGCCTTTCAAAAACAAGATTGAACGTCAAAGTATAATTTCCACATTTTTACTCCCTTAGAAGCCAATTACTTCTATTAAACGAGTCTTGGCTTCTGTCATGGAACAAAATAGGTTATTTGGTTGATTTGCCACTAAGTAATAAGCTTCTTGAGCTACTGTATTGTAAGAGCTTGGACACAAAATCGCATTTCGGTAATTCTAATTTTAGTAGCTTGAAATATCACTTCAAAGCTCGATCTGCCAGTACAAGCATGATTTATTTCCGTTACCTCCAAATATCCCTATTTCGTTTTAGTCTGCAGTGCAGGCAGATTTTGGCCAAAGCGAGCGCTGAGTTTTAAGCCGCCATTTTGGATTAGAAAAACAGTGGTGGGTTGGAGGGGGAGGGGGAGAGTGCAAGGAAAAATACACCTTCCCTGCCCCCTTCTCGCCCTCTTTCATTCGCCCATACCTTCTTAGTTTTGCGATTCTAAGATGGCGGTTAAACAATCGAACGAAATGAAACGCTTGCCCACTGCAGCCGGGTAATGATATTTTAGCGTAATCAGTTCTCAAAAACTTTAGAAGATAATAGCGATGTTTCTCGTTACGTCACCTATTGTTATTAATGTGCCAACCAGAGAACTATTGGCTGTTGAAACAAAGAGTTCTTTTGTTTAATGGTTGGCAAATTTGAATAACAAAACAAATGTTGATAAACAGTGAACACTCCTATATTACCCCAGAAAATTGGGGTATGAAGTTATTCATGGCAAAGGTGGTTCTACTGCCGGGTCTGCACTGTACTAGGCTCGATTTCAAGCCGTTTTGTGAGCCCGCTTTCCTTGCTCCACACCAGGATGACAACCAGTCTCCCAAAATGGCTGTAAATAAAGCCTTGGGTCCTAAATGACATTACGTGCCGTGATAAAGTACTTACAAATTCAACGATCTTCAGTATTCCAGGAATTGACTTTATATACGACATGGTCAGTCCTATGGCCCCTCCAGCAGCAGCGCCACCGCCAGATTTTTCCGCGGGGGCTGGGTCGGATTTGCCTGCATTGTCTGGGTTCTCGGGATCTGCCATCTAAAAAAAAGAAGAAGTGAAATTAAACTGTTGTAGGTGCCAGAGGCCAACACTATATGCAACTAAAAGAAGACTAGAATAAAAAATGCACGTGCCAGACGTCAGTTGAAGTGTGATTGCAAACTGATTGCAAGGCTAACTACTCATTTCGGAGCCGTTATTTTCTTTTATTAGAGCCCGGCCCTGAAAAATACTAGTGCTGCTAGTTGAAATATAGGCCAAAAAACCTGCCCTTTTTCTGTAGTGCCAGCTTGCATGCAGTTTGGTTAAAAAAGAAGACTAATCTTGGGTATACTGTCAATTGTACACTCGTCTTTTGTATTTTTGGGCTCGCCAAACAGTCGTAAAATATACAGCGCTCTACACCATTTGTACACATTGAAATGTAGAATATGTAAATAATCAATTTCACTTATTAAAATTATCCATTAATTCTTTACTTGCGGTCCTATATAGCTTATTCAAACAAACTGTCAGAAGGCTTTTGTTACTGGACTAAATTACCATAAATGCCTCGCTCTTTCTAATGACTGTTTGCACAGTATTGGAACCAAAACAAGATGCATTGCAGAAATTTTCATCAAAACCATTACTTGGTAGCCTGCGAATACAGCCGCCCCGCTGGTGTCCCGCGAGAAAGTGGGGCGCGACGGAAGGCGACTGTATTCGCAGGCTAATAATTTGGTTGAGCTACAAAATGTTGTTTTATTTCGGCTTGTAGAAGCTAAGTGTTTTATAGCACATGCTAGCTTATATGGCTGCCATAGCAACGGCGGCTAAGCCCGTAACTGACAACGAACATGTTTTCTCGTACCGAGTTAAATAATCTTAAGTAGTTTAAATGATAGCCAGCTGTTTTTACTTCGCTGTCTCCGAATGGCGAAAGGGACAAAATTAAAACAAGTTTAAAAACAATAATTAATACCACGCCTAAACACTCCTTCGGTCTCGATTGATTCCCTTGGTATCTCAGTCAAGAATCAGCGAACCTTAGCGTTCAGTGAATCAAGCACATCCAATTCAACAACTGTAGCGACAATATCTGATTTCAGTATTTACTTCCGCATAATTGAAGTTGATATATTGACACTTTGCAGGTGGCGTAAAAGCTTTGCGAATATTCGTCTCTAGCTAGCTCCAATACTTGGTTATAATCCCGTTTAATTATTGGCAACAGTGGAATCTCGATTTCTCGAACCTCCAAGGAAAACGAAAATTGGTTCCAGAAATCGGGAGTTCGAAATATCGGGGTTAAAATTACAGTGAAACAAATACAAGGGAAACGACTTTTGGTTTAAGTTTTCGCCGGGGTTTTTGAGACGATCGAGTACTGTACTGCATTATACATCAGGCATGTACTTCATTATACATAATTGAACAATGGTTTCCAACGGTTGCCGGGGACACGGTTTGCGAATCTAAAAGCAGGCCTTTTTATGCAGTAAACGCATGTATTTTCAAAGAAGTCTTAAAATGGATCACAAATTTTAAACTGCGTCAGTTTTTCGCCCCGGATGGAGCGTATATTACTGACAGTTCATTAGCATTTCTGTTTTGTTGCGACATTCGAAGGAAGAGCCATTATATTCTTACAACTTTGCAGAACCTAGTACCCCTTCGTTGGAAAAGCGATGAATGCTCTCTGGTCCATTCACATCCCCAAATCACTTACCGTCTGGCCGCCCGGACGTACTTTTCTCTCGTTTTTCATACTACCGGTTAGCAGCCTGAACGATTTACATGTAGTCAGTGAAGGAGATTAGATATCGATTTTTATGACTGACTGGGCCGAAAGGAAGTCTTTTATCAATATTTACAACATTTCTCAGTAGTTTGCTTTTCACACCTGACGGATTTTACGAAAGACAACCAATAGGACACAATTATAGACTTGGCAAGATTAACGCTTTGTGGTCGACGACTGAATGAAGTGAGTTCGCCCTTTTACCAGCTAAATATTGCATAATTTAAATAAAATTATAATAAACGAGATAGAGATATAATAGAGGCTTAGTGACTTTCTTAAAAGCGACGCGGGTTGTTCGGTAGATTTATTACCAAACGATCAACAACCGAACTTTTCAATCCAATTACTGTACCATTGTAGTTAGAAATCTCTTGTTCTCGTTCAGTGAAGCGCAAGCGATTGAGATTGTACTTAAAACGGGCATAGGATTTATTCCTAACGAATAATTATCTTGGCTTTTGCGATCTTTTAGAATACCAGGAGGTCTTATTTATAATCAATCTTGGTGGTTTTATGGACACTTCGTATTTTGGAAAGAAATCGAAAAATCATGAATGTTTCTGAATAAAAGAGAAAACGTTTTTGAGGCAAAATGCGCAAAGAAAAAAGGTGAATACATTAGTATGCATAAACAACTATATTTTCTTATCTTAGCATAAGCAGTTATGTCAGCGAGTATATAAAGGAAACTGAAATATTCTTAAACTGGCCGCGGTCCGTATGGCATAAAAATACAGCTCCGAAGCTATATTTTAAACTTAAAGCTAGTTGTTTGAATAAAGCTCTAGCATTTAAATGGAATCGTCTGACTTCGGACGCCGTGATCGCTGACTCAATTTGAAGTGTTTCTCGATGTTATAAGTGACAGCAAACGACTCGCTGAAACTGCTTTTTAAAATACCATGTTAAGCGGAACTGTACGGATTTCAGAACTAGCTAGTAGACACTTACGCTCCCGCTAGGTAGAAACCGAAGCACGCCAAGCAGCTATTGAAACAAACGAACGAACAGAACGAAGGCACCTGCTCAATTAAGCGACGCGTACGGACCGAGAAAGCTATCAAAGCAAGCACATATATGAACGGTTTGTATAGTCGCAAACCATCACTTTAAAAAAGTTGCTCGATAAACAACGTTCATCTTACCTTGACCGGATTAACTTGCTCTTAATTAAGCTTCTGTTAGGTAGATGTCCAAAAGCGGCAGAAAATTCTGTGTTGTAGAGGTTTGAAACAACTGACCAGATGTTGCCACGGCAGTTATAATATTGTAAACGAAAAGTCAACGCCCCTGACTTTAAATTTTATGCACTTCTAGTTAGAGATCATTCAAGCGGAAAGCAAGTTCTGAGAGAGTCCTGAGATAAACTGCTGCTGAACTGTAGGTCGGCCAATGACGTTCAGTATGAGCAAGTTTCTTCAAGAAATGTTAAACGGTTGCAAAATTCATGCGATTGCTGACTCTGGAGAAGATTAATGCAAATTTTGCATTCGTTTTATTTCATTTATATTCATAAAAACTGTTCGCAATGATATTAGTCAAAGTAGCGCCAGGATATTAACAATTTATCAGCTGTATTGTGCTGTACTGAAAGCTTGCACTTTAAGAAGTGCGGTATTTTAAAAAAGCCATAATCCTTATAAAGGTAAGTCAGAACCTCGAGAAACCTTTTATATATTTTTTTCTACCAAAATTCGCAAAGATGAAAAACTGTAACTTCAGTATAGGCAAGAAGACTAAAAAGAGTTCTTTCTTATTTTACTTGGCACCGCATGTATTCACGAGACCACAATAGATTGGACAAATTGCCAGCCTCTTTTCATAGCTATTTCGATTTTTCAAACTGATATCTGAAAATTTGAACAAGGAGTTTTTCAGAAAGAAATAAAATGGCGTTTAGCATTATTTATCCTGAAAAAACGTTGAAGGAAAACGACAAAGTCGGTTATTATAAAATTGTAGTGTTTCTCCGTTCAACAAAAATATTTGTCTCGCTGATTCGGGAGTCAACTGGTAATTGAAACAAAATGTGAGATCGATTGAATTCGTTTAGCGTGTTAATAAAGTCAACCTGGAAAAACATATTTATATTTCTAGATGACTTAATTTCTAATTAATAAAGATTTCGAATAACATAGAATTTCACAAAAAAAGATTCGAACGTGACCCGAAAGTAAAATCGAACAACGTTTCGATGTCTCCATGACATCATTTTCAAGTTCAAATGTCCAAAGTTGTGATCACACGCATATATATAACTAATTGTCGATATTTTCATATAAATGACAAGAATAAAGTAGCAGGTATTGTTCTAAGTAAATCGTTTTGCGCAGTAAAAATATAATTAGTTTTTGAAACAACTCGCCCCCAGGGCGCGCGATGATATTTAAGTGGTGGACAAAGCTTCAGAACATAGGCAAGCAAGGCGTGCACAGTTAAACTCAACATTGGCAATAATAAGGATAATTATCATCGTCAACCATATCATTCTTTTTACAGATTATCATATATTTATTTTAATGTTTGTTTTGAGAATGTCGGGCTACATCAAGGAGATAATTATCCAACGTTTTTCCTGAGATAGCGTCCCAGGTTTCCGCACTCAACCATTCTTTATGAGATTTCTGCTTAAAACCAAGTGTAGTAGTGGCAACATTATGGTATGCCTTGACAATCTTGTCCCATTCAGATTGCACTGAATATGCTTGTAAAGGATCTTCCTCAGCTCTTTCAATGTCCTCTTCTGCAAGAGCCTGGAATGTGTTCCAGTTCTATACAGAACTGATTCCTCAGTGCACCATCCTTGAGCTTTGACACGCTTTGACACATCAAAGCGCCTCTGGTGACTTGTAGTGGTTCTAGAGCGTTGAAACTTTAGTTTAACCATAGCAGTGACAAGATGATGGTCACTCCCAACATCGGTGCCCCTTCTTACATGCACATCTTGCAAGGAACGTCTCCATTTCCCGTTGATGAGAAGGTGATCAATTTGGGTCTTATCACGCCTGTTCGGAGAGTTCCAAGAGATCTTATGTATGTCCCTGTGCGGAAACAATCCCCGGGGGAGGGGGGTACTTGACCCATCTTTGGGCATATGGGTGCCGCTGAGGGTTTGAAACCCTGACCCTGTTTAGGGCAAAAAAAAAACTAAAATACCCACCCTGTGTAGGGCAACACCCTCTATTTTAGGACCCTGTTTAGGGCAAACGACAAAATACACACTCTCTTGTTCTAAACAAACTAACCTTGCACTTATGTTATAATGTTAATTGGGTGGAATTAAAAGATACCGACAACAATAGAATTTATCTTGTCTTGAAAATGATGTGATGTTGACTGATGAGCTGCTAAAGACCAGCAAACGTCTCCGTGCAACAATACCCCGGAACAATACCCTGTTTAGGACAGGTTTATTTTAGACACCCTGTTTAGGGCAGACTCGCATGAAATTATATACCCTGTTCAGGGCAGCAGAGAGGCCAAAAACCATACCCTGTCCAGCGGTACGTCCCCGTATAGGCCATATAAGGGGGTACCCCCCCCCCCCCCGGGGGAACAATGTGCCTCCGATGATCAGGTTATTCATACCACACAAGTTTGTGATGATTTCGAGTCCGTACTACGCATGCTCAGGGTTTGTTTACATTTTTGTTTGAATTTGGTGATACGTTACACTTTGGCGATAGCATACATGAAGTTGTTATGAAGTTTTTGAGTCCGCCATTACGTGTCGTTGAGTTCCTGAATGCTCGATGAGCTGAAACGTCGGTTTGGGATAACGCCGAGGTTCTTCTACTCGTTATTATTGTTTGGCAAGGATATCTGGCGTTAACAATGATAAAAAATGTAAGTTTGTACAACAATTTCTGTTTTCGCTAGTATTTACATTCCTTCGTATGCGACTAATAAACATAGCAGGCGGAGATTGCGCAGTACGGACTGTAAATCATCTTTAACCCTTTCACTCCCAAGAGTGCAATTTCATTTTGCAAAATTGGCAAAAACAAACAGCACCACTTGAAAGTACTGCTCAACAGCTTTCATTTGAATGGTCACACACGGTTTCATCCACAGACTCAAAAGTTACAAACACATTTATTGACTCAAGGTTTGACTCTGGGAGTGAAAGCGGATAAAGGACTGAGGTATCCAAAGTAGATGTTCCACTGTATATTTTACTTGTGAGTGTACAGTAGTTGCAACTTTGCGAGGTGTTTAAAACTGAAACTTGCCACTAGTTTTTATTTATAGTTTATTTTCTCTATCGTGTAAAACACAATGGTTTGTTAGAAATAATTAAGAATTGAAAAATGAATCTCGAAAAAAACATAACCTACTTAGGGCCTATTTACATGGAGAGAAGTTGTCCCTGGTAGGAGGGTTACCCTCCTCCCCGAGCCATCTTTTACCGAGCGTTTATATGAAAAACGTTGTCCCTGTTGACCGAGCCAAAACTTGGCCCTCTCGGGTTCGCGCATACTATATGACCCGACTTGTCCCTGGTAGGAGGGCCTATTTACATGGAGAGAAGTTGGCCCTGGTAGGAGGGTTACCCTCCTCCCCGAGCCATCTTTTACCGAGCGTTTATATGAAAAAAGTTGTCCCTGTTGACCGAGCCAAAACTTGGCCCTCTCGGGTTCGCGCATACTATATGTCCCGACTTGTCCCTGGTAGGTAAAATAACAATAGCCAAAGTGTTTATATGGAAAAAAGTTGGCCCGCCCCCCAGGGTCACCCTACCTTCAAAGCGAGTAACCCTCCACCCAGGGTTACCCTGCCCCCCGAGCCAACTTTGCGATTTCTCATGTAAACGGTTCGCTGCTATTTATAAAGAAATGTATGAAAAGTTATCCCGCCCGGGGTGGCTTGGTATGGAGGGTGACCCTCTTACCAGGGACAACTTTTCTCCATCAAAAACAGGCCCTTAGTTTATTAACAGTCTTCAGTTCTTAAAACTTAGACAATATAGAGCCATAATTACTTCAAACTGTTAATCTAACTAGCATATATAAATTATAGCTCTGAAGAGTCAAGTTTTATTGACAGTGTTGATCAGTTCTTAAAAAATAGAAAATAAAAAACAAAACCTAACTTTAATAATAACTAACAAATATTCTGATTATGGCTCTGTCCACTCTTGCTCTGACTGACAATCAGAACCGAAAATTAACTTCAAACTCTAACTAGCAAATGTAAATTAAATCTCTAAAGAGTCTCGGTTTATATATTAACAGTCTTCGCGGTTTATACTTAGATAATAGAACCAAACCTAACTTTAACAATAACTAACGAATATAAATTAAAGCTCTGACGGGTCTCCATGCAGTCACCGGTATATACAGCTGTTTCGAGAATGGTTGTCGGTAAAAAGCGCACGCGACAATCCCGAAAGGTAATCTGGGATATGATTAGCAAGGTACGTTCCTGACACTGTCGAACCTACTTTTGTTGCTTTCTTTTAGCACCCGCAAACATACGTCAGATTTCCCTGAAATGCTGAAGTCAAGGAACCGTGAACTTAAAACTACCCACAATACCTTTCGGGATTGTCGCGTGCGCTTTTTTCCGACAACCTTTCTTGAAACAGCTGTATACATGTATATACCTCCGCAGCCGTTATTTCGATCGTCACGCAATGTTTCCGAGGAGGGGAACTTTGCATGACGATGCCTGAGATAACTGCTGAGGAGATGGTATCCGTCATATCACGTTTATTGGCTGATCATTCGTCTTAATCGGCGGTACTGGAACAAACTAACAATGATATCGATGATGAGTAACAGCACAGCCACAAATGCTAAAACCTGGGGAGAAAAGAAATTCCAATGTTATTAATTAAATTGTATGCAAACTCAAGGGTAACACAGAACGTCGTTCAGAGAGGTTTGCAATTGAGTGTCGTGAAACCAAAACCAAAACCGAAGCAATTACAATGACCACTCACAACAAACGAAAACAACATAATAAACCAATGAGAACTCAAAGCAAATACACGTAACCGGCGCCAAACGCGGGAAAACGCGTGTGACCAAGTCGCGATTGGTTTTGGTTTTGCCATCTGATTGGTCGAGAAGGTGGCGCGAGTTTTTCTTAAGCCAATTATAGAGTGTGAATTGTGAATAATGGCCACCACCTTTCTCCCATTAAAATACTTGCAGAATAGAAAATATAATAATTTATTCCAGGCTTCCAAAATATGCTCTGATCCGCAGTTTGTCCGCGAACACTTTGATTATCTGTTCCTCAAGTTCTTAGCTAACCTCGATCTAGGTCTCGGAAGAATAATCACTTTTCAGAACACACAACAGTTTTTAAGGGGCCCATGAACTTTTCTTTTATAGAAAAATGGACATACTAGCTACTGTTTGATAAACGTTTCAAACAGTATATTTATTAATTTTTCCAAGGAGCATCATGGCGGTCTCCAATCCCTTGATACCGATCGCGATTTCAAGTGACTAATAGCCATGGGAACGAGATTGTAAACATTCAGTACGTCACGAAAGTACGCAGAAATAGCCAATCAGGAGCCAGTATTGACTGACTGTTAACAAATCCTCGTACCAAGGGTCTTCTTGACGTACAAATCCACGATAGTGGCTCTCTCCTCCGCAGGCTCACTCAATGGCGTTTCAGGAGAAATCCGCTGAACGTGGTAAGTGCAGGCGCAAACGGCAGCCTTCCCGCGATCCGCTTCGTCTTTTGCGCCTGCACTCACAGTGTTCAGTGGATTTCTCCTAAAGCGCCATCGAGTCTGGTTTACAGAAGATAACTAATAACCACTTACATGTAGTCTTAGTAGTCAATGATTGTTGTCTTTGGCATTAGATCTATTATAATACAGGCTGAGAAATTTCTGAGCGCTGATTGGTCAAAACGAGCTGAATTTATCTCAAATACCACTCTTGACTTGCCATATTTGGAAGAGAGTGGTATTTCAAGTCTTGAAATACCACTCTCTTCCAAATATGGCAAGTGTGACAATTGACTCTAAGAAAAGAAACAAGATGGCGGACATTTCTATTGTTTAGCGTGTGGACTAAAGTGGGAATTCGGCAACGAGATTATCTGTCAAAGTGTCCAAACACCTACGAATATTGAAAGCAAAACACTTTTGTGTGGTATAACTAGGCCGAACAAAGCATTCCATTGCTTAAACGTTTCAAAACGAAGCTCCAATGACATCTGTGAAGCTACGATCGTCGTGTACTCGGGTAGGATATTTGCCTTGTATTATAAACAAATAATAGCATGAGTTGTACGTAATATTTGGAATAATACCGGCTCGTAATATTTCCAAATACTACTATAACTCATGCTATTACCTATACAAATATCTTATAGTTATCTTACGTACCACAGCAGCAACCAGACGATCATAGAAATAACCGGTGAATTTAGTTCCATGTTTTTCCTTGAAGTCCGCTTCACGAGCCAGGAGCCCGGCGCTTGCTATGATAAACACGGCTAGACAGCCGCAGAAGAAGACATCCTATGGCAAAAAATGGCAAGAGAAATTACAGCATTGATTCATTCATACTTACACATGTCAGCCGCGTTAACAATTCAGAAACCGAACAGATTTGAAAGGTATTTTCACGCGCAGAGACTTCCTCGATTGTCTTCTAAGCCCGGGGGTATTCCTCTATATAAGCTATATAGGAATGTGCCGCCTCAAAGGGTATGGCTTTTGAGCCGTTTTGGTCTGAAAACGGGTATAGATTTTGAGCATTTTGGTATCAAATTCGGTATGTTTTGCCTGCTTATCTGAAATAGGGTAAATATTTTTGCCATTTCGTCTTGAAAATTAGGGAGAAATGTTTAAAGGGTTCAGGTCTAAAATTGGGTCGGGAAAATCGCATATTTTGGTCTGAAAACGTGGTAAGGGTTAAAAGAATCGGGTGGCACACCCTCACCAAAACATTTAGTGGGGGTGTAGCCCCACCCAGGCTTCTAAGGATGTGAAGTCCATGCATTACGGTATATTGGAGCAGTTTTTAACTGAGTGTCTTAACCAAAAACAAAGCAAGCAATTACAATGGCGCAGAGTCAAAACAAACGTAAATAGCACAATGAACCAATGAAGAACTGGAAGAATAAAAAAGTACACGTAACTGGCGCCAAGCGCGGGAAAACGCGCGTGAACAAGATTGGTTTTGGTTATGCATCTGATTGGTTGAGTAAGTGGTACGGTGCAGTATTTTTTAACCAATCATAACGCCGTATAGTAAAGGAAATATAATGCAATTCATTCCGGATTGCTTTCGATACTCGATTTATGCTAAATTTGGATTTCGTGAGAGCGATTTTGATATGTGTAAGCAGTCGTAGGACTGGGTCGACTGAATCGAGTGATCAGGAGAATTGAGTGTGTGTCTAACCCTTTCACTCCCAAGAGAGCTAAGCTCAAAACTGGGAAGAAGCCTGAAATTTCATTTTTCAAAATTGTCAAAAACAAACAGCACCACTTGAAAGTACTGCTCTTGATCAATAGCTTTTATTTGAATGGTCACATACCAGGGTTTCATTCACATACTCAAAAGGTACAACCACATTTATCGACTCAAGGTTTGACTCTGGGAGAAAAAGCGCTAAACAAGGAAAATTTAATGAAATTCAACACACTTGCTGTAAAAAATAAATCCCTTTGAGCTAAAATAAGTTACAAAATGTTTTTAAAAAATTGTTAGAAATACGTTCAATCCATTAGTTTTACTCACCAGAAGATACCAGTTAAACGTATCAAAATGCTTATCCAATGAGAAGAAAAAGAGGATGTACAACAGAAGCAGGAGTACAAATCCAACGAACACCACAGCAAAGAAGAACGGCAGATGAGGTGGACTGTAAAATGACTGATAAAGCTGACCAAATATGAAGGCTATCAACAAGATAATCTGTAAAGAGATAAACAAAACAATTTGTGAATAACAAGAACAACAGAAAAAGAAAATATATGGAGGCAACTGTGTACCACCCTGATTAACTAGGCGTCGAACGATTGTGCAACAAGCACTTCAATTGAAGACGAGCCGGTCAATAGTTTACTGCTTGAAGAGAGTAGAGTTTCCATTTCAAAGGCGCGTATGTGAGTTTAAACCCCTGAACTACTCTTCCTAGACTACATTTTCAACAGACTTTTCGGATGTCCATGTTGCAAAACAGAATCGAAACTACGTAGATAAATTAAAGACCACATCGTGTCATTCACGCAATGTGCTAAAGCTGCAAATCACACAAACTGCAGACTTTAGTGTCACTGGCGCGAATATACTCAGACTGGTTTTCACTGATAGCCTTGCCTTTCAAGCAAGAAAGCAGATAAACTTTAAGTGCCCTGTTTTAAGCTTCTTTACGCTTCCTATTAAAGTAGTGCAAAGTAATATGGACGTCTTGCATTTCTCTTGATTTAACTAAAAAGTCATATTTTTATCGTGATAGTTATATATACGTAGTCATCAAACAAGCCTCTTTATAACCTGGAGAGAACTACAATAGCCTCATGCAGTAGACAGACGTCTCTCTCAGATCATCCGTCGCGAGAGAGACGTTTGAGACAAGACCCGAAAATTCCATACTGATGACGTACTCTGGCAGAATCTCGTTCTGATCACAAAAAACGTTTGAACCTCTGAGATAGCCGCGTAATTTTGAAAACTTCTGTAACTGAAGCTGGCACAAAATTGTTCGGACTGTATTTTCAAAGTCGTAATTTTCGTAAGCCGAGTCCTCAATAACCGAAAAGCGTCCCACACCAAAAAACCACAACACGCAGTTTCAACTCAAAATTCGTCCAATATATTTTCCGCTTGTGTGGCCATATTACACGTCAGAAAATTTCAAATATATATAGCGCGCGCTTATAAAATTAACCGATCAGATCAACGAAAGCAAATGACCGGGAAACGCCTGTAAATACTTGAATTATATAACAAATGCTTCAACATTTGCGATGATCTGAAACAAACTATAATTATTGGTTCGTGATTTGGTTTAAAGCATTATAAATCTCTCTGGACTTACACTCTCTATAATCTTCAGAAATCCTCGTATGGAGAGGACATAGTCGCCATTGATGACAACAGTCTTGTCATTATCTGCTGGATAACTGCTCATCTTGTGTCGTGAATATATCTGGTGATAAAAAAAACTGTTTTGGTTATACCGCAGGGGCAGATCCAGGATTTTTTTTATAGGGGGGTCTAAGGGTTTTCCCGAAAATGTGAAGTAGATTGAAGGAGAATTTTGGAAGTAGAAGGCAGTAGTAAAGGCGCGCAGGGGGGTGTTTGGGGGCCTCTCCCCAGAAAAAAAAAATTGAGATTTCAGGCTCTGAAAAGTGCAATTTGGTGGAACCTGGAGATGTAATTTTCAATGGATAATGGAGAAAGCAAAAAAAAACCCTCAGGTCTGATAGGGGGTCTGGAACAGGGGGGTCCGTTATTGCCATTTTATCCCACCGACGCTTCGGAGGAAATCAACTAACGAGACTGTGAAAGATGCGATAAATTATGGCGGAAAAGCAGTACCTTATTACATGAAATTTTGGCGACACGTTAATTTAGCGATTTTGAAAAATCCTTATTTAGCGGCACTTTAATTTAGCGATTTTGCGTAAATTTTGGAACATAAGTCACTTAATTTTCGCGATTTCACGAACTGTCTCTTTGGCGAACTTATTCAAAACTTTTACGCATTTACTTTTACGACGATAGCAGAGCTTTTGTGTGATCAGATCATAAACGTCAACCAGCTCCATTTAATAACTTTAACTGTAATACGATAAAAACAAAATCATACCGACGTTCTACAACTTAATTTTGAACGAAACAAACGAAACTGCAAGCCATATCTTAATGTTGTCCTCATGTGGAGTCACGTTAATTTCGCGACGATTAAATTTAGCGACACTTAATTTTGGTGCATTTTAATTTAGCGATTTTAAAAACGGCGCTTCAACATTTTGATTAGTTTGACCCTTCCTTGGCATGTGATGAAACTCTAATTATATAACACACTGTGTAATTTATTCGCTTCAGTTTTAGAACTTCTCTATGTAGTTCTCGGATTGCACGACGCAGTCAGAGAACCGAGCCGACCGTTAGGTCGAAATTCTGGCCAACAATGATTGGCTGAGCATGCGATTTTTAATTTCTTGGTCAGTGGCGTTGCTTAGTAAGATGTCCGACCCTATCTTAGTGTAGTCACATATAGTCCACCACAACGTGTTCGAATAGAGCAATGAATCAATCAGAACTCGTAGCAAAATATTGTAAATTTATTAAGTTGTACCTGATTAGCATGCGTGCAGACGTCTCCTTCCATGACAAGCCGCACGCCTTAGATACTTGGACGACGATGGTCATTTCAAATGACCAATTGCGCAATATATAACAATAGACGTGTTGAAAACATACACCGTATCTCGTTTCGAAAACCTCGATAAATGTCTGAGATATGTTAGTCACACGTCACCACTTGTGAACTAATTGCTATTTCTGGCGGCGAAATATATTATTTCGTGGCGAACTCGCTTGGCGGCAAACAAGGAGTTTTACTGCAATGGCTCTAGATTTACGGCTTGATGTTTTGCAAACATTTCGATCTCCGAGATGAAGTTCTCTCCGAGGGGAAGTTTTCGCTTGCTGAACATCACATGATGAACCTCGATCGAGCTATGAAAAGACGTATTCCATTGAAGAGGGAATATAATGTTGCTTGTCATAGCCGGACTTGACTTTGACACCGGGCGCCGTCTATGAAGAAACGTTTTCGTCTTTTGTAACGTTTGTCAATCTTGCAAATGGTATTTTGCACTTCTACACGACAAATGAAATGTCACAAATGAAAGGTCAGTTTTGTATTGTAGTGCAAAACCAACTCAAGTGTTCAATCTCGCATGCGACCCATCGAAGTGTTGTGTTGTATTTCAGCCCAGTGTTTGTTCATTGAACTGTCGAGTTCAGCAAACATGAACTGTAATGTCCGGGTATTCACATCGTGGATCATTCATTTCTTGATACAATCATAAGTACTAGAGGATGCCAGGTAAGTCCTTAGTTAAAAAACGTAATCCGGCACTTACAATTTACAAAAGTTAAACCCGCATACTGTGATGTCCGGCCAGTCAAAATGGAAAATATAGGCGAGTTTTGTTTATGTTATTTGTATTGCAACAATTTGCTATATGATACCGGCATAGCAAACATATATTTTTCCCGTAATGAAAGACTTCAAATTTACCAGCCAAATATACATGTTTCATGTACTTTATTTATCACACCCTTTCCAGCGGTAGCAAGAGAAACCAATAAGAAACGGCACGCGCTATAATTTTTATTCGTGGAACACCCAGGAGCATGGAATGACCGGCAAGAGATACTAATAAAAACGCGCTATAATTTTTTTTATTCGGAAGTAGTTTATTTTATTTGGAAGTAGTTCGCACTTAATATTTTCCGTGCATCTGAAGTGGTGTGAGGCACACCTCATACAGTTCGACGTAACATAAAAATACTAACTTTGGCACTAGCTTAATTTTTCGTCCAGTTCGATGTAACATAAAAATACTAATTTTTGAACTAGCTCGCACTTAATTTTTCGTCCATCTGAACTGGCGGGTGGCGCACCTCATACAGTTCGATGTAACATAAAAGTACTAATTTTTGAACTAGCTCGCACTTAATTTTTCGTCCATCTGAACTGGCGGGTGGCACACCTCATACAGTTCGATGTAACATAAAAGTACTAACTTTGGAACTAGCTCGCACTTAATTTTTCGTCCATCTGAACTGGCGGGTGGCACACCTCATACAGTTCGATGTAACATAAAAGTACTAATTTTTGAACTATCTCGCACTTAATTTTTCGTCCATCTGAACTGGCGGGTGGCACACCTCATACAGTTCGATGTAACATAAAAGTACTAACTTTGGAACTAGCTCGCACTTAATTTTTCGTCCATCTGAACTGGCGGGTGGCACACCTCATACAGTTCGATGTAACATAAAAGTACTAATTTTTGAACTATCTCGCACTTAATTTTTCGTCCATCTGAACTGGCGGGTGGCACACCTCATACAGTTCGATGTAACATAAAAGTACTAATTTTTGAACTAGCTCGCACTTAATTTTTCGTCCATCTGAACTGGCGGGTGGCACACCTCATACAGTTCGATGTAACATAAAAGTACTAACTTTGGAACTAGCTCGCACTTAATTTTTCGTCCATCTGAACTGGCGGGTGGCACACCTCATACAGTTCGATGTAACATAAAAGTACTAACTTTGGAACTAGCTCGCACTTAATTTTTCGTCCATCTGAACTGGCGGGTGGCACACCTCATACAGTTCGATGTAACATAAAAATACTGACTTTGGAACTAGCTCGCACTTAATTTTTTCGTCCATCTGAACTGGCGGGTGGCACACCTCATACAGTTCGATGTAACATAAAAGTACTAACTTTGGAACTAGCTCGCACTTAATTTTTCGTCCATCTGAACTGGCGGGTGGCACACCTCATACAGTTCGATGTAACATAAAAATACTGACTTTGGAACTAGCTCGCACTTAATTTTTTCGTCCATCTGAACTGGCGGGTGGCACACCTCATACAGTTCGATGTAACATAAAAGTACTAATTTTTGAACTAGCTCGCACTTAATTTTTCGTCCATCTGAACTGGCGGGTGGCACACCTCATACAGTTCGATGTAACATAAAAGTACTAACTTTGGAACTAGCTCGCACTTAATTTTTCGTCCATCTGAACTGGCGGGTGGCACACCTCATACAGTTCGATGTAACATAAAAGTACTAACTTTGGAACTAGCTCGCACTTAATTTTTCGTCCATCTGAACTGGCGGGTGGCACACCTCATACAGTTCGATGTAACATAAAAATACTGACTTTGGAACTAGCTCGCACTTAATTTTTTCGTCCATCTGAACTGGCGGGTGGCACACCTCATACAGTTCGATGTAACACAAATAAGTACTAATTTTTTAACTATCTCGCACTTAATTTTTCGTCCATCTGAAAGAACAAACAAAGCCCGTGACGAGTCGGCGATTTATTTTTTTTAAGTTTCCAGAGTTTGTTTAAAAAGATTATTAAGGGCCGTAAAAACAACTGCATCTTTCAAGTTCCCTCGCACAGGCCTTCGAGATTTTTATTAAACAAGCGAATACCGTTCAAAAGTAGTGTATTTTTTTATACAGTTCAATGGGGGTATACATGTACAAAAGTCGTTTCGTATCTATTATATATATTTATATAATTGTTTACAACTATACAACACTGATGTGGACAGCACTGTGCCCCCTTTTGCGTTCCATTTAGTTATTGGCGTTTTGAAACATTTTTCCTAAATGCCGAAACGTGTAGTAGACTCTATAAAATATTCATACCTGCAACTGTATTCTCTTTACGGTCAAGTGTCATTGTTTGGTGGTGTGTTGTTATTATAGCTTAGTAAGACTGAGGAACTGGGCCTACTATCAGCCTACTACTATCAGTAAAGTAGATCACTCTTTATAATACTTCTCAAATCTTCACTACAGGCCAGCACGCGCGGTGCGATTAATTAGTCCAGTTCGTTTAACGTTTTTGATATCGCAGTGGAATTTGTACAATCCGCTTATCACGCATTCCCTTCATTAGGTGAATTGTCCACGCATTATGAAAGTAATATCCAGTACGCGATCGCTGCATCGCATTTTGATCTAAATGGTTACAGTATACCTAGAATAAATATTGAAATATTTAACTGACTCAGATTATTCTCGGTCTAGCTAGCTCGAGGATTGCATGGACAATCGTTTGTTGTATGTTTGCGATGTAATAAAGCATACCGCCCCTTTCTGTTCACGCTTTCTTTGCCTTCTGCACTAGCCTGTTCACAGACATTTATTTTTTTCGTAAGATACTGGCGCGCGTGCGAGCGCGAATGTTGTATTTGCATCTTCAAAATGAAGAAAACAGACACGTTTTCATTTCATCACAACATAATTATATAATTTATTCGGTATCATTCCTTTTCTGGCTTTCTTTTGATTCGGTGACATTTCTTGACACAGCTCGAAGAGATTATAACACCTTCCCCGGCCCAAAGGGCCGAATTAGTAATTACTTTTCACAGTAGGAAATTGCTTGATAATCGGTTTAAGCATAGCGTCCATAGCGACTGTGGTATCATGCGGCGTCCCAAAAAAGGTATATGCGGCTTCTCATGTTCCTCCTTCATCCTTCATGCGCACTTATTCGACGCAGGAAGGATATAGAAGACGTCAACACACAGGCTATACCTGATTGGCTGCGATAAATAATTACGTCGAAGAACCGATTTGTGATCATTGGTTCACTTGACATGCTTTCGAATTTTTAGTTACGCGTCGACCCTGTGGAAAAGCTGTTCCCGCGCGCATCATATGCATGCGGAGAGCTGTTACGTTCACTCCGTCAAACGAGAGTTCCCGATACAGTCCCGATCGTGTCCGAGAATTTTACGAGAAGCCATGACGTCGATCGGTTGGAACGAGTGATAAGAATCGGAAATTCTCCGAGTTTGTTACCTTATTGGTGTTGAAAATTTTACCGTTACGTTACCACGGCTGAATAAAGTAACTCTCGCTTGACTGACTTGTACAGTACATGATGCTTGATGTCGAAAGTTCTGTTAGATCCTTGTATCCAGCTGTGTTTATCGTCGTGTACATTCTGGCGAAAGGGCAGAATGTGGTCCGTTCTACAATCTGTTTATTCATCGAATAGGGACGTTTATTGTGTTTTAGCCGGCAGTTGCTATGTACAAGTTAATAACACACGAAGTCGTGCAGCTGTTCCCGGCAGAGAGATAAATCAAATATGATCTGGTTCATGAATAGTAAAACCAGCGAACTTTCCTTTGTCATGGCTACATGTTTACATCAGATGTTTTGCTAATAAATGGCTTTTGTTTGGTGTTTGGCTTGAATGTTTAATAATTTAGTCTAAAAATGTTAAACATCGACATAGCTCCACCATGACTTTAAGCCATTCAGCAGATTTCCATCACTTTCTAGCTACGAAGCGTTTTCTACCAATTACTGCTTCGTTCTAAAATAACGTAAACAGACGCTCATGATGTATAAGTATATATGCATAAACCGAGTCCTGAATCCTCGATAATTTCTTACCTGTCGGTGAAGGTCTTGCTGTGTGTCGAGGGAAATATAATCTCGATAATCTCAGGACTCTGTTTGCCCACAATGAAGAACACAAGTCTTTAAAAACAGATTTCTAGTCGGGAAGAAGAAGCGATTCGGTTGTCTGATTAATACACAGCACAGCACAATATCTGCACTCAAAGATGCTAATTGTTGTAAGGTTATGCATGGCGTAGCTCAATATTTGCAAGTAATCTTGAGTGATTGGTTAACAATTTTAACCTTTGATGACACTGGGGGTCCTTGAAATTTGTGGCATGACTTTTATTTTAATTAGCAAGCCTTACATCTTACAATGGCACAATAGTTTCGACGCAGTCTGAATTAAATTAAAAGGAGTTTAACAGTTCTTAAATCGATACCTGTTTTTCTAATCTAATATCAATCTTGGATTCTAAAAAAAGATGTCCCAGGACTTCACGGCGTATGCCATCTGTGAGATTTTCAAGGACTCAATTTAACCCAGGATTAAATGCTTGACATTTTGATCGGAACTTTTTGTCATGACGGTGCTTTTATGCCAGAGACATAATCAGTCTCATAATAGCTTCTAATCAATCAGGAATTTAATATAAATTCCTTTGTCAGCCGATTCGTCGCATGATCATGGCATGATGCATGTGTGATCAAAAGCTAATATAAGGTGGGTTCACAGTACGCATTCAAAGAATTTTCGCCCTTCTATATGACGCACATATTTGGGTAGTCCAGTCCCTGAACTCTCTCTTTACCCCGCCCTATATAGGGTCTGAACCCAGCGGGAGAAGAGAGAGTCCAGCACCACTTGCATGCGCATGCTCAGAACGAACCAATCACAATTCACTAGATCCCAATCTACGCTCATTTCCGCTCGGCCCCATGTTTATTCTCGCAGCTAATCTACCGATCTACCATCCCAGATCACCTCATGTAATGGGAAATTACCTATTTTAGAGCTCAAGGAATCGTTAAAAATGTTAAGAACAAATTGCAGCAAATTGGGATTTAAGCCTATTATTTTGGCGGCTCAGATTCAGGCTACGACACGCGAGGCATGCTGGAAATGACGGCTACGAACAAGATGGCGGCTGTATATAGGAGCTCGTGAAGTTAACGTTTTGGTATCATTGTAAAGCTCTTTGCCGATATCTTCATGGATTAGATGGCATATGATTGTTAAGTAATTCAACTTGGGCTGTTCCACGATCTCCCGAACCGTAATTTCAAAGCGGCATTGCAAGAAAGCAACTCGATGTGGTGTTTTATTCGGTATGATTCCTTGTGGCTGACTGCCTGACTGCCTCTGAGCTGGATTGTGATCAGAGCTGATAGCTCTGTTTAATGGTGTGTAGAATACAATTGTTGTTTATTGTGCACGGTTTGTTTTCCTGATAAAGGATAATAATCCTTGCAGGGTTTTTTTTGCAATTCTCTGAATTTGGTGATGCTTCTTTTATGTCCACTAGTAAAACTATGGCATTCACTTTCTGCTGACAGTTTACACCTGTATGCACATGTTCTTCAATCTCCATAAATTCCATCACTTTGATCCCAAATGTTTGCAACAATTATTATTTCCAGTACGTCTGGTTACGTATACATTTTACATTTCCTTCTTTGCATCAGCCTAACCAAAATAACTTAAGAAGCAAAAATTAAATCAGAAGTGTTTGTGATGTATGATTTCACTTACTCTAGATCACATATAATTATTATTTCTGTTTTGGCAGAGTAGATTTCAAACTCTTTGTTAGATCTCTTTCACACCCTTTCCCATACTGTTCAAAAGACTACACTGTAGATGGTGATCAGAAGTGAATGATTTGTGACATATCAGGACAGTTTATGCTCATACTAAATGCTACTGTACTGTAGCAGTGACTACTCAAAGTTGACACTCAGTATTACAAAATGGCTGATGATAGATTTCTTAGTGATATCATTGGTGATGTTTGTGAACATACATGTAATATTATTGACAAGATTTTGAATTTCACATTAATTTTTTGAAGAAAATATTCAAAAATCATAGCATAGTCATTTCTCAGAAAACAAAACAATACATGTACACATGTACTTTTGATGCTTTCCTTCTTTATTCTTGAGGTGATTAATAGGCACAATTTTCCTTTGTTCACTTTGTACATGATTCTTTTGGTTGTAATTGCTGCTTGCCTTTACAATAGCAGTAACCAATATAACAGTCGGGGAACAAGTGCTGTTTTTGGCAAATCTTTGTTCAAATGCTCACAAGAGTTAGGCCCAGTTCAGACGCCGTACTCCACATGAGCCGAATCGAATTCGATGAATTAAGTTCATGCGAGGTACGGCGTCTGAATCAATTCGGAACGGCTGAATGAATTCGGATCGGCTCAGCCGTTCTTCTCGCCTGGCTCAGCCGGGAATAACGGCTGTGGAGCGGCTTTGATTCAGACGCCGAACTTCACATGAGCCGAAACAAATGCATGAATTATTATAATGTATTTTTAAATATAACAGCAAGGTTCCCTATTAATTTAAGTTCAGCTGAATTAAGCTCGGCGTTTGAATCAATTCAGCCGGTCTAAATTAATTTGGGTCAGCCTAAATTCGAATTTGATTCGGCTCATGTGAAGTACGGCGTCTGAACTGGGCCTTACTGGTTACTCCAAAAGTTGGCATGCCATCAGGATATGCTTAGCATTTTGGGGATGAAAACCGCAGGCTCAGACAGTTATTGGAGACCGGAATTTTAAATCAACTTGTACTTGTTCCCTTGTTAACAGCTATATATCAACTTGTACTTGTTCCCTTGTTTTACTGAAAAACTGCCATTTCTTTCATCGTGAGTGGCAGAGACAGTAAGTGCCATAATTATTGGTACACCAATTATTGAACTTTCTTTAGGTAGGTTATAGTAATTAAGGCATACAGCCAACAATTATCTTTACATATAGGATGTGGAAATTATTTAGAGGCAAGAAGGCAAGTCTGACATTCCAATTGGGAAAATAATAACAAATACAGCAATTTGTGTGAGGACATTCGACAAAACATGGAACCCAGGTCCATATTATATGGACCAGGTGCATGGATCACTTCAGTACACTATACATGTACCCCCTAGTTTTCGGCCCACAAAAATATAAAAAATAAACAAAGAGCTAATAAGCCCTCATTTTAGCTGCGAAAATATTAAAAGGAAGTGACAGGCCTAACATAACCCCTACTGTTCTTCTGACGTTTGTGTATATATACTGTTCTCTATAAATCCAGTCTCTCACAATATGCTGTATTTTTAGAAGGAGTTTAGAATAGAGCCATTTGACTGTGGGTCCGGCAAAATTGTCAAGTACATCTGGGTTTTTTTACCCAGTGGGTCGCAACACCCATCTCATGTTACTCTTGGGTAGCCACAGAATGACTGACTTGGAGGAAATATTTATTTTTGTTACATTGTATTTCTAAATCCTGAGATGATTGTTGTAATGTTATCTTCACCAAATCATGTTTAATGTCTGTTTTATTTTGTTACACATTTTTTCGGGTAAGAAAAAATATTGTTAATGTTTCATAGCTGAAATGAGGGCTGATTAGCTCAATTGTTACCTTTTATTTATTATTATTTATTTTGGGGGGAAGAAAAATATGGGGTCCATGGACCGGGTCCATACAGTGTACTTAGTGGTCCATGGACCCAGTCCAAAAGGGGGTCCATGTTTTGTCCTCACCCATGTAATGTATTATATTTTCTCCCGGGTGGGGGCACTTACATACATAAGCTATAAGGGTATGTGCCGCTGTGAAGGGTATGGTTTTCAAGCAGTTTAGTCTGGGATAGGGTATAAAATCAGAGAGTTTTGGTTTAGAATAGGGTATCATTTACTGGGAACTGAATCAACTGTTCAGTGGTATAACAAATTTAGTCTAGGAATTGACACTTAATTGGAATTGAAAGAGCGCCCCTATACAAATCATTATGGTGACTTTAATAGCGCAACTTTCATAATAGAAAGAGTTTCTGAAAAATAGCGAGTCTGGGATAGGATAGGGATTTTTGGTGTCTAGTCTAGAACAGGATTTCAAAATGCAACTGAACATGCTCTGGTATAAGGGTTTCAGAGTCCCAGAGGAACACCCCCACCCAAACATTTGTACATGTAATAGGACTACGTACTGTCCAATTTGGGAAATAATTGGATGATAAAAATTCCGAGGACTGCTTAATTGGACGAGGCTGTAGGCCGAGTCCAATTTGGCAGTCAGAGGAATTTTTTAATCCAATTATTTCCCAAATTGGACAGTACGTAGTCATATTACGTGTTAATTATATTGAGCATGGGAACTTGTGTTGTCCAATTTGGGAAATAATTGGATAGTTGCTTGAATAGGATTTTGCAGTAGTAATACGTATAATTAACAGAGTAATAGAGTACCCCCCCCCCCCCCCCCCCTTCCAGTATATTTCTTAAGAAAGGAATGTCTCAAATGTTAAGTATAAGCTGAACATAATGTAAAAACATGAAGTTACACGTATAAGAACCTTAGAGCTGGATTGTATACATATAAAGTTATGTATAAAAAGAAATAAAGTTAAATTTTAACATGCTGTCACCACACATAAGTAGAACTTTAGCTCACCATATATAGTCATAATTTTCACAAAAATTGTCTGCATTGGAAAGAAGGCAGGTCTTGAATTCTACTTGGGAGAATAATACATGTGCTAGTAATACACATCTCAAGAAAGAAATGTCTGAAGTGTTTAGTAACACCTGCATATAGTGCAAATGAAAACATGAAAGTCATATTAAAGAACCTCACAGCTATGTTGTCAGGTTCTGTTCAAAATAAAATTGAAATAAAAAATTAAACAGTGCCTTTCTGCAAAATGTTTTATTTATTAAGCTTTATACATAAGCTTACTGTACATTGCAAATAAAGATAGGCTTACATATGTTCACTAGATTACAAGTGACTTAAGCTTAAGCCTTATTAAATTTGAACTCGAAGGAAGTTTCCACAAAACGAAAACGTAATTTGTGTAAGCTTAGTATAATTTTGTATTCACGCTCTCCATAATCAGTGTCAAAAGACTGAACGATCCAGTCCTCACTGTACAAAGTCAGAAAATAACAACAAGTGTACTAACCATTGCAGCACACAATGACCTTCATCAATGGTCAGACTTTGAATTTTCCTTTGTAATTTCAGCAGCTGAACTCGTATCTTTCCTTCCTCAAACTCTCGGGAGACGAGATCAACAAATGAAACTATTCCTCTAAAAGTCCTGCATGAAGCTTCTGGCAAATGCTTCCAAAGCTACTAATTTCTTTCAGCTGATCTTCCATAAGCTTAAGCTTAATTTTAAGGGAATAATTTCAATAAGACCAGCGAACTAAAATTCAACAAGGCTTCCCAAAGCCCAAAGCCGGGATAAAAAAAATCACACACGTTGCCACATCTTTTCCTGACACTACAGCATAAATCGCTTAGCTGTTCTTCAGCTCGAAACAAAGTTAACTCCACATTTTTTCTGAAAGTAAAATCAATAGCTTCTAACGTTTCATCGAGCTGGCCGCCATTATATATCTGAAAGCCGCTATAAGCAAATCAGAGACTACCAAATATGGTGTTTTTTCCCCTGATTTGGGGGGAAAAAAAATGGCGCATGCGCATGCAAGTGGTGCTGGACTCTCTCTTTTCCCCCTGGGTTCCAGTCCCTATGGGCGGGGGTAAGAGAGAGTTCAGGGACTGGACTAATATTTGGGGTGCTCGTGATTTGACAAACTATAAATCTCGTGTAGAGATTGGAACTGGGCAGATTTAATAAATAATATTTTCCAATTGGCCGTGCGCACGTAGCAATAGCTGCGACTGGATACAGGGCCGTAGCTAGAATTTTTTGAATGGGGGGGCAATGAAGCGAGTGCCGAAGGCGCGAGCCGCTAGGGGGTCTGGGGGCATGCCCCCCCAGAAAATTTTGAAATCTAGAGGCTCGGAAATGCTATTTTGAGCATTTTCCATGAGATATTTTGTCAAAAATCAATCTCGATTCAGTGTAAAATGACAGGTATTTTTAGTGCTTACAGCAATATTTCCGGGGTTTTGTTACCTTGATACATACCGTATATCGGCCTTAGTACACTAAACATTTTATTAGTCTATTTCGTGTGTAAAAGATGTCTCCAGTTGTATTTCCGCTCCAAAATATATTTCTCAATCAATCGTAAATGTTCAAATTAGTATGGTACCGGGCAGTCAAAATATAACTACTTACTTAGTTACCTGAGAAGTAAGAAGTTCTCGCCTCTTCGTTCCCCATCATCTTGATTAATATGCCGAGCAAAATCTGGGGAGATCGAGTACCAAGCCTTTGAAATGTTCAATCTTGTTTTTGAAAGACCCTCGGCATATATTTTTATCAAGAAGGCGGCTGTTTGAACGCGAAAAAAACATACGCAGTTTTCGTTTTTCAGAAAGCATTACCCATTCTTGGGGGGGCAACTGCCCCCCTTGCCCCCCGCTAGCTACGGCCCTGGGATATATTCGTCTCCAGAGCTCTCCGTTTCCCTTTGGACGAGAATGAGCCTAAGACCTACACGTCATACAACTTCTCAGATGACTGGTGACGAGTCAGATCTTCCCCAGTGTTTTCTAAAGCACAGGTCCGCCCAAGCTAAAGATAAGAGAACAGTGTCACGGTATAAGCGGTATTGTGTTACAACGGCTCGATTTATAAGGGTTTGTATGGGAACGCAACGGTTATGTTTTAGAAGGTATAAAATCGAATGTTTTGTGAATAAAAACGACTTACCCTGTTGCTGTGTTGTATTCTTTGTAGTTTGCCAGCTTCTCAGGCCGGTTTGAGGCGATTTAGGCGAGTTTTAGTTTTCGAGGTTTTCCGTTTTAAAATATAAATAGGGAAGGTCAACAGGGTAAGTCGTTTTTATTCACAAAACATTCGATTTTATATCTTCTAAAACATAACCGTTGCGTTCCCATACAAACCCTTATAAATCGAGCCGTTGTAACACAATACCGCTTATACCGTGACACTGTTCTCTTATCTTTAGCTTGGGCGACCTGTCACCTGTGTCTAAAGTATGGCAATAAAACAGCCGAGTGTAATGCTAACACTTCATTGACTTTTACAGTTAGAATACTGCAACCATAACCACTAATTAGACGGATTGAAAACCAGAACAGAATAGAGAATTTCAATTGAATTCCAAGTCGGAACGTTGTAAATGAATTGCACCAAAAAATCGGATTGGTTAGTCTAAACAACAGCTTCGAATCGTCAGGGGCACCCAACGACAAAACTTTCTTGTTATTTGGTGTCGGAACGTTGTTTTTACGTTATAATTGTGCTTTTTGCGCAGTTTAATGGATTATTTTTAATCGCCAAGAAAAATGTTTGTTTTTGGATACGTTAGCTGAACTTTCAAACATTAGAAAATTTTAGAGATTGAACTCTTATTACCCGAATTTACGAGCTGAATTTGCCTTTCCGAAAATCCTAGCTAACATTTTTTTTGAACCCAAAACGACATTTTTATCTCTCCGAAAACAAAAGGCATTAATTTCCCCATATTACGAAAGTTTGAGATGACATTTCCCTAACCGAATATCTGAGGCGATTATAGGCCTTCCGAACAGATATATATTCACCGAAACGATCCGTTGGGTGCCCCTGAATCGTTTCCATTCTGTAAACATGGGTTGGTTTTCGCTGCCTACGGTGGCCCGGCCGGGGGCCCGGCCCGCCGGGTTATATTGGGCAGAAAAACACCGAGGGAGGTACTGGAACCAAAGCGACCGAACCCGGCGACGAAGTGTGCCGGATCTATTATAATAAAATTGAACGGCAAACTAATCCTTACGGCTGAGAAAATAGCCTGCGTGAAAAGATAACGAAAACAAGAAGAAGCAAATATAAATTTAAAAAATGAAATACATGTATTTATTATATAGACACGAGTGTTTTACTGGAAAATAGACCACTCGTAAAATTCATACGAAACTACATCCGGGACCCGAGTGGCGTATTTTCCATATCCTCACTAGTGAGGATATCGATGACGTCATTTCCCGCTTTTGCATGGCTTTTTGTGCAAAGCTGCCAAACTCCGGTTGAAAATGGCGAGCGATAGATTCGTGAAATTCACTGAAGCCGACATGAAATCGTTCACAGAGGAGTAGGAAAATGTTAACACGAAGAAGAAAACTTCATATGACTTAAAATTATTCAAGGAGTTCCTTGCAAGTGAAGACGAAAGGAGAGAAATTCGGAAAGTCCAGCCACCGAGCTGCAAGAGTTCGCGGTAAAGTTTGTGCTTTTGTCGTTTGTCTATATAATAAAAAGAACATTACACGGTGGCTTGAAGATATGAATTTTATTTTCGAGTGTTAAAAACAATATTTTACTCACTCGCTGCGCTCGTTCGTAAAATATTGTTTTTACCACTCGAAAATAAAATTCATATCTTCGCGCCGCCGTGTAATATCCTCCATATATTGCCCGATATTTCGGTTTGAAACACAACGTTCAGTTGCTTCTACGCTAAAGAAGGTTTTGAGTAGCACTGTAGGTTATCTGCATTTTCCATGTTGACTTTAGTTATCCTGAAATAGGATGTCGATAAAATGAGGAATGCTTATTCGGGTAAGAAGGTGCTAAAACTAATATCCTAAAATATTCCACTGTTTGCACAAGTTAAAAACATCGCCAAACAAGCTGTGGGAATAATGATATTTAAAATTTCTTTAACATTAGTTTTTCTTCCGAATGCCGTGAGTGATTTTACTGAATACTTACAGTTTGTAGTTGTTGCGATTCTGGCAGGCGAGGAAAAGCTGCAGAGTTTTCGGTAGTAGTACTATGTCAGTTGAATTCCTTGAATAAAATAAAATTTACAGAGACACTTCTGAAATTTTAATTTATGCTAAAATGTTGCTCTAAACTATGGCTACCTGTGATGTTCCGTCGGGCTCAATGGAAACGAGCCAAAGGCTGATTAAATTGAAGTTCTTTCAGGGTAACACAGGTGGGCGTAAAGTCCCGATGACGGCGAAAAAACAGCTCCCTGTTGTTCTTTTATAGAACAACAGTCAAGGTGTCTTTGGAGCTCTCCGTTCATTAATAGCTATCAATGTTTTGGGCATGAAGTTTGAAGTATAAAATCTGGCTGGCACAACTGATTCAAGTGAAATTGTCTCATATCTTATTAATTACTGAGTAAAATGCTAGTAAAACGAAGGACCTGAACAACACTACTGATAATAGAGGACTGAAAAAAATACTGTATTAACCTGTTGTTTTTTATTATTTGGATATAATATCTCACGACTTGTTTTTTTTTTTTCCATATATTTTTACCATGCAAAGAAAACTAGAGTCTAAAACTGTCAATCCATTTCAACATTTGTCTAAAGAAGGTTTTGGTAGTTTTTTCGAAATTATTAAAATTTCGGACACCAAATGCAATATAATGAGTCCTTTCTAAAAGTCAATGTTAGGAAATTAACTCGTATCTTAAGTTATTGTTAAATTACGTGGGATTAGCTATATGTTCCAACAGCTGCCATGTCCTACGAGACAAACACGCCGGTACTGGCTATTTTTGAAATGAATGAATTATATAATAGTTTTCAAAGGAAAATACTCGGTACTGTGGGCACAAATAGATACTGACTCTTGATTTTCAAGTAGTTTTAATATTTAATAAATAACCCTCCTGGTTTTCGCCCAGTTTCGTCTTGAGAACCATGGAAACGAAACTTAGCAAAGTGTTAGTTTTAATTTGGCCATAGTTAATAGAGGGAAATGGTTATGAAGCCCGGCAAACTTCAAAGGAGCAAACAAAGATGGCAAGATTTATGTTGGAAGGTCCACGACCGTGCACAATCTTTTGTTTTGTGCTCATAGCACTATATGCATGAATTACGTAACCGAAACGTTTCTAATTGGTTAGTTGCTTGAACACACGCAAACACCTATTGTATTTTGTCAGGTTTTGTGCACGGTCAAGGCCAAAATAACCATTTCGCTCTGTTAACTATGATTTGGCCAGACGCTGGTGAAAAACTAGTCAGTAAGCAAACCACGACGACTACGGAAACGAGAACGTCGCTAAACAATTTAAAGTTTTAATGAGCAGTACAATAAATCTGCACGTGCGTTATATACTTTGCTAGCGCGGTCCTCAGCAAAACAATTAACAACATGACACTACCAAATTCTGGGTTTTCGGAGAGCGTGAACCACAACGGCGAATTTTTGAAGTTTCTCTTTGGATTTAAATGCTGCCTTTACATATCTATATTCAGCTGAAGATAGTCATGACACCGATAGACAAACTGAATTGAAACTACTAGAGATTCGCGAGATTCTGAAGTAAAATATAAATTCATTTTTTAATTGACATTTTTCTCGTCGTGGTAGCTAAAATAATTGGTTGGTCTTTAAAAGTCTGCTTTGGATTTCAGTTTTGACTTAAATTCAGTATGATGCATCCAATTTCTTCGATCGCGATTAACCCAATGTTTTTTTTTAATTCCACCAAGATCTTCAGTTAATATTGAAATAACCCTTAGTTACCGAAGCTTTTCAATTCAATTTTATAATAGGCTGTACTACTGAACAAAACCTTGTAAAACTGTGTTAAATAAACGCACTATAGATATCCGGCGTAAATATAGAAGTGTTTGATGAAAATGACAGTAGCCAGCCAATCAACGTTAAGGAAAGTCAAACAAACTCCATGTCAGCATTAGAGGTAGGGTGGAGCAATAGTAAATATCAATAGAACTTATAGAGCCCATTTATTTTACCTGCCACTACTCAAATATACATACATTTTAGAATTAAGATTTCATAATAATGGTTTTGAAATTTTGAACTTCGTTTTCTGCAAGAAAACGCAAAGCCAGCTGAACAACTATATATAACATTACAACTTTGAAACAAAACTGGTCGCGAATAATACTGCTCTTAGTTTTAAGCACATTTACCATATGATAGAGCTATACACAAAGTTAAAAATGCGCTCTTCGGCTTAATGTAGTTTTAATTAATTTTCTTTCATCCCGGTTTCAAAACCTACCGCCTTTCAGAGAATTAGTTGCCCATGTAACAGGACAACAAATAAATGAACCGTCGACTATACAAAACTGAGCGCTATCTCTTATTAGTCAACGTCAGTTCAGTTATTTCAAGTTTATATGATCTTAGAGGTACAGAGGTACAGTTTCAAGTTGGCAGCATGGAAAGCTTTACGCCGCAGTCTTGCAAGTGATGGTTCGTTTGTATTCTGCGCGAAACGATCGGTTCATGAGCCCATACAACACCGGGTTTATAGCCGAGGACGTGTAGATTAATAATCCGTACAAGTAATACACTCGTCGCGGTAGGATTGGTACACCATTGCTCATATCGATCTGGTCGATGGCCACAATAGGAAAACCAACAGCACGAGAACCCAAGAAGAACTGCGGCCAGCGTTTTGGTCACTTTCACCTCTTGCACGTGAGTGGTTCGCTGGCTTTCTGCGTTCGAGTTTCCTTGCGGGAACACGGCGTTCCGCACCGAGCAATATATGCGCAAGTACAGGAACGACATGATGATAAACGGCGTTATGATCAATGACAGTCCCATACAAATGGCGAAAATGGGGTTCTGCTCCATAGCGAACGCGCAGTATGCCTTTCCCGGGTGAAACTGGTAGCCTTCTCGCGCGTAAAACAACGGCGACAGGCATGGGACACTCGCCAGACAGAGCGCGCCTATGGCAAAGCCAATCGATTTCTTCGTGGTGAAGACTTGGCGATACAGGTTGGGTTTAACGACACACAGGTATCTGTTGACGGCGATGACTACCATCAATAGCAGGGATGACGCCGCCAGTGTCAGAGGGAACGAGCCTTGAAATAGACACACTTCTTTGCTGTAGATCCAACGGCCCGATATCAGCACGCCGGTGGTTATTGGCATGGTAGCAAGCGACATTGTTACGTCTGTCATGGCAAGGGCGAAGATTAGTACATTCGTCGGCGTGTGGAGACGAGGGTTTCGGGCGATCGTTGAACACACCAACATATTTCCCAGAGAAGCGCAGAGAGCCACGACCGCTGTCAGAGTTGATTCTACGACAATCGCGGAGGTCGTTCGGGACGCGAGTTCGCGGGATAAACGTTCGTTGTGGAATTTCAGCAGCTCCTCGAGTTTTGACATGACAGGGTCTCAAAAAGTTAAAAGAAGAATAAAACTGATAAGCTGATTGCACCGTTTGTAAGCCTTGTGCTTCTTATACGCCAGGTGTGAGTTAGTTCTGTTTCTAAGATGTCTTGATCGATACTCGGCTTATAAGTGAACGTCACGTGCCATTTTAGAGCTTCCCCAACACACAGGTGTTAATGAAAACTGGCGTCTTTTCAATTACTTAGGACCGCTACCAATTTCAACATGTTAATAACTCTCCTCGCTGACTCACGTTCTATACCTTTCTTATAACGCTTTCTTTGAGATTTGTTGGTAGATCAACTCAATATCTCCTAGTTTATGATTTTCTTTATTCTCATCACTAGTCTCTTTGACAATGTATTGATGTTATAAGGAGAAATTAGATTTTGATCCCACTCGAAAATTCAAAGAGGTGTTAATGAAAATGGTGTGTTTCCAAATGACTCCATGCAGCCTATACCTTCCTGCTAAAAATAAACTTCCGCGATACTATATGTTGTAAAACAAATTGGCAAATTTACCAAGCGTATTTATTTTGAAAGCAGAAGCGACTTTTGACGACACATTTCAGTGTAATTGTAGTTCTCGTGAACAATTTCAAGTTTTCCTTTTTTAAAAAGTTATAAAAATGGTTACTTGATAGTTTCAATTCGTAAGAGTGGTCATATAGCCATATCAACAATCATGAAATAATTGCTATGTATCTATGTATGCACTGAGAGCAAATTAAATTTCACTAATTCATTGCTTGGTGTCCTATATATAGACAAACATTGCGTAGTTTCAATGGAGTGTTTTAATTTATCCGTTTCATTTAATATAAGTAACGATGCAAGTAAGAAGTGTTAATGAAAATGGTTTGTTTACAATGAATCCCTACAGCTTATATCTTCCTATTAAAAAACAAATGTTTCAGTACTACAAATTGGCAAATTTGTAGAGTATTGATGGTTTTGGTCAAAATACGTGTGAACCACTCCTCGTTACAATTTTACCCTTGTGAAAAAGCAAGTGTCCCGTATCTGTCAGCCGATTCATTTTCATCTCGATTTATTTAATAACCCGTTTCTTCCTATATAATATAAGTATCCACGCCACAATTTATTTCATATCCTTTCTTCCTAATATAATTACTCTCGCGATTGTTTAACTTCCGTTCTTCCTAACATAATCATTTTCACCATTTGACATTTATTCCATGAATCGAGTCGAACATAAACTCATAGCCAACGACTTTAGCGCCGAGTTGGTTCCGGCAGTATTTTCGCGTACGAAGCGATTTCTTGAAATAATTCAGTTATAGGCAATCCCCCAGATTGTGAGACATGTAATTTACTTAATAATAGAACCAATGTTATTAAAAGAATTGCGAAGGATTATTGGTTTCCGCCCGGTGAGGGTAAAAGGAGGAATGAGTTTGCGGAATGGCATGTGGCATGACTTGCGGAATGGCATAATTATGCGGAATAAATTACTTAAAGAAATACATTAACTACAAATAACCGCTTTACGTAATGCTGCGGGCTCAAACCATACGATATTGTTCAAGATGGCGGCTGTTCGGTGACAAGAAGCGTATAGGCTCACCACTTTTGTGTTCGTGGTAGCCATATTTTTCGGTCAAAACAAAGAAAAAATTATCCTTTAAGTGATATTCTGTATTGTGGAGGTAAATTATTTTAGTTATCAGGTTGTATTTTATTTTGAGGAAGAAGTGTTCTGTGTCGATTCTGTGCAAGAAATGAAAGTTCACGAATTATAAAATTATTTGAGTGATAAGCATAAATCCATGACAGATCCAGATCGATGGATTATATTTTGCCAGTTATATGGGTGCTATGATTTCTTGGAAAACAGCAGCTCTCAGAAGATATCAATAAAATTGGATTTGATGATAGACTGTGTGACTGTGGTCACACGTGACACTTCACAAAAATAACCTAACTTCGAGCACTAAATTCGCCAAGAAGATAAGTCGCGCTTAGAGGCACCTTCTATCTAGTGGATTCATGCACATTCGAAGAGCAACTTGCCGACATTTTCGGCAAATTCCACCACGCAGTTTCATATATAAACGCCATTTCCTGTGTAAACTTTGCAGCAATAAAAAAATAAAACACACATAAGCTTAAGTGATGGATTTCTTCCAAAAAATACAACCTGATAACTAAAATAATTTACCTCCAGAATACAGAATATCACTTGAAGGATAATTTTTCTTTGTGTTGACCGAAAAAATATGGCTACGACGAACACAAAAGTGGCGTTGTAAATGGGTTAACCTTCTTGTCAACGAACAGCCGCCATCTTGAAAACGTGACAAGATCGTATGTTTGAGCCCGCAACATTACGTAAAGCGGTTATTTGCAGTTAATGTATTTCTTTAAGTCATTTATTCCGCATAATTATGCCATTCCGCAAGTCATGCCACATGCCATTCCGCAAACTCATTCCGCCTTTTACCCTCACCGGTTTCCGCCATCTATTGATTTTCGCGCAACGATCGACTCACACTAGTATGAGCTGATAGCCCATTGGTAGGAAACCAGCCCTTGATTTCTTAATATAATCATGCATGGGTTCCGGCTGTCATTTGCTAATTATTGTTCTTCAAAATCAAACGATTAGGTAAGCTTTCCTATGATTAGATGTATATTTTTGAACTTCTTGGCATCATGCTGAAAAAATCATGGACATACAATCGGTACCTTTAACCTTTAAAAGAACGGGAGGCAATTTTTAGAAAACTATAAAGTCCAACTTGGTCTTAATTTTTGATCGTAAAATATTATACCTATTCCGCTGTTTTACAGTTTTTTTCCCAACATTTTCGCATCGATGCAATTACTCAAGTCCTTGATGTAAACTATTAGTTGTAACACCTAATGTGATAACATTAATTCACGTGTATCAGTTTAATAAGTCCACCGGTAACATTTACTAATCACTCTTAGGCCCAGTTCAGACGCCGTACTTCACATGAGCCGAATCGAATCGAATTTAGGCCGACCCAAATTAATTTAGATCGACTGAATTGATTCAGACGCCGAGCTTAATTCAGCCGAACGTAAATTAATAGGGGAAAATTGCTGTTATATTGAAAAATACATTATAATAATTCATGCATTTGTTTCGGCTCATGTGAAGTTCGGCGTCTGAATCAAAGCCGGTCTACAGCCGTTATTCCCGGCTGAGCCAGGCGGGAAGAACGGCTGAGCCGATCCGAATTCATTCAGCCGTTCTGAATTGATTCAGACGCCGTACCTCACATGAACTTAATTCATCGAATTCGATTCGGCTCATGTGAAGTACGGCGTCTGAACTGGGCCTAAGCTAAAGCAATTATATCGATAACCAACTTTTTGAAACGAAAGCCCGATAGTAATTAGCAGAAAATTTCAAAAAATAATCTATTGTATACTACTTTTTTCGAGTTTGATTGCTGAACTGAATCTAGTATCAGGTCCAGTCTATCCCAATATGGGGCAGGACGACCTATTGGCAGCCCAGTTTAATTAATTGCACGCGCTTGAAAAGGTCATGTAGGCTCTGAAAATTGCAAACGTTAATTGGCTTAGAGTCGTTTTCAGGCACAAGGTAGGCAATGTTGCCGCTTGCTAATATATAAGGCCTGGCATTACCGACATAAGGTGGCCAGTTCTTCACCGAAGGAGAGAAGGTTGACAACAATTAAAAACCCTGACCTTCGGCTTGATATATAATGCACCAGAAGGCGTACACACTTGACTTTGTTTAATGCCAGCCGTAAAAGGATTTTGATTCGAAACGTAAATCACCAATCTCGTCCCCAGGGTCTTTCAAGATATCTTGAAAAGAAACGCCGAGAAAAACCCTGGGAACGAGGTTGGATGTCGGTTGGATGAGGCACCGCGGAAAAACGCATCGCTCATGCGTGTGACGTCGTGAGCATTCACAATCTCATTCTCAGAGCCCGCGCGTATTCGGTCAGCGGTGATGACCAATATGATCGCGGCCTCTGGGAACGAACTTGGATCATTCTCGAGCTCAATGACGAAACTGTTTACGATCGAGAACGGCGGTTCTATCGACTGCACTAGCAGCCCAAACGAGGCAAGCTTCCCAAAATGAAGGAAAATTACGAACCTAGAAATTGAGAGTTATCAGAACATAAAATAGTGTACCTGTAGTATGAATCTTAATCGTATATTTTCAGGGATTTCCTTAAACTTTGCCAAAATGTTCACATTTCCAGTCAGTGCCTTATAAATCTTGCTAAATTTCTACACATGCGCAGACGTTTAAACGTAGCCAAATCTCGATAGCTAAAGGCACAAGACACCCAACATGAAATTAGGCTTGCCGCCACGCAATTAAGTTCTAGAATGCTCGGTGTGGAAATGAAAATTAACCTAACCCAAAAGGGCGATATTTGTTTATGTCGGCGTTTTTTTTATCTCCTTATTACCATAAGAATTAGTCTGGCAAAGAGACTTGGTCTGGCGAGTTTAAAGATATAATGAATTGATAGCGACTATGCTATTGACTGTCGCAAATATGAGAGGAATACATTGAATATTGAACGAGATATTTCCTGTTGAAAAACATCAAATTTACAGACGTTTGTATGGTGTGTGGCAAGTGGCAATGATTTCCTTTCAAACTCTACACTATAACTCAATTTTGCATGCTCATGATATCTATTTTTAAATCGGACGAATTTTCAATTCGAGATGTAAACAATGACGTCACAATGAATTCGCCTCAGCGCCGGTAGGTGAAAAAATATAGCAAAATAAAATATAACATTTGTTTACACAAGATTACGGAACTGAAAAGCTACACACTCCCTAATACCTTGTCAAAGTCTGCTATTTTTGTTAGTTTTAAGGATTTAACGTCAAATTGTTAGTTCTATTAAGGCTGGTTTTCACTAGCGACATAAGTATAAACAGACTTCTCAAACTCATTAATAATTCATGAGCTAATTAACCTATGAGAAGCCACGCATTTCGTCACGTGTATGAGGTTTGATACCCGGTGAAGACCATGTGGCGGGAACGTTTGTCACGTGCATGAATCTTGATATCCAATTAAATGGACAGATGAAGATCACTAGTGATCTTCATATGAACATCACTAGTGATGTTCATATCCGATTTTATTGGATATCAAGATTCTTGTGGCATTTATATGACTTAGGACTAATTATCATGGAAGCATTTTTCAAAGAAAAAAGAATTCAATTTTTACCAGCTGGAGTCGAACCTGTGACCTTCCGCACAGCAGTCGGACGCTCTACCATTGAGCTACAAGATACTTGAATGACTTAGGGCATTAAAGTAGATTATCATCATGCTCGAAATGCAAAATAACAAATTTTCACTCATTTACATTTGACTTCATGATCATGTTTCCCCAACGGATTTAGAAACTGTTAATTAGAAGTGTAAAACAATATTTCATTACTACTATTCAGAGCTTACGTTTGGTAACCGTAAATTAAGAACTGGAAAACAATGCGGGTCAACTACTACTAATTAGTGCTTTCTTTTAAAGCTTTTGTTTGAGAAGCTATTTCAAAAACTCGTGCTTCGTGTTTCATCACGATTTCCAAACACTCGAAAACAATAAAAGCACTCGGCCTACGGCCTCGTGCTTTCATCTGTTTTCTCGTGTTTGGAAATCGTGATGAAACACTCGCACTCGTTTTGAAATAGTACATCAACATACGCAGACGCAGTAACACGTTGATCATTAGCAGCATTTGTTCTGATAAAAGAATGTTTATGTTTATTTTCCGTCAATTAATACAAATACATATTGGAAAGTGTTACTCCGGCAATAAAATAGCTTTGGGAGGAAGACTATAAAAGAAACCCTCACGGGCTTTTACAAAGTAGTCTCCCTGTGAGTTAACTTAAGATCTATTAAAATTCATTCAATTGGTATCAGTGAGATAGGCATAATACGAATAAAATTACAATAATAAGATATTATTTACATATAATTACAAATATCAATCTTACCCTTTTTAATTATATTTGTTTACTGAACTATCATTACTCTGAAATAGGAGAAACAGTTTTCATTTTCCTTTTGAAATATTTTCATAGATGCCGAGCGTTTGATGTTTACAGGTATTCTATCAGATATCAATTATCTTGTTTCTTGTAGAGAATTTTCCATAATTTGTTCTGTTAAAAATCTTATGTAAATTATTTGATTCTCTAGTATTATATTTATGGACTTGTGCGTTTTCTATACAGAAGTCATTGAAATAGAATGGTGGTACTTTGTTATTTAGACTGAAGCTGAAGGAGCCAATTAGAAAATCATTTATTTGGTAAACGTTTAAAAGACTCAATTGAGTAAAAAGCGGAAGAGATGGTGCTGTGTATGAAGAAAAAGTTATAATTCTCAATACCTTCTTTTGTAGCTTAAATAATTTATCAAGCCTTGTTGGATAGTTATTTGCCCAGACAATAAGGCACTAATGATCAACACGTTACTGCGTCTGGTGCGTATGTTTGCCTGTGAATCGCTGGTAGCAACAAGGCTTTACAGTGCAACTAGTCACTAGACTGGAGGCGAGACATGCAGTCATATTTCGGTAAAAAAATATTATCTTGCCAACTGAAGGTGTCAAAAGGCCACCCTCCCTACTCCCCTGCTTTCACGCCTGGCAGCCTGCAAACCACCAGCTTGAACCAGCTGTTAGCTTACACGAGCTAAATTCATAAAGAACGAAAGCGGTCAAAATGCGGTCATTGCTTTCTCTGTTGGTTTGTATAATTCTTGTAATACATTCATTTGCTGAAGATACGAGTTCCGATTTTTCCTCCCAAGCGGTCATAACTCTTCAACACCATCGTATCAGTGGCCATACCTTCAAGACATTTTCCTCGCCCAGTTTGATATCATGTTGTTTGCAGTGTACAAGAAATCCTCGATGTGTTTCCACCAACTTTAAAGCTCCCCAGCCAAGTGGAAAAGGTGTTTGCGAATTGAATGATCAAGGAATGGCATGGACCGCTGATAAAAAGGACCTGGAATACGAGGCAGGAGTTATTTTCACTCAGTATCAAAATATTGAGGTACGTTTATTAGTAAGAAAATACTCAAACTGAAAAACAGGAAGTTTTTCAGAAGAGGTATATGCAGTTGTGTAAAGCCTGGTTTTCACTCGCGACGCAAGCATAAGCGCAAGCAAAAGAATTATACCAATTGAAAATGAACGCAAGCATAAGAACGAAATATTCACCAGCAAATATCTGATCGAAAGCAAAAGGCTGTAAATACTAAATACAAACAATAGGTCATTAATGAGAAATAAGTCGCGTATGCAAATCAGTGTGTTGAAAGTAAATGTAAATTAGGTTTTTCCTGATCAAGATGGTGTTAAGTAATGCTTTCTTGGCTTCGACAAGCAAAATTTCACAGAGATATAAAATTAGAGACATGTTTGGGTTTCGAACCGTGAGAACTTAGCGTTTCTCAGGAAGTAATGAGCCAAAACAAACCAAAGCATACCTACGCATATACATGGATAATGAAAGTATAATAAACATAATCTATCAAATATTTTTCTCGCGCGCGATTGGTCTAAACACGTCATGTGACGCAGCCAAAACTGGGGAATATCCGGTGATATTCCCCAAGTGATATTCCCCAGTTTCCCAGTTTTTAAAATTTGCGTTTCACGTTCGCAAGTTCAGTTTTCGTCTGAAATAAATTGCTAAATTAAATAGAACTGATTGTTTTGAACAGATTATAAATATTTTTGAACGCCAACAGAACTATTTTGATGTTTAACAGCTTGGCCGACCGAGATCTTCCACGGTAAACAGAGCGGCCTTGAGAAAAATATTTGAAGGATAATAACTACAATAGCCGCCATAATTGGCTTCAAAAATATGCTCGGATATTTGTCCTTGGACATTATCTGTTCCTCGAAGCTCACAGTTTTCCTCGAGCTTCGCTCTCGGAAAACTGTTCGCTTCTCAGAACAGCTCTCGGAAAACTGCTCGCTTCTCGGAAACTGAGATGCATGCATATTTTCGCGCCAAATGGCGGCTATTGTTTATTTATATTTCAAGAAAGGAATCTAAAAGAAGATAAAACAATAATTTTAGGCTTTCGCCGATTTCTCAGTGAAGGTCAGTCATAACAGTCAATCATAAACTCTTGTTTGTCAAACCATTGGGACAAAACGGGAAATTTGGAATCAAGCGTACATGTACATGGGCTGACATTGACAACTGGACAACCGCGATCAGATCAAAAGACATGCAACGCGAGGTAAACTAAAATTAACAATTGGATAACTAGTAAATTTAGCGTCATGATATTTTCATTTGCATTTGATTTCCTTCGTTAAATGGATCATTAACACTAGCCAATTTGTGTGGTTAGCCCCCAGCGTTAGCGCAATGGGCTACCTGTTAATTGGCCTGATATTTGTATTTGAAAAAAAAATAGAAAAGTTTGATTAATTTCTCTGAAAACTGTTAATTAAAGTTTCAAATCTATTTCGCAAGCGCAAGCACAAGCAATGATCAAAATATTTTATGCGGCTAATTGCGCTTATGCTTGCGTCAAATTAACATGAACACGGAACATATCACAAGCAAAAAGCAGGATTTTGATATTATTTTGAAGGAATTTTTGAACAAAACAAAGGTTAGTTCAGAAAATCACCCTAAAGCTGTTTGTGAGTTATTGTGCTTATTTTGCTTGCCTTGATTCTCCGAATTTTGTTGCACGAATAAAAACGTCACTGCCTTGAAAATTGTTCGTTTCACTTTCCGAAGCAATAATCAGATTATTCGAGCTTTCAGTCAATGAGTGAAATAAATAGATTCATGTTTTCCGTCGGAAAAATGCACAAAAACCAGCTGGTTTTAACAATGATCAAATATTTGCTGGTGAATACAGTCGTGCTTGTCCTTGTGTTTGAGCTCGTTTTGACTTGCGCAGACTGCTCGTGCGCGCGCTTGTGCTTGCGTCGCTGGTGGAAACCAGCTCAGCAGCAATCTCGTTCCAGAGTCCTCGTTACCTTTGTCCAGCGGTGGAGCGGCCAACAAGGACCACTGGGATAGAGTGATCTGCCTGACTTGCGCAGTAAGACCGGAAGTCCAAGAATCTTGGCGTCCGTTAGTTGAAACATGGGGTCGGACACATGCGCAATAGAGCCGGAAGTCCTAGAATCCGGTCATGGCGGATCGCTTTATCCCAGAGGTTCTTTTTGGCCGCTCCACCGCTGGACAAGGGTAACGAGGACTCTGGGAACGAGATTAGCTCGGCAGTATTACACACACAACTAAGACAGTTTAGAAGGCCGCGATAACTAAAATCAGCCAATCAGAATTCTGCATTGCCGGTCCGATATTTTGTAAGTATCGAGCCGGGTAAGTTTTTTTACATTGTTATGGTTCAATATATTTCCACAGCTATTTTTAAGCACAAAGTAACAAATCTCTTAACAGTACGGCAAACGGCAAACGTCAACTTGCACTCGATTTTCTTTACTTTTCCTCCAATCGTTAAATAAATCCATCAGAAAAATGAAAATAATTCTCACGTTCACGATAAACGCGAAACTACTCACTTTTACGTGCAAACGGCAAACGCGCGCCAGACGGCAAAAGTGGGATTTTTGCGCGCCGTTTGCGGGAAAAACAAACGTGATGCTTTATCAACCAACTTGCTCAGGACCGTTTTGGGAGAATATCGGCCCTCGGTTTTTTACTGTACAGACCTCGCTGCGCCCGATCCCAAGACCTAAGGCCGATATTCTCCCAGCATGGTCCTCGCGCTTGGTTAATTCCTCGCGAAGCGAGGTTTATAATTTTGTCCCCCAAGAGCTCAGGCCTGAACAAAATCTCGTCTGGCGTTCACGGTCATATTTATCTATTTCTGAGTTGGGGGATGGCATGACGTCACACGGCGCGCTAGTGGCCGAATGGTGTAAGGCGCTAGCTTTTAAATCTGATCTTCGGGACTGAGGGCGAGGGTTCGAATGTTTTGTGTTGCGCTCTTGATTCTACACGTCACTTGATTTGATGACCTATTATATTTCGCTTTCAGAGAACATATCACTACAAATCATGCCTGGATATCAGAGCAGTCATCCCTGATTCTCTGAGTGGCTCTTACTCCATTCAGCCCGTTCCTGGCGGTAAAGTCATTACTGTCTACTGTGAAATGGCGATTGCAGGAGGTGGCTTCACTTTTGTCCCCAGAACAGCCATCCGGGGTATTGAAAGTCAACAGCTGATCTCCCCGCTGTTTACTAATCGCACCCAAGTGTTGATGAGGATCCAAAAGAAAGATGGCGCCCAACCTTACACCCTTGTGGAACAGCTGCCTGAGTATAAACAGCATCTACTGGGAGCTCGTGTCAACAACTATGACGGATACACATCACCAAAGAACAGTCATATGGGAGACTACTTGTTGCTAGGTAACACAACTTTCATTCGACATATGGCATATATATGACATATGTCGTTCATGGTAGCATAGAATCCCGAAAATAGTGACCGTAAATAACGACACCCAAAAAGTAACAACATGTTCGGCATTCGAACACGTGGGGGCCAACCCACCCCCCAAATGTTTCATCAAAACATGGGTATTTTATATAATTTACAATAATTGTGTTGCTTTTGAGCATTCCTTTACCAAATTGGCAAGTGAGTATGGAATTCTGTCTCAAACATTTTGGAATCAATGACGAGAGAAAAAGTCAAATTATATTTCTATTATTTCTAGCGTTTACGAAAGGTCACATCAAGATGAGTTAAAAGCCGAAACCGTTTGTCAATATCTCAAAAAGTGGATGAGATATGACATTTTGAATTTTGAAACATGCATAGCCAAAAAATGGGGTCACCTCCTGGTGTATTATCTCCAAATTAGAATCGCTTTTTGGTGCCGACCATTCTAGTTATGTTGCAGATTGGATATCCTGGATGACTAGAACAAGAATAAGAAGACAAAAATCGTAATAAATATTTTTCCTACCGGTGTTAGTACTACAAAACTATTTTTATGACGTCATAAAATGTGACGTCATCAATTATTTGATCGCTAATATTATCGTTTCGGAGCTAAAAACTAAAAATCTAAACCATAACGATTTTTGGAAACACTAAGCACTCTATTTCCCCAAATTAGTAGCCTTTCTTGGAAAAAATTGAAGAAAAAAAGATTGATTTTAGAGGAAAAGTATGGTTCCCGGGGGAAACTAAGATTTCATTAAATTGCCATGGCTTAATAAATATTGTCGTAGCGAGGAACGGTTTTCGGTATTTTATTCCCCTAGCCAAGCTCTTTCAAATGACATAACTTTCCTTTTGAACACGTTTTTATGACGTCATCAATTATGACGTCATAATTTGACATTTTCATGTTGTATTTTGACCACCTTATATGCCAAGTTTTGGCGAAGAAATATGCAAAAGAAGCAAAATTAGTCTAAATGAAACATTTTGGGTGGTGGGTTGGCCCCTACGTGGAAAGTAACGACCGCTACAAAAATAGAGTACACTAAAGTGATGACGTCACAAAATTACATTTGCGAAGTTATGAAATTTGATCAGCTATTCGGACTGAAAGAATGCCAAAAAACGTCCCACTTGCCAAAAATAGCTCTCCGTTGCAATTTGCGGCCGATATATGGGCACTTCAGGTTTTCATTTCTCCGTACAAATCCTTCTAATATTTTGCGTCTGTTTCCTTCGGTTTAGAACAAGCGCAAAATTAAAGAGGTTTGTATGGGACGGTACCAAACTTTGAACCTCTATATCTTCTGTTCTATTCGTGCTAACAAGTTGAAATTTTGTGGCTGCTCATACAGTAGCAATCTTTTTTGAGGCTTGATAAAAACAAATTTGAAAAATGTGTAACGTCACACTTTACTTCCGGCTATTGCGACAATCTGAAAGTAGCGATCTCCTTCCCCAGGCAAAATGAAAACACGCATTTGAATTTGAAAATGAACAAGTTACAGGAAAGTTTTCAGTTAGGTTTTCGTTGGTAACCGTAACCGATGGAAGCAGCGAACACGCGAACTCTGAGTTCAAAAACACAACTAACGATTGCGTTTTTAACTGCCGTCAATCATAAATTACGACGACAACCAAGAGACCCTGAAAAAAACATGGATCGAAATCCACCAAACCATAATCCACGGACGTGACCTTTTGAACCCATTGAAGTGAATGTGTGTTTCCTGACAGGTAATTTCCTAAGATAATTGACGCAGTGAAAAACCCCAACCGTTGATTGAGCAGAGTTCGTATGTTACTGAAATGCGCAATAATATGAAAAGGGATGAAACAAAATTTCCGAGTAGTTTGCACAAAAACGTTTTTCTCATATACAGTCCGAACCTCTGCTAACAGACACCTCCGTAGGCGGACACCTCTCGTAAGTGGACACTTGATCATGTTCCCAGCTACATACAACACAACATTTTTAATCTCTCATAAGCAGACATTTTTCTGGTCCCGAGGGTGTCCGCTTACGGGAGGTTCGACTGTATTTCTACCAATCCTAAAATATACAATTATTTAATTTCTTTCCAAAGGTAATTGTTGTTTTTTAATTTTGAAAAAGATCAAAACAACAGTATTTTTTCTTGGGCATTCTCTAGGAATCCTTCCCCAAATGTTATTGGAGTAAATGGGAAGGTTCTTGGATTTCAGTCCAACGGAAAAAGCTCTTCGTTATACCTAATGTGGTGGCAGCAAAGATAATCTGTTTGCCTTCCTGCCCAATCATTCTGACCTGCCTCCAAGCGACCTTCACTCGTCTGACTTAATTTACGAGCGAGAGGGAATGGCAGTTGACTGGCGAAACAACCGCTGTACTGCCACCCTCGGGCGCACCATGCCCAATGAGTTCTTCTTCCTGACAGAAGTGCACATGGGAGGGTGTGGCTGTTACACATCCAGTGACCGCTGGACAGATGCACTGGGACTGCATTGGTTTTCGTTAAGACTCAAAAACGAGCGGCCATCTTGGATTTCTTGATTTTTCAATATGTCTAAAAATAATAACTAAAATAATAATATATATAATATAATAACTAATAAATAAAAATAACTCAAACGTAATCAAAACCAATAAACGAATGCGAAAATGTTCTAAAAGGCACAAATTATTGCAAAGACAGTTATTTTCTTTCTTAAAAAACAAGTAAATGCCAAATTTGGAACAACATGTCTGTCAAAATGTGGTTTCCATTGTAACAGCAATTTCCGTGAACAATGACGTATCATAAATTTTCTTCCTGGATATAAATTTTAGGTAGAGTCCAAAAGTTTGGTGGCTTTAACTTTAATATTAATAAAGTTATAAAGCTGGCAGATCCTCAACCCCCCCCCCCCCCCCCCCCCTGAATGTGAATGTGATAAATGGCCAACTGAGAACACAAGTTGTTGTTTTTCAATTGAGTGTCATAAAACCAAAACCAAACGCTATTACATTGGCCAATCACAACAAACGAAACAGCGAACCAATTGGAACTCAAAGCAAGTACACGCAAACCGGCGCCAAGTGCGGGGAAAAACACGTGTGACCAAGTCGTAATTGGTTTTTTTTTTTGTTGTAAGTAAAGACTTTATTGAGCATTATGATTATTTACATGTATGCTACTTAAAATTTGATGCTCTACTTACAATACCTACATTACATACAATACGATACTTACACTACTTACAATACGCGTTTCGGTGCTTACATTACTTATAATACTGCTTACAAATACAATACTTACAGCTACTTATAGTACGATGCTTGCACTACTCACAATACAGTACTTACACTACTTTACAAATACTTACAAATGCTAATTTATAACTTTCGGCATAACAATACTTACACTACATTTTGTTCATTCAATTACACACATTACTTTAATTACATTGTTTTGAGTGACTTACATGACTAACATACAATACATGACATTACTAGCATGCATTACCTTATATCTCCAGTTTCTTATTTCAAAAAAGTCAACAATAAATAAAGATAGAAAGAAAGAAAGAAAATTTCGGAAAAACCAGGGTGAAAAAAAATAAAAAATAAATAACTATATAGCCAGAAAAGAATTCCATTTCTTTATTAGTTTTCTTTCTCGTTATTATTAGTGGCTGCGATGTATTTTAATGCGTTAGAATAAAGAAAATATTTACCTAAAATAATGAGATGATTGAGGGCTAAACAAGGTGTAGAAGAGAAACGAGTAATTCCGAACATAAACGTCTAACTCTGAGAGAAGTAATTTCGTGTTACTTATGGTTGAATACCAATCTTGAAATTTATTCCAAAAAGAGTTTGCCTGCGTGCACTTTACGAACAAATGCCAAATGGTTTGACTATCAGAAGGGCAGAAAGGACAGAATGGAGAGGCGACTTTTCTTCATTTTGTGCAATAAACTATTCGTGGGTAAGATATGATGAAAATTTTATACTGGAAAATCGTTAATTTAACTTCTTTTGTGGCCCTGAATGGTAAGAGATAAATTTTATTTAGTTCATTCTTCTCAACGCCACATGTTATAAGTCTTTTCTCAGTAGTGGGTGAAGGTAAGTCTTCGAGGACTAGCAGCTTATCATATAGTATCTTGCACGTTAACTTTACAAATTGAGGTGTAATTGGTTTTGGTTTTTGCATAATTGGTTGAGTAGGTGGCGCGAATTTTTTAAACGAAGCACAGAGCGCAGAGTAAAAGCAAAACCAAAGCAATTCAGCGATTACTTTCGATACTCAATTGAAAACCGCTCTAGCAACTTTTGTATTCTAAACGGCAGGCCACTGGAGTTAATATAGGGGTTTGGGGGCATGTAGACTCCTCCGCAGGCAACTCCTGGGTCTCCGGGGTCTGGGGCAAAAAGCGGGTACTGGGCCAGGCCGAGGCGAGGCGAGAAGCGGAGGCTAGGGGGCATGGCACGAGGGCTCAGGGTCGAGACACACAAAGGGCAAAATGGAGGGAGCTCCCTCTATTCTTTCGCTTCACGCGCGCGCGTCTGCTCCCTCACACGCAACCCTCCAACTCGTGCTCTATAGCTATGCAGGCTATGACTTTTTTTAATACGGCTACACAAACTTTGTTTTGCATGTTATATTGGGAAGTTCGCTATATACGAGTCATTATTCCGGTGTTTTGCTGTACATAATTCGATTTCGTTGTTGTAGCTCGTAGAGACAACACTGTTGACCAGTCAGATGATCGACCCAACATCATTTAGCGCGAAGCCGGGGGAGAGGGTACTCAAGGTAAAACAGAGACTGGCGTATGAATGAAGCCACGATTTAACATCCTGATTCCCCCACCCCCACCCTTAAAAAAACCCATATAAATATAGACACTTCAACAAATTTTAGACCCTCAGAATTACCCCTTATCCGATCCATTACAAAAATACGAGTTGATTAGGAATTCAAGTTCTGTCAAAACGCGCGTTCGTATGAGATTTCATAAACAGAAGCGCAATTCATATTTCTTAGGCATGAAATGCTTTTTTTCTATCGTGGCACAAAACAGCCATTACGTTATTTTGGCATTCCCCAAATTAAATCCCTGAGTTGAAAACAAATAGAAGTCCAGTCAAGATCCAATAAGTCAATTGCGATATATTAAAATTCTAACTTGGCTCCGCGGCTTAGAGGAATAAAACAAAATAAATATTTATTCATCCCTCAACCTCGATGTAATTTATTTTCAATAATTTTTTATTATTCCCCTAAGCCTCTGCACCAAGTTAGAATTTTAATATATCGAAATTGGCCTATTACAGGGCCTATTAGAATCAAAGCCGCACAGCACGTGTCAGTTTGGAAAACTTCCCCTCTCCCCCTAGTGATCGACGTCAACTTCCCTCCACCCTCGCTGATCTTCCCAGATTTTATTTTTTTAATATCAGTCAAAATTAGCATGATCGCGGATTATGCCGACTGACAGTAATTACATTTCCTTTTTTGCTTTTAATTTCTTCTCATTTAACATGCGAACCTTGATTTTGAAACGGACAACAACAACTGAATTTATTACACACAAATGACACAGTGCTTCCTTTTTTTTCACGATTCCGATTTGCTGACTGAAAAAGCGTGAAACCAAATGCGTGACAATTTGTGACGTATTTGTTAGCGATTGGGTTCAGTTTCTAATCAATATTCATGACAAATTCATGTAGAATTTCAGGAAACCACGCCTGTTCGCGGATGTGTTAAGACGTGTCCTCCTGCTGAAGACTAATGTCCAGTAATGTGTACTCTTGAAGGAAGATGTCTGATGTGCAAAGCTAGAAGATATGTCTTTACGCTATTTCAACCAAAGGTGAGCATTGCTTTGGAAAATATTTACCTTAATGTGTTCAGAAAGCTAGTATGGTATCAAAATGTTAGCGAAGCGAGTTAACACGTGCGCGTCTTGTTCGGTTTGAGCGTCGCTTCAACTCGAACTGCTCGACAGAAAAGCAGTAATCGACTGTTTCGTCTGCAATATAGTAAGTGAGCTTATGGCGTGTAATGCTGTGTAAAATGTTAAAAGAAATTACCAACTGTTAGTGGTCAAATGCTGCAATAAAGATTCTTGCATGGTTTTCAAATGTATTCAAAACAGAAGTACCATCCACGTGCATGTTGTATTTTGTATCAGTCTAAATGCGTGGAGCCTCTGTGAGTGGCGAAAACATTTCGTAAAGGCGTTGCTACGTTTTCCCTTCTCTCTTTGAATTTTTGTCAGTGTAGTCGGCCAAGAACTTGTTTCAAAGCGTTATTTGCGAGTTGCCTTATTCCTTAGCTTGCTCGTGTTTGAGCATATTCTGATCACACATATCATTTCTATTTTCAGGGAAACTACCATCGTCAAAAGGCAGGAAGAGTAAAGAATCTGGCCAAGAGGACAAAACTGGAATCACTGAATCAAGAGGAAATATATACTGCAAAGATAAGAATTTTGAATTTGTTAATATAAATAACCGTAGCAAAAATGATGGCTGACTAAATTATGTCTTGTGAAATTTGTAACAGGATGTCAATCTTGGTTTAATCCAGACCTGATTTATTGTTTGTTTCTGGGACTTGGAAATTGACACAAACAACTTTAAAATTATGTATTTATTATTGATTGCCTAGCTGTGTCCTAGCCATCTGGGACTTACAAATTGTTACAAAGAACTTTAAAAGTACTGTGTAGTTTAATATCAGCCACATTTTTGGAACAGATTATTTGCATACCTTGAACATCGTATAAATACTGCCGACTCGGCCAATCTCGGAAAAAAATTCGTTAATACGGTCATGACGTATTTGCAATTGGCAGCTTATTGAAGCTTGACTAGTACAAAAGCAAAGACAAAGATTTGATTCCGTGGCGCGGATCGCTCAAGGTGTTAACTTTGTGTATGCAAAACACTCTGTACTATGGTTACAACTTATTTGATGTCGCAATGAGGAGGTGATATTTTTAAGGTGGCACTGCAAGACGAACGAGAGCTCGGTAAAAGACAAACTGACTAAGTGAAAAACCAAACTCGTCCAATTGAAATTTAAACCTTGATGTTTGTCAAAATAATTTGAGCCATTTTGGCCAAAGAGAGAATTTTTAATTTTGGGGGTTACGCAATATCGCTTTGGTTACGCTACGTTGACGACACATTTCGCCTTTCACGAACACGACAGTACCGACATACAGATATAAGTGATATAAGTGACAAGCCGCGACAACAACAAACTGCAGACAGATTACTGGACCACGTACTTCACACAAAGCTACGACAATCAGAGACTTTGACGAGACGAGCACAACTGGATTTGTCACACCGGACTGCTTATGTGATGAAAACACTGATACCTTGAACGTGTTTTAACAAGAACAACTACAACGCCGACTTTTATAAATTGAAACATTCACTGAGCTACTGAACCTAACGAGACGAACAGAAACCCGACACCTGTTGCTACAGCAACAATACTATACAATGGTAATGTCAACAATCACATTGTTGAACGCATCGACTGACAAACCACAGAATTGACTGGACTCTACAGGATGCATTACCTACAGTACAAACTATACTTTCAACGACTGATCGCTCTAGAACTTGAAGCTGGTTCATCAACTAAGAACGAACACCTCTTGTTGACACCGATGTCAACAACTACCTACACCTTACAAACGAAAGAACTCGGTCAAATAGAATCGACCTACTACTACTTACGAATCCTACGAAACTTTACACGATTGCAGTGTAAACACCCAATAACATCATGGAAACGATCACACTAGACGAACTATATATGAACATGAACTGGGAAGCCAAAACTGAGTAAAGAAATATCTTTATATTAATTTTTACAATACACTTGACGGTGCCATCTTAAAGATTCACTCGTTTAATTTATAGGGGGCTTGCTATAAAAACCCTGGTGTCTGGTTCGGAGGGTATTGAGAAGCATTTTCGATAAAGTCCGAATTTGTAGTTCGATTGCGTTATATAAACCAGTAAAACGAACAACAAAAATTATAGAGTTACAGTCAAAACAGATCTCAAGTTTGATTTAATTCCACTATTCAGATGAATTCGAAGTGTACAAAATTTAAAACGAATTTCGTGTCAAATGTTGACGATTAAAAAACATTATAAACTTGAAGCAAACAATTATTAACGGCGCAAATACGTAAGTGGATATTATAGCGTTTTTCTTGAACACTTTTCTTTCTTTGTATAACTCTTTCTTGGACGTTTTTTGTTTAGTAAAAAACTTATAAGATTTTGAAAGAACAAAACATCAACAATTTTATTAATTAAAATTTGGCATTATTTGGCAAAATTGTCTTGTTTATCCTTGCAATTTAAATAATGGTGCAACGTACGCGCTAAGCTAGGTAAATTAGAATTTTCATTGATATAAAAACCAGCTCCATCTGTTAAAAATGCCTTTTTGTGCGGTTATAGACTATTTATAATTGTAAAAGCTTTATCTACCAAAGGGCAAATTCAGGAGAGAATTAATGTAAACATTGATTACAATTTTAGACGACGAAATATGCTTTTATTTTTCGAGGAGATTTCATTTTTCAGTAAGGCGCAAATTTGTAGAAAAATAATGAGGAAAGTGAGAACAAATCAGCAACGAAAATCTGGCATCATTTTGTAAAATTGTCTTGTTTATCCTTGCAATTAACGTCTGGTCTGAGCTAGGGACATTATAATTTTCATATAAAAAACAGCTCGATCTTTGCAAAGTACCTTTTGATTTTTCATGTTTTACCTACCAAAAGACAAATTCACAACGATGAAACATGTTTTCATCTTTCGAGGTGATTTCGTTTTCCAGCAAGCGCAAACTTGTAGAATAATAGTGAGGAAATTGGTAACAAATCAGCAACGATCAGTTGGGATTATTTTGCATAACTGTTTTGGTTTTCCTTGCAAATTAACTTTGGTGCATGCTATACAAATTGGAATTTCAAATAAAAACAGCTCTTTTGTTCAAAGTATCTTTTGTGATTTGATAATCTTGTGGAAATTTTGTTAGCCGCCATGTTAGTTTTCACATTATGCAAATTGGCACGTGATTTCTCTGAGGTTAAGCAAACAACTGATTGTGCTAGAAAATATCCGACGGAGTTTTAGATAATTTCGGCGCTTTTTTAAAAACTTAACCTCTGTTGTTTAGAACCTTTTCTTCGTTGAAATATTCCAGTTTGCAAAAAAAAAACATGCTAACAAAAATAAATAATTTTTTGACACGATATTATTAAATTAGCCTGCGTGTTTACGCTGGCTAAAACCGCGAAATTCAAATTCGTTAGTTAATTTGTATTTGAAGTATCTTATTTACCAATTATTTCCTAATAGTTTTAATTCAAGGATTATGTAGTGTGGACGAACGAGGAAATTCGAGAAATGGATTTTTTAATGTTCAGAATGGATTTGAAATTTGTAAAAGAACACAACAATTCGAGGATCCAAGTGCAAACTAAAATGCAAATTTGATGTCGAATATCTTTTAAATATGGATTTGAATTTTTGTATCGTTGTCTTTATACTGGTTTATATAGCTTCGTTCATTCTCGGTGCTAGCTTTTTCAACTGAAAAGCTTGTATGTCAAGGGAGGGGCTCGTAACAACGCTTATTTTGCGGCTTCTTGGTCCAGACATTGGGTTTTATTGTGAACTCTTGGTTTATTTACTTGAATTAAGACCTTTTTGTGCCGCCATGCACTCGGTGTAACACAGGACAAAGCGCAAATGGAAAATAAAGAAATACAGCTGAATTGTGTTGATTAATTGCTGAATTTACAGTTGGAAATATCGTAACATGAACTCGATACTGTTATAATGTTAGCTCTTGCTAAAACCAAATTTAAAGAGTTTGCTCCAACAATCTTTTTAACGTTATTTTCATTCATATTCACAAGCTGCTTACGCGCATTTCAAATATCGGATAGATTTTGTCCTGTGTTACATACGAAACTTCGGCGGTTGAAAAAATATTATCGCATGTTTACGCCATCTCGTGCAAGAACTTTGAAAGTCTAAAACGTTTCGGAGAGGGATGTATTCGATACAAAATTTTCAAAGTCAGCTAAAATATATTTCTCGGCTTTTTAAAAGCTGGGATAACATAGAAATTGGCTGTTATTTTTCAATTGTTTTGCACGAGGTGGCGTTTGAATATTGTTAGACTGAAAATTGTAAGGGAAGCCATTTTGAATTTTTTGACAAGAATGTTGCCAGGGGAAACGCTGTGCAAAACATTTCCAATTTCCCGCCAAAAGACTTAGTATATATAGGGAAGATTTTTCTGGACACCTTTTATATTGATTTAATTGAAATCAATTAACTAATTAAAGAATATTTGAAGGTAAATAAAACTTATTGTTGTATACAAAAGACTTTTTTGTAGTTAATTTATTGATTGTTATTAAAGACAATAAAAGATCACACAAACAATGTTTATACTTTATTGACTCATAAATATTAAAGAGACAAGACAAATAATAAAATGATTTTATTGACAATAAATAATAAGTTTGAAATAAAACTACAAGATTGTATAATATATCTAATGAATAATTGGATATTATTTTTTTTTTAAATTGGCGCATGCGTATTTTGGGCGCCGTATTTTTTCTAAGACTTTTGGCGGGAAAATTAAAAATTTTCAAACAGATGTTAACAAGAAGTAAATAATTAAAAAATGTTGGCGCATGCGTATTTTGGGCGCCGTATTTTTTCTAAGTCTTTTGGCGGGAAAATTAAAAATTTTCAAACATATGTTAATATGGAAACAACTATAACGAAAAAAATTATATCAGTTCTCCAATAATTTTAATCTGAATTTCTGGTTTCCATAATAGTAAGAATTGCTTGGTTTTCCAAAAAAAGAAACTTAGCTGCGATTCTTGAAGTAAATTCCGTTAAGTTTGTTTTCTACCTCTGATTAAACTTTTATTTGTCTTTCACTTGATAGTCTTTCTTGCTGGTTGATTCTGACTTGAAAGCTAACTGGCCACTCTGTAACTAACCTGCAAGAAAGTGATAAAAACGAGCAATCAATAAATGCAATTAATCTAAAAACTTTTTACAATACAGCATAACTGCTATTACTGACTATTTGCGCTATTTACTCCACCAATGAGAAGCGGAAAATAATTGTGGTCGATCGGATAAACACCAATGCAATATTTGGCTCAACTACTTCAATCAATGGTCAATCTCGCTACAGTTGGTGTATAGATACTTTTCTGGAAGCGTTGTGTGACGACACAAATAATGCATTCGAAGGGCCAAAAAGACCAGCGTGACTAAACGCTGATTTCAATATGAACGCTGGCGGAAGTGTTTGGCAGCAATCATATGGAAATATAAAGAAATAACTAAATACATCAAAACAAATAAATAAAGGAATTAATTATTCCGTGAGTGAACCAACAGTCCTCAGTGCAAACGTATTTTCGCACTGACAACGACAACGACAACTTTGATTATTTTCAATTGCCAGCTCCTGTTTCGCACTGAAGAAAGGCACAATCATTCAGAGGAAAGACTTCTTTCACGATGTAATATTCAACATGATAACACCTGAGCTTGATTTCCAAGATTTCTTCCTTTATGAGTATTTATTTGTCCTTTGGTATGTAAACAATTCAAAACTGCTGTTATGAGATCGATCTGTTGAGTTCGATCTTAGCGTATTATCGGCTGTATAATCTTTGACATAAATAAATTAGTTAAGGCCTGGCCGGTTTCTTAAAATATCCAGGATTAACGTCATATGATTTATGTATTTTTCCATTCAATTTTGTTTTTGGTTAATCTCAAACTCTAACTTTAAATAAAAACGTTGGTCACCTTTTAATCCTGGATTAGCATTAATCGGGTTTCGAGCAACCGGGACCAGATCTACAGCTTAATCAACTAACCTCGTCAGACGTCATCCTGATGTCGTTGTCTCCTTTGTAGCGTTGATTTCCAGATTCAACTTTTCCATTCTATGCTTGAGATTTTCCTAAAGAGAGAATCAAAAGTATTGTGTGAATACAAGCTGGTCAATACAAGACAACTAGTGTCCCGAAGTTAATTATTTTAAGCTCCACAATATCTTCAGTCTCCTCACAAAAAATCGACTACATGGGTTGAACTAACGGCATCCAAGGAACATTTGAGTTCTGCTTTTTCTCGTCTCAAGGCAAGGAATAAGTGTGGGTAGGAGTGCATAAATGGGCTTCTGGTGTAGATTAAACAAGGAAACTTATTTTCAAAAACGTTTTGCCTATTGCTCAGTGGAACCAGTTTATTAGGGAAATACGTCACTGAAATATAATTAAAAAGTCCCCCTGTGGGTTAGTACGAGGGCTTCACTGGTCAAGCAAATAACTAGAAACTGATGAACATTTTTCGTCCAGTATCTTTTCCCCTCAGCTATACAATCTGGTTAACACTATTCAGACCGCCCATACGGACTTTGAACGTTTTTTAATATTTAAGCAAAGGCCGCCAAACTTTCCTTTGGAACTTTACCTGAAAATTTACCTGGAAACAATTTAGTACGACATGTCAGTGTCCACGGAGCTTGATGTTTCCATAGCAAACCATATTTTGACAGGCAAGTTTTTACAAATTTGATTTTTTCATGAAAATTTAACTTTTTAAAACTAACTTTTACATTTTCCGATTATTTTAGCATTCTTTTATTGGTTTTGACTTTGTTGTGGTTTTAATTTTTGATGGTTTTCTTATCAGGAACTCCAAGAAGACGGATCCAAGATGGCGGCTGTTTGGAAATCATGACGCATAATTCTCGCATCATATGACGTCATATTGCGTACCTCAAGGAAACAATTTTGAACTTACTATACCGTAAAATTCTGATAATTAGCCTCCCGAAATAAGTCCCCTAAATCTCGGATGCAAAAAACCTTCCGATAATAAGCCCCCACCCCCCACCGAATATTAGCCCATGGGTACATAGCTAGATTTAGCTCTTAAAGAAAGAAATATTTTCTTCCCTATCATATAACTCGTTTTGTATTTTAATTATGTCGTGATGTTCAATTGAAGACTGTAGAGCTTGTTTTTTGTGTTCATAACGTTATATTTAGAAGTATTCTTAAAAACATTGCAGACGCAAAATAGCCCAAACATTTGTGAAATGGTAATAACCCCCGGGCGATGAAAAATAAGCCCACCACAAATCCTTTTGTACAAATATTAAGCCTAGAGCGTACATACATGTAGATGTTACTAAACTAGCTTGTTCGGTCCGTATTGGGGAAATAATGGTCGAGTTCTTTTTTTACAAGTATGGTGAGGTCCATAAACTTGCAAAAAAAGAACGATAACTTGTCCGCCAGATATGAAGGAAAATGGTTTATTCTTAATATAAACCAGTTTTCTTTTGTTCAATGTTTCATAAAAGGAATTCAGCGAAATTGAAAGCTGTTTATTTTAGCGGTCTGTATAGCAAAATTTTGACCGCCCAGGGAAACCAATCAGAATTCTCCTTTTCATCATGGAAACAGTTTTCCATATAATAATCTTTAATACTCCAGTAATCCGTTCTGAATAGGGTTATTTAAGCTAGTATTAATTACAAACAAGGGAATTGTCTGTTCAGTTCCCAGTAAAGTAAGCAAAACGTCTAGTATTTTATAGAACAACTGACTCGCAAAGATGGGAATATTAATAACAGTGACAGACACTAAACATGTGGTTTGAAGAACACCATTATCCCAGTGGTGTCTGTCTGCCAATGTCAATCACGAGAACTTTGTCCAGTGGTATGACAATCGCGTGTTTCAGTTTTGCCTTGATAAGAAAAAATAAACGTGATGGTTATATAAGGCTGACATGAATGTTCTAATGCCTTTTAGATTGCAAGTTTTCCCCATGGATGCCAAGAATATCTTCCCACTTCCTATCCTATCGTTTTTAGAGAAACTTTGAAGGGAAACTAGTTGAAAGGAATATCCAAACTAATACATCTAACAGATCAGTTTAAAAAGGCCAATTGAGCGGGTGGGGGGGGGGGGGGGGGGGGGGGGGGGGGGGGGGGAGGCCCAAACTAAACAAAGAAAACGTTGATAAATTTTCCAGATGCTCTATAAGTCTACAAATCAACTGACCTCTCATACTCCTCAAGTTGTTTTTCTCTCAGTTCATTCCTGGCATCCCATGTTTGACATTTGCCTAGAGAGTAAGAGTAACATGCTGTCAGTGATGTATACAAATTGAAAGGTTAAAATTGTGGCTTGGTACCGCTTAGGGTGTCTGTTTAAATAGAAATGACCACAGTTAGAGTTATCCCGGTAACTTTCAGGGTATTTAAAGAAAATACTTGTCACAAAATGAATTGGTACCTCATAGGGTGAGAATTAACTGGAGTCACACCCACAAAACAAGATTCTGGTACCTTTTAGGCGGCTCCTTTCAAAATTTCCAACGATCACCCCTGTCACTTTTGTATGGGGGCCCCCGAGATGTAAATGCGGATCAGAGGCCGTTACATAATTGCACTCTCAGACGAGGTTCTGTTTGTCTTCAATCTCCGTTTGACACTGCTGCCAATATGATTTTCAAATACATGTAAATACAAATTAGCCTCGCCTTCTGTCAGGGGGACGGCAATTTTCGTAAAATCGCCTCGTCTTAACAGTGAATTATCAGCTACGCGTCAAATCACATTTGAGAGTTTGCTAACAGAACGTGACAATAATTGTTTTATTAGTTTAAATTGGTCACTCTATATTCTGACAAGTTTGGGTAACTATGCATCAATTTGCTTGTTTGTTCGTTTGCTTGTTTTGAACAAGGACGTCAATACAGTAGTAGATTATAATTATATTATTTAAACAGTAGATAAAGCATAAAGTAACTGAAAAAAATCAACCTATACTAATAAAAAACTGGTTGAAATCTCGTTGTTTGTCCCTCGCAAATCCCGTATTTAAATTATGATAATTATGAAAACCAACATGGCGACTGAATACGTTCTATTATGTGCAATTTGTGTAATAACTGATAAGATTTCTGTAGCGGAAAGTAATTAAGAACGAATGTCGCTAAGGATGGAGCCAAATTGGAAATGCGTCAAAATAAAGTTTCCTTCATACTTTGTGTGTAGTTAGTCCTTGGGGTGGAAACATTCATGATGATATTTGTTTCACTTCCTGCACTAACCTAGACTTGGGATCAGGGGGGGAAGTTCATGCCCAAAAATGTATGTTTTGAGGTATTTTTAACCCTGAAAAACTGAGATTTTGTTAACTAATTATCTCAAAATGCAAAAGACTGGTTAAAATTCTGCTGACATCCTGGTATAATATCATCCTTCCGCTCCACAAAACTGGCACCGGATTTTCAGTTTGCCCCCTGGGGTCCCCTGGCCCCCTGTCCTTTGTAAGGGGGGAAACCGCCTTTTTTAAAAACTGAAAATGAGACATCTTTGGCTAAAATAAAATCAAACTGGTATTCATATTTTGATCAAATTTGAAGTTGCAAATGAATATTTCGTCCTTTGTGAATCTTTTGGTACTGAAAAGTCGCGGGCACTCAATTATTTTTTGCAGAACAAACAATTTACAATTCATACCCACGAAAAAATGTTAATTTTTCGTCATTTTCAATGCCCACTTTCTGGAAGGTAAATAATGCTATTTGTAGCAACTTACCACTACACTGTTTCTCTATCATCGATAATTGAAAATATTTCACTTTTACAGCTTACATGTAAGCAACTTCAGAAAAAAAAAATGTTTTGAATAGCACATCCACTGATGAAACTGTTAATTTATGCAAATAATAACACTCAAGTTTCCGGCCAAAAAAATACAAAACTGAGTTGTGTAGTCAATTAAACCACATAAATAAAACTTATAATAAACAATTGATGTAATGCATACCATTTATTAAGTAGTAACTTCAAGAACCACTGATCTCGGCCGATCTCAGAGGCAATGAGGAATCACGCCGAATATTATAATTCGTCGGTGCTTTCGTTATCAGGTTATGTGCCACCGTGTTGAAACTATAGTTCTCATCCGTCGGAACAGCCCCAAATGGTTTCCTTTTCACTGGAAATATTATCTGGAATTGGCTGCAGCTGCTAAACTACCCACAAAATATTACAAGCTCCACCGATCGATGCTGTCGCCGCCATGTTGCATCACTTCTCGTCAGGCCGTGATGAATGCTTTTTTTTATGAATGCTTGAAAAGGCAACCTCCTTGTTCTTTTAGAAATGTCCGATCTCTTGAGGTTCACAATTCTCAGCTACAAATCCTGAGTTATAAATTCTTACTGAGGTATATAAATCCTTTTGAAGTATCACTGTTTGGTTGTAAACTCTAAATAAGCCGTGACGGGTCGCCGGGACGATTGTATGTTTATCTTTTTCCGGTCAGCAGACACCATAAAATATAAACATACCAAATTAAAGTATCCCGGCTTGGAGTTTACAATTCAAAAGGATTTATATAGCTCAGTAAGAATTTATAACTCAGGATTTGTAGCCTGAGAATTGTGGAGCTCAAGAGATCGGAGATTTCAAAAAGAACAAGGA